>OY757013.1:26267730-26478587 GCA_963580285.1 Lucinisca nassula | reverse complement strand
TGAGGCGGTTCTAACGAGCATCCAAAACCTATGTTTGGAGTATAAATAGGAAAAATATCACAAATCTTCATCAGAAAAAGATGCCTTTTTTAAGGTTTGAGAAATTAACTATATCCCACGGATGTGTTATCCTAATGCCATATTAACTGAACTTATTTTCTCTGAAATTCTTGTGCCGACATTTTGGAAAGGTTTGAGGGTCACTGACGAGGCCTTATTGGCCGAAACTAGCTATTCTGGCCCAGAAAACATGTACACTCCATATGTTCCAGTTTTGTGGTGCATTCCTTGCTTCCAAAGGATATACACTTTCGGATGAGTCTTTAAACCTAGGTCCCGTCTCCGTATGGCCTTAGCTGTTTGGTGGGACGTAAAACTCAAACACTCACTCACTCACTCCAAAGGATAGCCATTTCTAGAACATATTTAACGTCACTATAGCTGGTGTCTGGGAATGTGTGGAGGTCGTAAAATGTCTCCCTGCCCAACATCATAGTGTAGTTTATATTTTCTTGCCCTTCCAGTGGTGAATTTTGAAATTTTGGAGGGTCACTGATGAGGCCTAATTGGGCAAAACTAGCTAGTCTGGTCCAGAAAACATGTACACTCCATATTTATCCCCACGTTTTTCGAAGAAAAGTGGGGATATTGTTATCGCCTCCGTCTGTCCGTTCGTCCGTCCGTCCGTCTGTCCGGCTATCTCCTCCTACACCGTTCATTGGAATTCAACCAAATTTGGTGTGTGAGTTACATACATGAATGGCTTCTGCAAGAGCACATTAATTTTTGGACCAGCCCCCAAGGGTCCCGTGAAGCGGTCAAAACGTGGGGATTTACGATGGCGCGCCATCGACTGCGCGAACTAGTTTACAGTTTTGTGGTGTATTCCTTGTTTCCAAAGGACAACCCTTTCTAGAACATATTTTAGAAGTAAGTAGATGAGAGAAAGTACAAAAAGGGGACAGGGAATTATTGAAAGGTTGTGTGACTGCTTTTCAGTTTAGACAACATGTACGATAGAAGTTGGTCTTCTGTCTTTCTCGACTGGTAGGCGAGTATCTCTAGCAATGTTAATAATAAGACGATTCATTACGATAACAGGTCCGTGCAATGAACGCCCCTTTAAACCCAACTTTATAGAGAGAGAACTGGGGGTTACAATACTTTGTAACTGGGTACACAATTTGCTGCGTCAGCGTCAATGCATCGCAGTGATGTTGCATTGACGTTGACACGACGTTGTTTAGACGTTGTATGTCTGTTGACATGGAGTTATCTGCACTTTATGTTTACATACACTCGATTATTGCTGGCCAAAATATCTCGTATGATAATCGTCGGCCTCAGTACCTCAGTCGGATGAGCGTCTGACTGGGTATACAATATTTTTCTCATTCCTGCTCCATGACATACGCCGTGGGTACTCGATAGAACCACATAACTGCGGCAGTTCCAACGAGCACCAACAGCCATGTTTGAAGCATAAATGAGAAAACTATCACAATTTTTCACCAGAAAAGTAAATATTGTTAAGATATGAAAGAATGCACAAAGTCATACGGGTGTAACATCGTATTGGCTAATAGACGATGATAATCAATTTGAAAAAAAAAAATAATAATAATAATAAAATTCTTTCATGGGAGAGCAGAAAACAAACTGTAGTAACAATATACATGTATTTTCTACAAGATGTGCCTTTTATAGCTAATGGTACAAGTCTACTGCACTATATGTGTGGCAGATAGTCGACGGAAAACAGAACCCTGACACCAAACATAAACATTAAGTCGGAATAGGCCTCATGAATCATCAGTGTTTGGGTAAAAGTAGTTATATGTAGAACATAGAAGTGTAGGCAATGATCAGGAATCGACACAATTTACCCACAGCTCCCACCAGAGTTACCAAAGGGGAAAGAAACACAAACATGAAACAACAGACCCTAATGGAAACATCAATAGCGGAAAGCCAAAAGGACAGTTACTTTTCCACAAAATGGCCAATTCGATATCCAAAACAAAATAAAAATGTAAAAATGCTACAAAATAGCTTTGAACATAGTCGCTAATTCTGTACTTACAATAGTTACTGTTTTGCATCGACAATTATATAGATTTAATTCAATGGTATTATCGCAAATGTTTAGGGAAACAGATTCAAATAAGTCTCTGACTTTCTTCTGAATCCCTTTTTGTATGATTTCAGTCATATTTGCTTTGTATTGTACTTGTAGAATACGAATAAAATATGTTTAAACCAAAACAAAATAAAATAAGTGATACAAACACTCAAAGACAAATCATAACAAAAATAAACAACGACAGAAGAACCGCCTTGGAGCGGTCAGTGAAACGAATTCCACTGGGCTGGGCGAGAGAGGGGCTTTAATCTTAAAGAATTTATCTAACCTGTTGTTTATGAGTGAAATGTATCTCTCGCTAAGCACTTTATTCATAGAAACAAATTTGTTTTCGTATATACAATATTTTGCTAAAACAGAGAGAGAGAGAGAGAGAGAGAGAGAGAGAGAGAGAGAGAGAGAGAGAGAGAGAGAGAGATGTAATTGACCACTTCTGCTTTACCACCGTGTGAAAATAGTATTTTACGATCCTCTAGCGATATTTCTGGATTTACATAAGTGGTCAACCAGTCTAAAACGTTCTTACTTTTGGGCATCTAAGAAATAAATAATGGATTTTTTCTGGTTGTTCATTACAGTAACTACAACCCTGATTTTATTAATTTTAAATAGAAATGAATGTGTTACTAAATTTTTATTATTGATTTTGTATTGAAAGTCGCGTAGTTTTGTCTCGTGAAATGTCTTTAATGCTCTTTTTCCACTCTATCTCCTATCTCCGTTTGCCATTTTGTTTGTGCAATGTATTCGTTTACTCTAACCAAAATATCATAAATAGTCTACTCCCTTTCTTTGAACTAATCAAGTCTTGAAAGTATATGTTACAAACTACATTTTGTTTAAAGTTAACAGCAAATACACGATTCATGTGAATTTGATCTTTTCATACTATTTACTACATGGTGGTAGTCTAAAAATGTGGCCCTTATATCATATTTCGCCTTTAACTGTTCAAAACTATAAAATACCACTTCCTCACTAGTAAGATCGTAAATTGCTCTTATGCCCATATCGCACCTATTTCTTAAAAACAATTTCCCATTACCAATGTGGTCTTTATGTCATAATGGGCATATAAGAATTTGCCCTAGGTTTTCTACGGGGACAGGTTTACAAAATTCCGACAAGCAGAAAATCCTTCAAAAATGGATTTTTGTAGGTTGAAACTAAATTTCGCCGCATAAGATTTGGTTTGGACATACCTTATGATCACAAAATACTCAACAGCCTGGGAGCGCAGATCTTGTGACACTCATGTGATTCTGCTTGTTTATGACCTTACCAGATCATGATTAAATGGTCAACAAATAGATCTTATCTTGGGTTTAGCATGACCTTTGGCTAGGTGAATCACATGAAGCTTCTTCGCAAGCTACTGGTACATGGATTAACTATCCAGTGAATTAAGTCTTTTCTGATCGAGAGAAGTCAGACAGTTGCACTTGAATGTGAGTACTCAGATGAGGTTCCAGTTACTTCAGGTGTACCACAAGGATCAGTTCTAGGCACAATATTATTGTTATTATACCTTAACGACCTACCCGACAATGTGTGGTCCCGGGTTCGCCTATTTGCTGGTGACACTGGGGTGTACCTGACCATAATCCTCCCTGATTATTCGGTAACCCTCCAGAGGGACTTAGACCGCCCCATCATAGAATCTCACTGGGCCATGGAATCAAAACATAGAAAGGCGGCATAATGCTGCGTTTTACCAGATCTGCACTTCTTGTTTAAAATGCTGGTATTTAAGTGTTAAACTAACAGTTTTAGATTACAACTAGGATGAAAATTATTTTAGCTGCCCTTTATATTACAGCGAAAGTAACCTTTTGTGAACGGAAAAGAAATTTATGAAAGTACTTTTATCTCAGGACATCTTAAGTTTCCTCAATACATTTGCACAAGAAAAATATAGATGAAAGATTTGCAAGTTGATTTTCCCCAAAATATAATCCTGATTTCCGTTTAAAAATCCATGTCCCACAAGAAAAAGGTTTGGAGGTATAAACGGTTATTACAGCAAGTACTTTCTTGCATTAGCAACATCCCTGTGCCTTTGAAAATAAATGAAATTCTGTATTTTTCACTTTTACCAGGAAAAAAGGAAACCGCTTTATAGACTTTTTAAAAGTTACTAAAACAGCTGCAGATCAATAGTTCACATCAAATACTAACGAGTCGGTCAAAGCTTTCTATCAAAAAGGCTACCTGAATTGAAAACCAGATTTTTTTGACATGTTTATTCTCGATGGGCGCCATCATCTCCTTTTCTTGCGGTAAATCTGAAATGCTGAGATTTCATCAATTATGCCTTCCACATTTTATTTTCTCCATCATCAATGAAAATACCTTGAAAAGTCAGCTATGTAGCCTTCTTCCTGCGTATACCATAATGAAATCGCCTATCTTGGAAGCCTGTCATCACTGATAAATTAGTGTAACTGTCAAATTGAAGAGATTTCCATCTTGCCAAATGCAAAAACGTATTCATACGCCTTGGAACTAATTTCCCACCAAAAAAACAATAGTACACCATTGCTTTAAATTTAAAACATAATATTTATATTTGAAACTGTCTTGCGCCTACTTTCACATACTTTCTAACATAATTTGTTCGTTAATTCATGAATAGTATGCCTTCATTTCTGAACTAGTTTCTACGTGTAACATTGTCCTGTTTGTGTTGTTCACCCCTGTTCCCAAGTAAACAAGTTGAAAAGGGTAGATTTCTTTTTTAACTTCTTTCAGCAAAACATATTAAAAGTATTGGGCTTCTATGAAATTTTACCAACCCGCACATTGGTAAGTAGGTGACACAACAGATCATTAATTGGATTAGATAAATATGTCCAAACATCAATTATTTGTTTATGGTGACTCATGTGAACAGAAAAGAGCGTGTTTTTGTTAATGGTGAATCTTCAGTATGGGCGCCAGTTTTGTTTGGAGTCCCACAAGGGACTGTTCTTGGTCCTCTATTGTTCTCCCTGTACATCAATGATATTTCCTCTGACACTGACTCAGAAATAAGACTTTTCGCAGATGACTGTGTTTGTTACCGGGAAATTAGAGATACAGATGACTCATTGAAACTTCAGGCTGACATAGATGGATTAGGATGTTGGGCCCGAAAATGGGGCATGAGATTTCAGCCAGTTAAATGCAATATTATGCAGATAACAAGGAAGAGATCTAATAAAGTTGAGGCTTCTTACACTTTAGAGGGAACGGTCCTCGAAAATGTGAATTCCATTAAATACCTTGGTGTGACAATCACTCACGATTTGAGATATGCAATATGTGTACAAAGGCGAATAGAACTCTTGGATTCCTGAGGCGAAATCTTCATCAGTGTCCCCAGGATGTGAAAGAGACAGCATACAGGGGACTTGTTCGCCCAATCTTGGAATATGGTAGTTGCATCTGGGACCCAAGCGGAGTGGTCCTAAATGAAGAAATTGAAAAAGTTCAGAATAGAGCGGCTAGATTTGTAACTGGAAATTACTGCTTTGAAACTGGGAGCATGACTGGAATTCTAGGAAAATTAAGATGGGAGTCTCTCAAGAAAAGGAGAAGAGACAGTAGGCTCATACTCTTATACAAAGGTCTAAAGGGTGCTGCCAGCATTCCAACAGATGACCTTGTTCCCCCGGCTAGGCACTGTAGACAGCACCATTCAATGACGTTTCAGACCCTTACTGCAAGAACGGATGTTTATAAAGAATCGTTCTTCCCCCGAACCATTAGAGATTGGAATGCCCTTCCGGATTCTATTATTTCGACGGCGGAAGGTGCTGATGATTGTGTAGCTAAGTTTACATCTTTGGTTAGAGCTAGGGACTAACTTCCCATATCACAGGTCCTGGTGTATGAATGTCATTTGACGTGTCACCAGTAACAATTCTGATTCTGATTCTTATGTAACAAATCAATGGGTAAAAATCACTGCTATAACATAGCAGTTATAGGAAATGATCAGAAGCCTTTTGCACAAAAATCCTGGTGCTGAACAGGCTGCTTTCATTCTTTCAGTTCAAATATGGGGATAAACTGTTTTTATCTTATTTTTTTTTTTTTTTGGTTTTGGATTTTATTCCAGTATCAAATCATCCACCCAGTAAACACAATCAATAATACAGTGAAACTTTGGTGCAGTGATTCATAAATTGTTATAAATTGCATGAATGAAATATATAAAATGAAATACTAAAAGCACCAAAGAAGGTCAATCATTTTACAAGCTAAATGCAAGAGATTGCAACACCTCAACCCAATCAGTGATCTTACTGCCAACTTGGTAGAACTGGTCATTTTTGGCTACCATACACTGAATTTAAAAATAGTACAAGGTGAAATAATTACATTTTTGGGGGGTGGGGGAGGAATCATTAATTTTCAGTACTATTTAGGTATTTTACTTGAAATTCCACTCTTGCAGTGCCTAAAGGCAACCTTTAGCCACAATTCTATGATAGTATTTTACACATTTTTGTTCTGTGGATTAAGATATCGTTTTTGCAAAACCATGGAAAAATGCAATAAATTACTAACATGGTGACTTTCCAATAAAAATATTTTGCTTTCATATTCTTACATTTACATGGACTACCATCTGATGAAAAATCTGTTTGGGTAACTATTTGCAAATATGATTTTTTCAGTACCTCAAATGTAGTGAAATAACTGTATTGAGGAACCTTAAATCACCTTCTTTAAAGTAGCTTTTTGTTGTCTGTGGCGTTACTAAACCGTACAAATGTGAAATGGTTAGAATATACAAGATAAAAATTGCAACATGTGTGCACGTGGCCGATTTCGAAAAAAACAACAAAAAAACAGAAGACCATCATGAAAACATGCCTATGCAATTTTGACCCTCTTAAACTCCACTTTAATCCAGTAGAATGGGGTTTGTATGGGTGTACATTATTTTTCGCATTTCTGCCCAAAACATAGATTTTTGGTACTCGTCAGAAACCGCCTGGTCGAGACGGTTCCAACGAGTACCCAAAATCTATGTTTTGAGCTGAATTATGAAAAATAGCAGAATCTTTTATCTGAACATTTTCATTTTTTGGGTGGAAATATGTTCAATTTATTTGAAAAGGCATGTTTTCGTAATGCAAAAAAAAAAAATAATAATAATAATAAAAAAATAATAATAATAATAATGGCCTCACTCATAATCTTAAATAACTGGAGTATAGTATGCATATTACAGGACCTTCGTTTGAATAAACTCTCGTCAAAGGAATAAACACTTCTCAAAGCATAAACTAACGTCTATTCTAGTTGTAAGTTTCACAAGAACGAAGTAGAAACTATTTCAGCTCACTGAAAAACAAACTTTATTTCGTAAACAAAAACAACAAAAAGAAAAAAAAAGAAAAAAAAAAAAAAAAAAAAGAAAAACTTCCCATCACGAAAGGAAAGTTCCTTCCGTTGAATAGACCAATAGGGGACAGACTTTCTTCCAAAGTATTTTCAGTAATGAAACAAAGCGAAAGCAACGACAAAGAATTCTCAAAAGGAAATATGGCCCTGGTGTAGATTTCACATCTCCATCTGTTTCATGCAAAAATAGATTGATTTACGATCAGCACTAGCATTATAATCGATCCCTATGTGATGAAACCAAACATGATAATAACCACGGCCTTTCCTTCCAAACGATGTCAAAATGGTGTCAGTAGTTTCCAAATTTGCAATTTTGTGACGCAAGTAACCGTACAGTTAATTCAGCATTTTTTTTCCAAGTTGCCGTACTTAAAAAAATCCAAGTTGCCGTACTTGAAAAATCCAATATATATATTTCATCAGCCTAAATACTTTTGTAAGCCTTCATGAATGACGGTTAAACAAATAAAGCTCTTATATCTATCTCAAGACAGGGACATGGATCATTCACACAGAGCTCTTCGTCAATAACAAAACGATCCGGGATTACGAAATTTCCTTAATAAAGCAGACCTTGATTCGAGAAATTCAAGGAATAGTAGGTTTTACCAACCTCCCTTTTTTCATTTCCAATATACATATGATCAGTAAGATAGACGATGTGAGCGGAAGATTGCGATTGAACTGGACTAGTTTGTTTGTAGGGGTCCCAGGGGGTGGCAGCATATTCTAGTTTAGGTCTAACTAGTGACTTGTATGCTGTTGCCTTGATGTCCTTTGGGCATGCAGAGAGATTCCTGCGTAGGATAGGAAAGCAGCTGTCTGGCTGTCTGTCGTAGATAGCATGTCATAGTCTAGCTACTAGACCTTGATGTCATATTTACCAATTACCAGCCTTCATGTGTGTTTTTATCAAATATGAAACCTTGTTAGACTTTAATCTTGTCTCAGACACCAAGGTCTAGTACAATGCGAATTTTACCTCGCAAGATACTTGGTAAATGATTGATTACAGCTACAGTCATGAAATGTTTATTGCCTTTCTGTACCCCTTACCGAACACCAACTGATAAGGCAAACTGGCATTTTAGTCAGATCAAAAAAGGGGTAGAAGAATATTACTTATTAACTTTAAAATATGATATCCGACTAGAAGCTAGTCTAAGCATGTCAGTGTGACTATTTCACACCAGTGTACTGTCTATAGCCAGGTTTTTTGCTTTACTTCTGGCAATGGATGTTGTATGATGACTCCATTATCTTGCTTTTGTTGCCGATTCTGATGTACTCAGACTAAGTCTTGTCTGGGTGAAAACGCATCTATCAGTCTCTCTCCCATGCTTGTAAATAATTAAAGTCCTCTTGAGCGACAGCAACTCGGTACAACAGGCAGTGATCAGCGAACAGGGGAGACGCGTGGTGGCAAGTCGTTGATTTATATGAGGAAGAGGAGAGTGCCGAGCACTGTACTCTGTGGAACACCAGAAGTAACGGGCGCAGACGAAGAAATCCTCAATTACGACTTTCTGGTATCCATCAGCAATGAAATTGTGCGGAACCTCGTGAAAGGCCTTACTGAAATCTAGTAGGATGACATTTATGCGCTGTGAGTTGTTCATTCCGCCGGCTTGCTATCAGCTGGTGCTCACATGACCCCCCCCCCCCACCCCCAGCAGGGAGAACGACCCAATGTACAACGAAAGAGCCGATTACTGTGCAGAGTCTCATCCTGCAAACCTGGAGTTTATGTAATAAACTGAGCGTGACAGCTCAGTGGTTAAGCCCAGAGTGGTTAGTGCACTTGACTCAGATGCCAGAGGCCCTCGGTTAAACCCGGCGGTGATTATTTCGGTGTCTGAACACCATTTACAGCGATGAATGTCAAAATGCGCACCGCCCTTTGGATCGGAACGTTTAACTGGAGGCACCGGCCCCCGCCCATAGGGGCTTGAAGAAATATATGGGCTGCATGATGCTTCCACGCAGAGCTGAATCCGGCCCGCACACTAGTACTGGTAAACCGCTTAGAGGATCTAAGCCTGTCCAGGAACCGCGGTGCGAGGCGGACCGCCTATGCTAATAAACCCTATGGGTTTCATTGGGCGAAAGGGCTTGAGATGTCATCTCATCTCAATGTCGGGTAAAAGTCCCACAAAATTGGAAGCAACGTCTCCAAAATGACCTTTAAAGTGCTGACGGGGACGTTAAACCTCAAATCAAACAAACAAACTGGAGGCGCCCTGTTCAGGGAGAGTCATCCCCTATGCAGGTTAACTGTTTGTTTGTTTTGGGGTTTACGGCCAAGTCAACACTGTTAAGGCCGTTTTTGAGCCTGTCAGTTTACTTTTCCTGGGCAGGCTTATACGTAAGAGGTAACCAGGAGAGTGCACATTTTTTTCGCCAGAAACTGACAACTGCCCTTCTTGAGCCAGCGGAATGGAGAGAATGACCGTAGGAAAGATTTCTTGATCAATCCCCGCGAAAGAATATTGCCGACCCCGGCAGGTATCGAACCTGCTTCCCCATGATCAGCAGTCAGACGCGCATCCGACTGAGCTACCGAGGCCAGCGCAAGATTGATGTGTGCTGTAAATCTGCAAGTAATGGTAAAATGTGGCCGATCCCAGTATCAGTGAGTAGGTCCTGGTGCACGTTTGTTTGTTTGGTTTGAGGTTTAACGTCCCCTTCAACACTGTAAAGGTCATTTTGGAGACGTTGATAACAATTTTGTGGGACTTTTACCAGACATTGAGATGAAATGACTTCTCAAGCCCTGTCGCCCAGTGAAACAAATGGACGGACTCGCATCGCTTTGCTTGCCCAGGCTTAGATCTTCTAAGCTGTTTACCAGTACTCGTTTGCGGGTCAGTTACAGCTCTGCGTGGAAGCATTATGCAGCCCATATATTTCTTCAAGCCCCGATGGGCGGTGCGAATATGGATAGTGTTTCTCTTTTGTTTCGGTATTAAAAAGTTCTTGCTCGGCTCCCATGGCGGGGCTTGAAGAAATAGGTGGGCTGCATGATGGTGCCAGGCAGAGCTTAAACCGACCGCTTAGGAGTATTGGTAAACCGCCTAAAGGATTCAAGCCTGCCCAGGCAAAGCGGTGCGAGTCGGGCCGCCCATTCATATAAACCCTATTGGTTTCATTGGGCGACAGGGATTTTTTTTTTTGTTTGGTTTTACGGCCCTTTCAAGATTATTTCACTCATATCGAGCCGATCGTTAATCAGAGGTGGGCGAAAACCGGAGTACCCGGAGAAAAACCATCTGACCTTCCGTTGCAGAACTTGGCGTCTCACATATGACCCGAGCGAGGCTCGAACCACAGCGGTGAGAGACCTAATGATCAAGAGTCAGCGCTCTTAACCACTAGGCCACGGAGGCCCGTAAGCGACAGGGAATGAGATCTCATTTCATCTCAATGTCGGGTATATTAAAGTCCCACAAAATTGTAAGCTAGGTCTCCAAAATTACTTATACAGTGTTGATGGGGACGTTAAACAGTGTTAATTGGGACGTTAACCCTCAAATCAAACAAATCAAAAGGTTATTGCTAGTATCGTCTTAATTCTAACAAATACCCACATCATACATGTACTCTCACATGTATGCGGTTTTTGTGTATCTTTGAAACGACCCCATGTCAATTCTCATCGATTCAGAAATTCATCCTTAGATATTGACGGTAAAATTATCTATTTGCCTGTAAATTGATGCGTTAGCATTTGATAACAGATTAACATGCATGATAGTATTGTGTCAGTGCAGTGAAAGTCAAATACTTGTAATTTGGACTAAAAATTCTACTTTCCTCAGATGAACCGGAGGTCGCCATCTTATTGTTCGCCGCTGTGATGTTGCCCGGCTTTTTGTCACGTGACAGGAATATTTTTAGATTGAAATTCCCAAAAACAACAAATAAACAAAAATGAAAACGACGATTTTCACAAAGTTCTGAAGTGGTATTTGGTTTCAGAAGATTACAAATGACATAGCTACATGAATAGAAGAAATAAAACCGAAAAACACGCTTTTCATTTTTGAAGCCCAATAGCTCAATAATGCACCTTTAAGGGGGAGAATTTGCAAAATATTTCCTTTAAGAGTTGACCCCTATTGACATTGGAGACATAAATACTTTTGCGGGAGTTGCCTACCCTGCAGGTGTTCCCATTCCATTTAATTCTGATGATTTGGTTTGTTTGATTTGAGGCTTAACGTCCCCGCCAACAGTGTAAATGTCTTTTTGGAGACGTTGCTTCCAATGTTGCGATACTTTACCCGACACTGAGATGAAATGACATCTCAAGCCCTGCCGCCCAATGAAACCAATAAGGTTTTTAAGCATGAACGACGGTCCGACTCGCACCGCATTGCCTGGGCAGACTTAGGTCCTCTTAGCGGTTTAACAGTTCTCGTGTGCGGGTCGGTTTCAGCTCTGTGTGGAAAGTATCATGCAGCCCATCTATTTCTTCAAGCCCCGATGGGCGGGGCTGATTAATTCTGATAAATATTTATTCTAAGTCAAATGATTGTCAATTGACTCAGAGTAACTAAGCACGGTAGCGTCTACGTGACTATCACTGATATGTAGTAAACGCGGATAAAAAATTTTCGTAGAAAATACATTAGAACTTCGATGGCTCGAACAGCGATGGGTCGTTTACCGTGGCTGTGTCGAACCCATTCTTGAGCCCCTAGCGAAGTCCTCTACATTAGAAATAGTGGGGGATAGTTAAGGAGATTTTAGTCTTTTATCTTGGAAATGTATGTTGTGTGTACTCATTAGAATCGCCTCGATGAGGCTGAGGCGATTCTAATGAGTACACACAGCATACATTTTCATTATAGAACACCGAAAAGATGGCTAAAAGTAACTCGTTATGCCCCTGACAGTAACCTCAGTGGCTCTAACTACCCCTGTCTCGAACAGATTTTCGAGGTCCCAAAGGTGTTCGAGCCATTGAAGTTCGACTGTAGTCTCACTATTCTTGTTGTTGTGACGTCAGACTGTTGTTTTAAAGAAATATGATTGTAAAACTTTGACTCTCTGCGTATGCTAGCACATTGGCAAACAATAACGACCCAGATCAGACATCACAGAACGAGGGTCTTAATTGTTGGCTTAAAGTATGGGAATTGTAACCGTTAATACCCCGTTCATGATCGCTTTCCTAGTTTTGTGTTTTCTTTGGTGTAACACTGTATCGGTCATTTTGGAGACGTTACTTCCAATTTTGTGGGACTTTTACCCGATATTGAGATGAAATGACATTTCGAGCCATGTCGTTCAATGAAACCAATAGGGTGTATAAGCATGGACTCGCACCGCTTTGCCTGGGCAGCCTTAGATCCTCTAAGCGGTTTATCAGTACTCGAGTGAGGCCCGTTTCTGCTCTGCGTGGAAGCATCTTACAGCCCATGTATTTCTTCAAGCCCCGATGGGCGTGGGCTTGCCACTTTCCTAGATCAAAAACAATCGACCAAACCTGTTGTCAATTCTTTGGTTTAGTTTGTTACACTATTACCCATACATAAAAACGAACATAGACAAACAGTGCAGACACAGACACAGATCAAGAGCTGCAATACGCAGTGCCTCGTCAGTATTTACACTGCCTGCGTAAAATACAAGAATTTTGGAAAACTAACTAACAAAACAAGCCTTACTCCTGAAACTGGAAACGGGTACATCTAAATGTATTAAATAGAAGTCAATATGTACAACACGAAAACACGCCAATATAATTTTGACCCCCTTGAACCCAATTTTATATAGTAAAACTGGGGTTTACAGGGGTAAACCTTATTTTTCTTATTTCTGCTCTAAAATATAGATTCTGGGTACTCGTTAGAACCGCCTCGCTGAGGCGGTTCTAACGTGTACCCACAATCTATATTTTGAGCTTTTCTTATTTCTGCTCAAAAATATAGATTCTGGGTACTCGTTAGAACCTCGCTGAGGCGGTTCTAACGTGTACCCACAATCTATATTTTGAGCAGAAATAAGAAACAATATAACAATTTTTCATCTTAAAATTTTCAATTTTTCGGCGGTAAAATTTACAATGTATTTGTATAGGCATGTTTTCGTAATGTATGTGAATAACAACCCGAGAAAATGCCTTACTTCACTGACAACAGTGCGCATGTCTTGCGAGAAGGTCCACTCATTGCATTTTCCCTCGTCTGTCAGCGTGCACTGATCCGTTGCATTCTTCAATGGCCTTCTGTGGACGTCATCGTTGCAAAAATAATCCGGCGTAGCTGCTCCATAAGACATAAATAGCAAACTCCAGGAATGACTCAAAGCCACAATTTCGACAAACAGAAATATAAAGATTTGGAATCTCCCGAGACCGCCTGTCTCTTTGATAATGTCTCCTAAGTGTAAGGTATCAACCATTGTTCCGTTTCGTTTGATTGTTTTGTCTTATTAAAATATTCCTCTTTAATTAACCCTGGATAATTCAGTAGACGACCAATTGTTGATATTTTTCTCTCCTTTTTTCTAAAAAAAAAGTCTAACAGTTTAACGTCAAAGAACCTTAGAGTGACGAAATAAAAAGGCGTCTCTTCATCTTTGTGATTTATTGCAGAAAATATACAGGTATATATAGACGTGCTGTGTTGGAATTTGTGTAAGGAACACATATGGACACTTGTCAGAATTGCATCAACGGGTTAATGAATATCACAAATACCCACAACATATGTTTTGTAAAGAAAAAAACAAGAAAAAAAAAGATTAAAACTATCCACTATCCGGAGTTAAGGGAATCGCATGATTTTCGAAAACAGACTTTAGGTGTTAATAATTGCGTATTCTAATGACTACCTACAGGTAGGCATATGTGTTTAAAATAACACATTACGAAGACACGCCTATACAAATACATTGTAAGCTTTGCCGCCGAAAAAACGAAAAGTTTAAGATGAAAAATTGTGATATTTTTCTTTAGAGCAGAAATAAGAAAAATAAGGTATACCCCTGTAAATCCTAGTTTTGATATAGTCAATATTATATAGGCGTGTTTTCGTGTTGATAAGAAATAAACTTACAAACTTTTCTCTGATAACGTCATTCTTAGAGACATGATACAGATGAATGACGTGAAAACGTGCGTGACGTAATTTCTGCTACGCAGTAATAGCGTTTAGCTAACTGACTTTTAACAAACAGATAAAATCATTATGTTATTTTTAGGATACAACGAATGCACAAACAGCGAAAAAATGGTATTTTCCCTGTTTGAAACAGTGAAGATATCGATTTAGATTTCACTGAGAAATCTCTATCATTCATTGAAAAGTAAGTAAGAAAGACTTTGTTTTTAGCATATAACCTCGCTGTTATTAAGTGGACAACGCCATGACATAAAAATAATATGACCCCAATATTAGCATACAGCTGCAGTATGTCGTCTGTGACCAAATATGCAGTTTTCTTTTGAAATCATTCGGCGATAAAATTCCGATATAAAAGCGGTCATTTCAAATGAAATTTATGAAACTCGTCAAGTGCGAGTTTCATAAATTTCTTATGAAATGAGCATTTGCGTAAGATGCTCTATACGGCGTAGGTCCTAAGCAGTATCACAAGGCAAACGTAATATTTTTGTCGAAGCGATTTAAGAAATAAATCTACTCTAACAGTGATTTGTTGAGTAATTAATCACAGTTTTGTGATCACTTGTAGAGTAGATCAAACCGCTAGTGCATAGCGCGAGTGATTCGTTATCTTACTATACTGACCGACAAACTTTGATATTTTACTCAACATATCACACACTACAGCTGATCTATTTCGATTCTAACATGCTAAAAATCGAAAATATTCAGATTCTCCCAATCTTTCGCCCCTACGCCAGCAATTACTGATTGTATCGCACCTATTAATGTCCCTTTGTAATAGTTTTGATACGAGAAAATAACTTTTTACCGTCTAACCTCATAGAATTCGTGAGTGACGTCAGAAGAAAAAACGCCAATTTTCACGTCCTTCGCTTTCGCTCAATGATTTATTGAAGAATAAATTACTCCTTTCCGTTGATTATATAGGCACGCTGTGTTAGAATATAAATTTCCTACGGAGAGAAAATACAAAATCATGTGATAAAAAGAATCATACACTTTTATCATTTCACATGGGATTTATGAAACTCGCCAAGGGCTCGTTTTATAAGATTCATATGAGATGACCACTCGTATAAGCTCTTTTTATAGCAGTGTGAAAATTCTCATATCCTGAATTATGGCATGTAGAAAAAAAACTTAACTCTTTTTAAATGACAATCCTAGACTTGATGAAAGATTTATATTTGTATACTATAGCAGATATCTTTTTAGATGCCTGTTGTTCTAGGATAAGGAAAATTGTATTTAAAACCTCCACCCTTTCAAGCCTGATTTTATGAAGTACAAATTTCCATCTTTGAACTTGGACACGCCCATTCTTTTAACGCGCTGCATGCTGTATATTTTTTCACCAGGCGACATTTTGAAATATTTTTCTTTTTTTTCCTAGAAAATAAGATTTGACATCTCATACGAATTGTCTCCAATTTGCATGAGATGTCAAGTCCTGGTTTCTGGGAAAAGTAAGGAAAATATCACCAATTTGTCGTCTGCTGAATTAGTTCAGAGAGCGGTAACTTCATTACGAAAGCACGCCAATACAAACATATTGTAAACTTTACCGCCAGAAAAAAAAACCTGAAAATATTGAGATGAAAAATTGTCATATTTTTCTTATTTCTGCAAAAATATACATTGTGGGTACTCGTTAGAACCGCCTCATCGAGGCGGTTCTAGCGAGTACCCGCAATCTATATTTTATAGCAGATATAAGAGAAATAAGGTTTACCCCTGTAAACCACAGTTTTACTATATAAAAGTGAGGTTCAAAGGGGTCAAATTGATATAGGCGTGTTTTTGTGGCTAAGGTTAAATAGAGTGGTTCAGTCAAAAGCATTAGCAGGATTCTGTAACGATTATTGATATATACTGCTGAAGGGACCACTGGCTAATAGCGATGCGGGTGCGGGTACAGTGGTTGGCTCATTCACAAAGTTAAGCAATGCAGGGTGCAGTTAGTAGCTGAATGAACCTCCGCATTGCTTCACTTCAGGGACGACCCGACAAACGCTACATTGGTAGCAGACAGTTGCATAAAGCCCGCCTTCGATTCTGCCTAATGAGGCGCGTGTGGCTTCCGATCGAAGTGAACGGGATTAGAGGGAGAACTGTGCCGGTTATCGACATTTATCATATGACGTCGCGTCTGAGAGTGTAATAACGCCATGTAATATTTTCGATAATCCACTAGTGGATTAAATATGCAAATTAACTAGATACGTCCCGTAACGTTACATGTACGACGTCTTTAACGACGCCGCGTTTACTAATGGCGGAATATTGACATTTTTGTAAACAATCGTGACTTAAATACGTTTTAAAAGTCATATGATAAATAGAATCTTGCATTTGGGGTCATGTATTATTGAATTTATTAAACTCGTTGAGGAAAAGGGATAAAATGCTCGGCAAAGCCTCGCATTTTATCCCTTTTCCTCAACTCGTACAATAAATTCAATAATACATGAACACTCATGTACTACTTCCCCAGCCTTGCTTTAGAGACGGCTCTTTTACCGCATGCGTAGAATGGGCGGTTGGCTTATCCACGAAGTAAAGGAAAACACGGTTACTACCTAACTGAGTGACCGCCCAGTAAGCATTCTACATAAATCTACAGCGGGCCGTTAGCGGCCCGTCAGGGTAGCTGACGGGCCGCTAACGGCCCGCTGCAGATTTATGTAGAATGCTAGCAGGGCGTGTAGCTTCCCGGCAAACGCTACAGTAGTTTCTGAAGGGACGAGTTTTTATGAACCATTCCAACTGGATCTATACTGTATACATAGACTGTCGGCAAACACTGACCCGACTCTCCACGAAGTTTACAAACATATCATATTTGAAAGAGCAATGTTTTCTGTCTCGAATGGAAGATGTTTGCACTTTGTACCTGGTGGCATAATTTTGTTAAGAGTATTTAAAAACATTACCTATCTCCAATTTTAGGGAGTTGTATGCTTTAAGTATTTCTGTAACTGTGGGAGTGCATCAGAGAGCTGGTTCTTCCTATCTTGTTAACAAAACTTCATAATTGATGTATGACATATTTTGACAGTTTCATCGTCCTTCTCTTCAAGATGATGCAAACTCGTCGAGTGCCAAGATGCATCTGGTTTGCATTTTTGTCACAAAATCCTTTCAATGAAGCGCTATAAACGTTAAGAAAAGAGAGGTTAGTTGTACACTGTTCCCTCATTCTAACACAGCGCCTATATTAGGCAAAAGGAAGGAACTGTGTTTTATTATGCAACAAATCACGGTGCGGAAGAGCGTGCCAAGTGACGTCATTAAAAGCTGTCAATTTATGATGTCACACGTAGATAATTTGACCTTAAAGGTGCATTATTGAGCTACCGGGTCTCAAATTTTTTTTTTCTGGTTTTTATCTTCAATGCATACTCCTTTGTTATGTGTACACTTTTGGAGCCAAATACAGCTTCAGAACTTTGTGAAAATGGTCGTTTTCATTCGTGTTTACCCTTAGCTCTGAACATGTGTTCGGAATTTCTGTTCTAAAAATAAATCTGTCACTTTACACATACATGGCGACAGTATCGTCTCTGAGTGTCGTTACTTATGGCACGGTATTCAGCGTCATATTTCTTCCGATTCAGGCATGGCCTAAGCAAACAAGGCCAAAAATAAACGTCGCATAACATCATATATGGGGATTCTATTTTTGTCACGAACTAAAAATAGATCTAACTAGTGTGCGAAACCTAGTTAGGGAATCCCTCTCAAACTCGTTTACCTGTCATCATAATTGTTCGCATTTTTGCATAAAATGAATTCATTTGTATTGTTTTAAAGAAAAATACCGACTATATGTATTTTAATTTTGGAAGCATTTTTTCCAGATAGCTCAATAATGCACCTTTAAACGGGGTAACGTCACTTTCTCGCAGCGAAAACGCCACAAAAGGACAAAAATAATACATACATGGTTAGCGTCTTTAATAATAAAATATAGTCGATGAGCCTCAGACAATTTTATAGCTCGCCCCTATAAAATTGTCGCGGCGAACCGGCTATATTTGTTTGATTTATTTATTTATTTATTAGTAATTTCTTGACAACATATATGCATACATAGTACATACATAGGCATCAAACGATTGGATGTAGGCTCCTTTCCCTGATGTCCCGTTATATTGTTATTAAACACACTAATCATGTATCTAGTTTATACCGCAATTCAAAACAATCAAGGGTTTTGCAATAATTTAGCAAATTTAAGCAAAAAAGTGGCATGTTAAACGACATTCAGTGCCATGACGCGCGCGCGTGACGTCAAACAGTGCAACGTTTCTGACGTCACGGTGCCAAAGAGACGTAGGAAATAACATGGACGTAAAGCGTTTTACATTCTGTGTGAAAAACTGCAGTTTATTTCAGCTTTAGAATTTATTTTCAAGGTTGAAATTATTGCAACAGACCATTCAATCCAGGAAAGTCCGAGAAGGTAAGAATTTAGCTGAAATTTCTGAAAATCTGTTTAAAAAAATATTGCAAACACTTTCCTTGTTTTCGTTGTATAAAAGGCTGCATGTTATTGTTTACACTGTCTTGCAACTTAGGGACCTGAAAAGTAGGTCTGGGCCCAGGATTACAATCGATACTTAAGTTAAGGTCGACTTAACGATTTAAGGAGGAGTTAATATCTTAGTAAAGTATTTCCTTAAAAAGTGCATTCGAAAGCCACCTATTTCATTTACTTAGCTAAGTATTTAACTTCGGATAAAGTCGTAGTTTTGACGGAAATTTTCACGACGATCAGCACGTAAGTTTCAATTACACATTGATGTAGGCGGCCCACAATTTTCCCGCGATCTGTCAAAAATCACTTCTTCTGTTTCATTGAATGGAGACAATAGAAAATATGATGGTTTAGTTTCCATTTTACCACATAAACCATGAAAAATGTTTTATACACTATAAAACGTGTTTCATTGAAGGATCACACTCGATCACGATTTGTGCGGACAAACATTGGTCACAATGTAGCACCACGCCATATTCAAAACGCTGTTTCTACGGGGTCCCTTTAGAAACAAGAAATCATACAATATTTGAATATACAAACCAAAAGGCTTATATGCAGTGGACGGTCTGACTCACATCACTTTGCCTGGGTAGGCTTAGTCCTTTTAAGCTGTTTACAAGTGCTCGTGCCAGTGTGGTCAGTTTCAGCTCTACATGGAAGCATCATGCAGCCAAATCTGAAGCCCCGAGGGGTGGGGGCGGAATCGGTTTTATAGAGTCTGCCCATGATTCAACCCTTCTCATGCCGTTAGGCGTATTGCATAATATTCAATACAATCTGGTACAGTAATAAATATATTCTGCACTATGGTGAAGAACAGGGAAGACTTCCCCAGAAACCAACCCAAACTTAACCCCGGCTACAATACGGTTTTCATCATTATTATACATGTATGTAGTTGATATAGTAATTAACGACTAGATCAAACATCGTGCAGACAAACACGGAGAAAAACCGTAGCTCCAGCCGGAGTAAAACAAAGGAAAAAAATGTGATATAAAATCTCTGTACATTCCATCTCGGATTGCCCCGTCTTTTTATGAATGTGGTCCTTATCTGCGTATTACCTTACAGTTGATGATGCATAAAGCGCTCACTCACTCACCTCACAAACACACTCAATCACTCACATGCACAAGCTTACAAGGGGGTGGACGGCCCCCGCCCATCGAGGCTTGAAGAAATAGAGGGGCTGCTTGATGCTTCCACGCAGAGCTGAAATCGACCCGCACACGAGTACTGGTAATCCGTTTAGAGGATCTAAGTCTGCCCAGGCAAAGCGGTGCGAGAATATAAACCCTATTGGTTTCATTGGGCGACAGGGCTTGAGATGTCATTTCATCTCGATGTCGGGTAAAAGTCCCACAAAATTGGAAGCAACGTCTCCAAAATGACCTTTACAGTGTTGACGGGGACGTTAAACCTCAAATCATACAAAACAAACAAGGGAGGTGGTACGCCTCGAACTTATTTTTATTTAGCATTTCAAGGCAAGGAGTAGAAGCTTATGATTGGTTGCGGCCAATATCAGTTGGACACCCCAGTGACGCAAGATACACGTCACCTTGCCTCACCCAACCAGCACAAGCCGACCACACGCGACCTCCAGTAAACCACTTAGAAGGCTTAAGCCTGCCCAGGCAAAGTGGTGCAAGTCGGGCCGTCCATGCATATACGAGTTTGAGTGGGCGACAGGGCTTGAGATGTAATTTCATCTCAATGTCGGGTAAAAGTCCGACAAAATTGAAAGCAACACTTCCGAAATCAAACCTAAATAGTGTTTCGTGGACGAATCTCAAATCAACCAAAAAAAAACTTCTTTGTACTTAATAAATTTTGATATCGCGAATCTTACACAAATGGTCCTTTCATATGAAAGTTACGAAACGGGCCTTCGAATTGGATTTTAAATTGGATTTTATTGCCTTTACTTTGACCATTTGCCCTGCAAATATACATCGCTGACATACGTTACAGTTGTTCCCGCCAAAATAGAAATTATTTACATTTCAAGTGAAAATACTATTGTAAACCTATAGAAAACAATGCAGTTCATACTTCCATGAACGCATCAAGTCATATGATTTTCCATGACGTCAAGTGACGCCAGTCTAAACCATGGTTCTCTATGATCTCATTGGGCGTTCCGCTCCTTATAGAAAACTGCGTGTAAATGTTTTTCAGCTTTAACAGTTTGCCTTATAAGTGAGGAAAAAAGAATGTAAATATAAGAAATAATTTTTCGATGTTCATGAAGGTATGAACGACAGCGGATCGCTAGCAAAGGCGACCCTGTTCGTTCATACTTTCATGAACAGCAGAAAAATAAAAAGTCATTTCTTAAATGCACATGGCGTCATACTATTTCTTGACAATGAATATAAAGACGGCATATGATGGTTGTGAACATTGTATGCGTAAAAGTAGCAGGGCATGCATAAGCGTAGGAACATGGACCCGCTGTGCCACAGGATCAGTTTTTAAATAACAGACAAAAGTGATATGCGCCAGCCTCCCTCACCAAACACCCCCATCCCCCGACACACAAACATGTCGGCCCCACCCACCCATCGGGGCATGAAGAAATAAAATCGCTGCATGACGCTTCCACGCAGAGCTGAATCCGACCGCACACGAGTACTGGTTACCCACTTAGAGGATCTAAGCCTGCCCATAGGGGCTTGAACCTTTTTTATTTCATGATTCAAGCCCCTATGGCATGCCCAGGAAAAGCGGCGCGAGTCGGACCGTCCATGCTTATAAACCCTATTGGTTTCATTGGGCGTCAGGCTTGAGAAGTCATTTCATCTCAATGTCGGGTAAAAGTCCCTCAAAATAGGAGCAACGTCTCCCAAATGACCTGTATATAGTTGAAAGGGACGTTCAGCATCCAATCAATCAATCAAACATACACACACCTACCCTGACAAAAACAACCAAGTTGTTTAAGACCCCTTTTCGCTTGTAAGAACCTTCCTACACCAAATAATAAATTGTTACCCTGTTACCAGTATTATACAGTATTATGTAAAGGGAAGTTTTTATACAGCTCTATCGGTCGAAAACTGTGACACACCAAGGGAGAAATCCCAGTTGTTTTATACCTCAACGCCAAGTCGACTTGCGCTCCAAGGAGGAAAAAAAAAGTGGCTCGACCGGGACCCGAACCCAGGGCCTCTTGAATATGATGCAAACACTTTACCGTCTGAGCTACCGAGCATGACTGGTACTTTCGGGCAAATAAAAGCTCTCGTGTTTGCCGTTGTTGATATATACATTCATGTGTCAAGGTCAAATCTTAAAAGTTAAGGTACCTACCTGGGTTACCTTAAATATTTTAGGATATTCTCTGGTTAAGTATCGACTTAAACGAAAGAAATTCTTTGTAGTTCACTTTATACGACAGTTAAGTAAATACTTAGTTTAAGTAGGTACTTAAAATTTAAGTACGCATTGTAATCCTGGGCCCTGGTCTATAAACGGTCGCAAGACGTATTGTAGGTCAGCAGATGGTGTTATAGGTCACTACCGTGAAAAGTTAAGAGAATTTGAAGGAAACAACAACATTATTGCCGATTTCCAGTGTGGATCAGCTCTAGTCTGTGATTTGTTTAGTAATAAATCACAGTTTATCGGTCAGTTGTATGTAGACAAATCATGCGCACTACGCGCTATTTTTTACTCAACGAATCACAGTTAGAGCTGATCTATTTCATAATTACACCCACAAACACAACACAAATAGCGAGATGGCCAAGTGCACAATTCTAGGTAAGCTATATGGATTTGGTACAGCTCAAATTAGTTCTCATCAACGCCATCATGATTTGAGGATCCCTCGTTGATAAAACGAATTGCTCACGGCATTATTAAAAGTAGAAGTAAAACAAAGATCAGGAATTGATACAATTAACTTACTCCACCCATAAAAGACACCAAAGGGAAAGAAATACAAACATTAAGCGACCAGACCATAATGGAAATCAAAACAAAGGAAGGCCATAAGGACAGTTACTTTCCCACAAAATGGCCATATGGCCATCCAAAACCAAAAGACACAAGTGATACACACAGTAAGTAACAAACAACAACATAAATAAATCGCCACAGAAGAGCCGCCTTGGAACGGTCAGTGGAAGATTTCCACTGGGGGGCTTAAATCGATTTTACGTGGCCACAATCCTCGCCCTTACTTCCGTCGCGATTTAGACAAATAATTTGTTCAGTCCGCATGAAGGCCTCCTAACTCATCAGTGCAACATCTCCGTGAACACAAAAATCAAAGAACCACAGAGGTGAGACAACGGTGAGGACTCGACAGCAAGAAACCACTGAAATGCTGGAGCAAAAGAAAACCAACGGTAAGACTCCGATGAGCCCTACCCAAAACGGGTACCCTGGAAAACAGTGCAGGCCAAGATCAGACGCCGCATAACGCGGCGTCTGATCAGGGCCTCCACTGTATTCTGAAAGTTCAAACATTTTTCCAAATAAATTTTGATGAAAACACAACCTGACACCCCTAAATTTTGAAATGAACTCCTGCTATATATAAGAAGGAAGATTCCATTTGGTACAAAAAGGGTTAATTATTACGGCTCATTATTAATTTAGAACAAAGAATTTGAGCATTCCCAAAATAACACGCAGGGAAGAAGCCACGGTGCGGTTGAAAGACGCAAAAGTAAGCCTTTCCACCCCTTTGCTGCGGCAAAGAAAGATGAAGTGTTCTGTCTTGCATCCAGCAAACCGACACCCAAAGATGTCACAGACAGCTTATTGACGGCAGGTTATTGGGGACAACAGGCAATGGAAGAATCCATCCTGGACAGACTGATCAACATATCAGTCAAATTTCATGAACCGTGCAAATCAAAGCTGCATGAGCGCAACAATTTTGACTAGTGCATGGATACTTTCGCATATGCTGTCCAACCTGTGTTAAGCAAGCACCTAAGGTATAGCCACAATGCGCTTGCTTGAGACAGGTATTTGCTTAATACATGTGAATTTTAATGCATTTGCCATTTTGGGGGAGCCAAATGTATGGTTGCTTAAGACAGGCTGCTTCCTTAATAGAGGTGGCCACTATAACATGTTTTAATGTGGTTTAGAAAACATTTCGCGCCGGGAATTGTTCAAATAAGTATTCACAAGTTGAATCAAGAATACAAATAAAATGTCTATATTTGACATTGTGGTGGATTCTCTCTCGCTTTCTCTAAAATATATGAAGAAATTATGAAATATGAGCTCGTATCTCTGAGCAGAACAAATGCTTTTTTTTTGATAACCACTAAACGAGATTAAGTATAATGTCATCTTTACTCAACAACCCCCCCCCCCCCAAGCCCCACCCCCTACTCCCCCCCCCCCCCAGCCGGACTAGAAGAAATACATAGGGCTGCGTGGTTCTTACACGCAGAGCTGAAGCCGACCGCATATGAGTACTGGTAAAGCCTGCCCAGACACAGTGTTGCGAGTTGGGCCGTCCGTGCATATAAACGGGCGGCGGGGCTTGAGATGTCATTTCATCTCAATGTCGAATAAAAGTCCCACAAAACTGGAAGCAACGTCTCCAAAATGACCTTAATGTTGTTGAAGGGGACTTTATCCTCAATTAAACAACCAAACATGACCAAGGTGTACCTTTTCGGCTGTGCACCGACTTAGTAATATTATGAACCAGCACACGACAAAACCTCTATTAAGACTGTACGACCAGGAAAGACTCAGATCAGCCTGCGCATCCGCGCAATCTGATCGGGGTCTTCACTGATTGCAGGAACATCGTATGGCATCCGCGCTTAACAAAGAGACTTGAGTGACAACTCATGTCATTTGGCTGGTCTAAGTCATGACTTACTTAACTTTAGCTGGCTCAATTTTTGGGTTGTCTGTCAATCGATCCAAAGTTACTAAGTACATCAGCTTTACGTTTCTGATGTTCATGTGACTTTCACTGATTTGTACGAAATCCAGATAACGGTTACTTACAGCCTCGCAATTCTTGTCCTTGTGACGTCAGAGTGATGTGTTAAAAGGGCTTATTGTAAAACATTGACTCAGTTATATGCTGGGACATTGGCAAACCGTGAAGACCTAGATCAGACATTACGAAAACACGCCTATACAAATGCATTGTTAAGTTTACAGCCGAAAAAAAGCACACGATAATTATAAGTTGAAAACTTGTGATATGTTTCTTTTTTCAGCTCAAAATATAGATTGTAGGCACTTGTTAGAGTCGAGGCGGTTCTTATGAGTACCCACAATCTATATTTTAGAGCATAAATAAGAAAAATACGGTTTAGCCTTATTTTTACTACAAAAAGTAGGGTTCAAGGAGGTCAAAAATATATAGGCGTGTTTTCGTGATGGACGTCGCAGAAAGGAATTTTTACCATTTCGACACTACCAGATACAGATATCTAGGCAAACAGTGTACATCCAGATGAGATGGAGCCGTCCAACCGGATTTATACTGTTTGCCATCCTATTGATGGTTCTGGTTAATCCTCCTGTTAGTAAGAAAGGAAGTGTCCAAAATCAAAAGATCTATTATTCTACTATAGATACTTAGGGATTATAGTGTTAAAAGAAGATATGGCCAAATGACAGATTCGAACCCCCTTAACCCTTTTTGTACCAAATGGAATCTTCCTCCGTATATAAAGCAGGAGTCCATTTCAAAATTTAGGGGTGTCAGGTTGTGTTTTCTTCAAAATTCATTTGGAAAATGGCTGAACTTGTTGCAAACAGTGCAGGCCCTGATCAGACGCCGCGTTCTGCGGCGTCTGATCTGGGCCTGCACTGTTTGTCAGGGTACCCGTTTTGGGGTGTCCGGTACTAAATGGGTTAAGGTTTATATAGTAATCACACTTCTATACAGCAGAGCCCATCCATTTCTTTATTCTTTATTTAAGCTTGTAGCTTCAGGTGTAGATGCGGCTGAAGCTACAAGCTAGAATAAAGAAGAAAGAAATGGATGGACTCTACAATTTTTTGGTGCAAATTAGCACCACAATATGGCTAAAAACTTTATGTCTCGAATCCCCTGATTGGATATAAGGTGCATAACACGTCACATGGAAACGTGTATAGCAATCTTTAGAAACGTCTTCCAAATCGCAATGAAACTTTCAAACAAAATTAACTGCTAAACGATCCCCTTAATGATAAGTTCAAACTCGGAGCCTACCCTGTTACACAAAATAACCCATACCCCTTTGCGACAAACCGCAAAAACCCAAGGCACAGCACTGCTATAACTCAAACACAGTGCAATCACGTAGCCAAACCTTTAGAATGGAGTTCCAAATTATTACAACTAATCTACGTTGCACCAAAACAAAGGCTCACATTGGAACTGTGCAACACATCCACAGACCTTGAAAAATGAAGCACGCCTAGCCCAGAAACTCAAACAAATAAAGATGCCCTTTAGCGACAGGTCACATGCACTCCTGAAGCAAACGGGAAGACAAAATGTGGGCCCCACCGAGACCTGAAAAGGTCACGGCACTGTTTCACAAACCCCTCAGGACGGAGCTCGGCGAATGGCTACAGTGCAAGGGGATGCCCGTTGGCTCGGAGACGCCTGAGACGTTAGACGACAAAGACGGACGGACGGGGCTGGAGCCGAGCGATGGTCTCCCTATTCACCAGCAACGGGGAATAGGGGTATCACCGAACGACTACGGTGTAGTGCCAGCATGGATTCGTTCCCTAGGACCCCACCAGCTGACGACCCGCGACACGGGGAAACTGGAAAACAACAACAACATACAGTAGAGCAAAGTAAACAAAGAACTTCCAAATTGTTTCCCAACCCTGTGGGATGCAATATAAGTTTAAACAAGATGGCCCATAGGGCCCTGAATCGCTCACCTGAGTATAAGTGTATCTAGTACATTCTTGGCCCAAAGGCTATAATTTGAAAAAACTTGGTAGTGGTCCACTATATGAAGCTTCATACCAAATATCAAAGACCTGGGCCTTCTGGTTTTAGAAAAGAAAATTTTTGAAGGTTTTCCGTATATAAGCCTATGTAAAACTAGCGGGCCGTGGTGCGTGGACACTTTTGGTGCCAGGGCTATAATTTGAACAATCTCAGTAGAGGTCCACTAGATTAAGCTTCATGCCAAATATCAAAGACCTGGGTCTTCTGGTTTCAGACGAGAAAATTTTTTAAAGTTTTTTTCCAATATAAGCCTTTGTAAAACATTTTTGGCCTCAGGAATATAATTAAAGAAATCTTGATAGAGGTCAACTAGATGAAGCTTCACACCAAATATCAAAGACCTGGGCCTTGCGTTTTCAGAAAAAAGATTTTCAAAGATTATCTCTATATAAGTCTATGTAAAACCAAAGGGCTCCGGGGCGGGGGCATTTGTGGCCCAGGGGCTATAATGTGAAATGTATCAAGACCTGGGCCTTGATGTTTCAAAGAAGAAGATTTTCAAAGAGTATCTCTATTTTAGTCTATATTAAACCAAAAGGCCACGGGGCGGGTGCATTTGTGGCCTGATGGCTATAATTTGAACAATCTTGGTAGAGGTCCACTAGATGAAGCACCATACCAAATATCAAAGACATGGGCATTGCAGTTTCAGAGAAGAAGATTTTTAAAGATGTCCCTATATAAGTCTTGTTAAACCAAAGGGTCTGAGGGCGGGGGCATTTTTGGCCCCAGGGCTATAATTTGAACAATCTTGATAGAGGTCCACTAGATGAAATTTCACACCAAATATCAAAGACCTAGGCCTAGTGGTTTCACAGAAGAAGAGTTCTAAAGATTTTCGCAAAAGAAGTTTGTGTAAAACCAAAGGGCCCCGGAGCGGGGGGGGGGGCATTTTTGGCCCCAGGGCTATAATTTGAACAATATTGGAAGAGGTCCACAAGATGGAGCATCACACCAAATATCAAAGACCTAGGCCTTGCGGTTTCAGAGAAGAAGAATTTTTAAAGATTTTCCTTATAAAAGCCTATGTAAAATCAAAGGACCCCAGGGCGGGGACATTTTTGGCCCCATCACTATAATTTGAACAATCCTGGTAGGGGTCCACTAGATGAAGCTTCATACCAAATAGCAAAGATATGGGCCTTGCGGTTTCAGAGAAGAAGATTTTTTAAAGATTTTCCCTATATAAGCCCATGTAAAATCAAAGGGCCCCGGGGCGGGGGCATTTTTGGCCTCAGCACTATAATTTGAATGATCTTAGTAGGGATCCACTAGATGAAGCTTCATACCAAATAGCAAAGACCTGGGCCTTGCGGTTTCAGAGAATAAGATTTTTAAAGAATTTCCCTAGATAAGCCCATGTAAAACCATAGGGCCCGAAATGGGGGTATTTTTTGCCCCAGCACTATAATTTGAACAATCTTGGTAGGGGTCGACTAGATGAAGCTTCAAACCAAATATCAAAGATATGGGCTTTCGGTTTCAGAGAAGAAGATTTTTAAAGATTTGCCCTATATAAGCCAATGTAAAACCAAAGGGCCCTGGGGCGGGGGGCATTTTTGGCCCCAGCACTATAATTTGAACAATCTTGGTAGGGGTCCACTAGATGAAGCTTCATACCAAATAGCAAAGACCTGTGCCTTGTGGTTTCAGAGAAGAAGATTTTTAAAGCTTTTCCCTATATAATCCTATGTAAAACCAAAGGGCCCTGGGTCGGGACCTGGGCCTTGTGGTTTCAGAGAAGAAGATTTTTTTTAAGTTTTCGGTGAAAAAAATCTATTTTTGGCTCCTGTGACCTAGATGTGCAACGGACCGGAACCATTTGAACAACTTTATCCATTTTTTAAGCATTTCGTATTAATATCTAAGCACTGTGCCTTATGGTTTCAGAGAAGAAGATTTGTGAAATTTTTATTCCCATTATAAGTTCTTAGACAAGGAAATTATTATTATATATGGTGATCACATGACAAACTGTTATCTTTCTTTCTTTTTTTTCTACTGATGCTGCGATCGGTCTGTCACATTTTGACCATTACTCGCAGCAGAGTCGCAGGTGTACATTCCATACACTCAGGGATTGGACAGTTACCCTGTACATGTAATTACATTACGGATCTTTAACCTGAACAGCGAATGGTTCTCCCTGCACGTTAACTTGAGGCCCATCCCCAGGTTAATATCCCCATCCGAAGGACAATGCACTTTATGGCATTCATTCCTGCAAATGATGCCAGTGGAGCATGTTCGGACACCAAAATTTTATATCGCTGTTGGAGATTAACCGGGGACGGGGCCCTCTAGCATCTAACAACAGAGACAACATCCTTCTGGGCAGGCTTCTACACAAGTTGTTAATCAGGACAAAGTAATATTTTTGAAAAAAAAAAAACAGACAGCTGCCCTTCTTGAATCGGTTGAAGTGACAGAATGAGTGTAGAAGAATATAAGAATCTGATATGGGGTTCTGTTGTAGATGAGCGTTTCCAACCCGAGGGATGACCCTGCTGAGCGGAACCGAGGCTACGCCGAGGTTCCGCTCAGCACGGTCATCCCGAGGGTTGGAAACGCCCATCTACAACAGAACCCCATATTGGATTCTTTTTCTTGCACAACACCTCCGGTTAGTTTTGACAGCTCGCACATGTATTTTGTTTACAAAATAAAAGTATACTGCGGAAGTAGTTCCGGCAGTTGAATAGAATTGAAGCGCATTTATGTTAGTTGCCTGGGTCGGAACACCAGGGTCAGAACATAAATTTCTATCCCAGGGTAAAATCTCGGATTTCCTTGTCTGGTGTGCAAACAAATCACATTCATTCACAGTCAGTCTCACACGAAAGTTTGTTTTTGACCACGCGGGATAAAGTCAGTAACAAAATTTAAGTATGGAGGCTTCAATACCCAACTTCGTAAAATCACTCTTCGATATGAAAGTATTGGATACAACATAATTGTTAAACGACAGACTGCATGCATGGTAGTTAACTCAGTAACGGTTGATAACTTTGCTTCCCTCTTTAATTGCACGTCGGTGGGTCAGGCCGTAGATTCCATGACGGCTAACTTGATATTAAAATTTAATTTTATGTAATGTTGGTTTCTAACTGATGCTCTGTCTCTGGCTGGGCCCATTGGAGTCTAGCTGTTGGTTTTCTTTTGCTCCAGCATTTCAGTGGCTTGTTGCTATCGGTTCATTTCCGTGGTCGTTTGATGATTTGAGTTCTCGGAGATGTTGCAAACATGTGATAGGAAGACTTCATGCGGACTGTACGAATCGCACCGGGCGTAAGGGCGAGGATTGCGGTCGCGTGAAATCTAAAATCGATTTAAGCACCCCCAACCCCCCCCCCACACACACACACACACACACACGCACACACATACACACCGCAGTGAAATACTTTTCACTGACCGTTCCAATGCAGGGTCTGTCGCGGTTAATTGCACGACCCGCAGAAAAAGCATCCGACTGAAGTCGGTTGATTTCTAAGAGTGCCCTAAAATCACCGTGTCATTCTGTCATTCGGTCATTCTGTCCGTCTGTCCGTCCGTAGCCCGTTTGGGAAATTGGTGATAGTGACTTAACCGCTTGGAATATTTAAACAATTTTTGGCATACTGGTAGATATCAATGAGATCTAACCAATGAACTTGCGAAATATTACATTCCATTTACTATAGCCTCGCCGAGGCGAAAAATGTGAAAATTTTCGAACTGCTTCTCCTCGGAAACCGTTGGGCCGATTGAAGTCAAATTTCATATGGAGCCTGTATGGGATGGGGGAAACCAATATTTGCTCATGGGGTCCAGTTCACATGACCAAAATGGCCGCCAAGCCACATATGGTCTGTCTGTCTGTCCTTCCGTAACCCGTTTGTGAAAATTGGTGATAGTGACTTAACCGCTTGGAATATTTAAACAATTTTTGGACTACTGATAGATATCTATGAGATCTAACCAATTACCTTGCGAAATATTACATTCCATTTAGTATAGCCTCGCCGAGGCGAAAACTGTGAAAATTTTCGAACTGCTTCTCCTCGGAAACCGTTGGGCCGATTAAAGTCAAATTTCATATGGAGCCTCTATGGGATAGGGAAACCAAAATTTGCTCATGGGGTCCAGGTCACATGACCAAAATGGCCGCCAAGCCATATATGGTAAAAACCCTTCAACAAGAGGGCCCAGAGGGCCCTGAATCGCTCACCTGAGAATTAGTGTCTCCAGTATATTCTAGGCCCGAGGGCTATAATTTGAACAAATTTGGAAATCGTCAACTAAATGAAGCTTCATACCAAATATCAAAGACCTGGACCTTCTGGTTTCAGACAAGAAGATTTTTAAAGGTTTTCCCTATATAAGCCTATGAAAAACCAAAGGGTCCCGGGGTGGGGGCATTTTTGGCCCCAGGGCTATAGTTTGAACAATCTTGAAAGAGGTCCACTAGATGAAGCTTCACACCAAATACCAAAGATCTGGGCCTTGCGGTTTCAGAGAAGAAGATTTTTAAAGATTTTCCCTGTATAAGCCTATGTAAAACCAAAGGCCCCCGGGGCGGGGGGCATTTTTGGCCCCAAGGCTATAATTTGAACAATCTTAGTAAAGGTCCACCAGGTAAAGCTTCACACCAAATATTAAAGACCTGGGCCTTGTGGTTTCAGAGAAGAAGATTTTTTTAATGATTTTCCCTATGTAAGCCTATGTAATACCATAGGCCCCCGGGGTGGGGGCATTTTGGCCCCCAGGGCTATAATTTGAACAATCTTGTTAGAGGTCCACTAGATGAAGCTTCACACCAAATATCAAAGATCTGGTCCTTGCAGTTTCAGAGAAGAAGATTTTTAAAGATTTTCCCTGTATAAGCCTATGTAAAACCATAGGCCCCCGGGGCGGGGGCATTTTTGGCCCCAAGGCTATAATTTGAACAATCTTAGTAGAGGTCCACCAGGCAAAGCTTCACATAAAATATTAAAGTCGTGGGCCTTGTGGTTTCAGCGAAGAAGATTTTTTAATGATTTTCCCTATATAAGCCTATGTAAAACCATAGGCCCTCAGGGCGGGGGCATATTGGCCCGACGTGCTATAATTTGAACAATCTTGGTAGAGATCCACTAGATGAAGCGTCACACCAAATATCAAAGATCTGGGCCTTGCGGTTACAGAGAAGAAGATTTTTTAAGATTTTCCCTGTACAAGCCAATGTAAATCCAAAGGCCCCAGGGGCGGGGCATTTTTGGCCCCAAGGCTATAATTTGAACAATCTTAGTAGAGGTCCACCAGGTAATGCTTCACACCAAATATTAAAGACCTGGGCCTTGTGGTTTCAGAGAAGAAATTTTTTTAATGATTTTCCCTATATAAGCCTATGTAAAACCATAGGCCCCCGGGGCGGGGGCATTTTGGCCCCCAGGGCTATAATTTGAACAATCTTTAAAGAGGTCCACTAGATGAAGGTTCAGACCAAATATCAAAGATCTGGGCCTTGCGGTTTCAGAGAAGAAGATTTTTTAAAGATTTTCCCAGTATAAGCCTATGTAAAACCAAAGGCCCCCAGGGCGGGGGCATTTTCGGCCCCAAGGCTATAATTTGAACAATCTTAGTAGAGGTCCACCAGGTAAAGCTTTGCACCAAATATTAAAGACCTGGGCCTTGTGGTTTCAGAGAAGAAGATTTTTTAATGATTTTCCCTATATAAGCCTATGTAAAACCATAGGCCCCCGGGGCGGGGGCATTTTGGCCCCCAGGGCTATAATTTGAACAATCTTGAAAGAGGTCCACTAGATGAAGGTTCAGACCAAATATCAAAGATCTGGGCCTTGCGGTTTCAGAGTAGAAGATTTTTAAAGATTTTCCCAGTATAAGCCTATGTAAAACCAAAGGCCCCCCAGGGCGGGGGCATTTTTGGCCCCAAGGCTATAATTTGAACAATCTTAGTAGAGGTCCACCAGGTAAAGCTTTGCACCAAATATTAAAGACCTGGGCCTTGTGGTTTCAGAGAAGAAGATTTTTTAATGATTTTCCCTATATAAGCCTATGTAAAACCATAGGCCCCCGGGGCGGGGGCATTTTGGCCCCCAGGGCTATAATTTGAACAATCTTGAAAGAGGTCCACTAGATGAAGGTTCAGACCAAATATCAAAGATCTGGGCCTTGCGGTTTCAGAGTAGAAGATTTTTAAAGATTTTCCCAGTATAAGCCTATGTAAAACCAAAGGCCCCCCAGGGCGGGGGCATTTTTGGCCCCAAGGCTATAATTTGAACAATCTTAGTAGAGGTCCACCAGGTAAAGCTTCATACCAAATATTAAAGACCTGGGCCTTGTGGTTTCAGAGAAGAAGATTTTTTAATGATTTTCCCTATATAAGCCTATGTAAAACCAAAGGTCCCCGGGGCAGGGGCATTTTGGCCCCCAGGGCTATAATTTGAACAATCTTGGTAGAGGTCCACTAGATGAAGCTTCATACCAAATATTAAAGACCTGGGCCTTGTGGTTTCAGAGAAGAAGATTTTTTAATGATTTTCCCTATATAAGCCTATGTAAAACCAAAGGCCCCCGGGGTGGGGGCATTTTGGCCCCCAGGGCTATAATTTGAACAATCTTGGTAGAGGTCCACTAGATGAAGCTTCATACCAAATACCAAAGACCTGGGCCTTGCGGTTTCAGAGAAGAAGATTTTTAAAGTTTTCGTTTAAAAAATCTATTTTTAGCTCCTGTGACCTAGATGTGCAATGGACCGGAACCATTTGAACAACTTTGAAAGGGGACCACCTAAGGATCATTCCTGTGAAGTTTGGTCAAATTCCGATCAGTGGTTTAGGAGGAGATGTCATTTGAAGAAAAAGTTTACGCACACACGCACACACGCACGCACGCACGCACGCACTGACGACGGACGACGGACGAAAAGTGATCACAAAAGCTCACCTTGTCACTACGTGACAGGTGAGCTAAAAATAGTCTTCTCCAGAACCACTAGGCAGATTTCCACGAAACTTGATAAATAGCATCTGGGACGTAGGCCCATCATAAATTGCTAAAATGGTGACCCTGGGTTGACCTTGACCTTCTTTGGGTCCGTCCGTAACCCGTTTGTGAAAATTGGTGATAGTGACTTAACCGCTTGGAATATTTAAACAATTTTTGACATACTGATAGATATCAATGAGATCTAACCAATGAACTTGCGAAATATTACATTCCATTTAGTATAGCCTCGCCGAGGCGAACAATGTGAAAATTTTCGAACTGCTTCTTCTCGGAAACCGTTGGGCCGATTGAAGTCAAATTTCATATGGAGCCTCTATGGGATAGGGGAAACCATAATTTGCTCATGGGGTCCAGGTCGCATGACCAAAATGGCCGCCAAGCCATATATGGTATAAAACACTCCAAAAATAGTCTTCTCCAGAACCACTGGGCAGATTTCCACGAAACTTGATAAATGGCATCTGGGACGTAGGCCCATCATAAATTGCTAAAATGGTGACCCTGGGTTGACCTTGACCTTCTTTGTGCCAGGTCAAACTTTGACACATATGCTTTTGTATTGGAAAAGTGAGAATGCATTTTATCCTGCAAACGATTCAGAATACAGTACTAAAGTATAAGATATATTTTTGCTCCTTACGATAAGGCGCATTTATTGGGGGAACCTTTTTAGGTCCAGGTCACTTGACCAAAATGGCCGCCATACCCATATATGGTAACACTCATAAAGCTAAAAGCATCCGGTGGGTCGTGCACTTCAGCTGAAGCACTGGTTTTTGTTATAGTTCGTCGTCGAAAGTGTGTATTGCTTTGGATATTTTGGCCATTTTGTGGGGAAGTAACTGTCCTTTTGGCTTTCCGCTGTTGGTGTTTCCATTAGGGTCAAGTTGTTTCATGTTTGCGTTTCTTTCCGTTTGGTGTCTCTGATGGGAGGTATGGGTTAATTGTGTCGATTCCTGATCATTGCCTTTACTTCTATTTCGCATACTTGGGCTGTTTTGTTTGTCCCGTGTGGTGGCTGTAAAAAGGTCTTCCCTTTCATGCATTTAATGCTCTTATTATTCCAATCCTCAGGAATTGCATTTGCAATTGATTTCCATCGTTCTTTAATTTGACATCTTTAGATACCCGTTGAAGAATCCGCCAGTGAAATACTTTTCACTGACCATTCCAATGCGGTTCTTCTGTTGCGGTTTACTTTGTTAAAGTTCGTCTTTGAATGTGTGTATTGCTTATATATTTTTGTTTTGGATAGCCGTTTGGCCATTTTGTGGGAAAGTAACTGTCCTTTTGACTTTCAGCTGTTGGTGTTTCCATTAGGGTCTAATTGTTTCATGTTTGTGTTTCTTTCCCTTTGGTGTCTGATTGGAGGTATGGGTTAATTGTATCGATTCCTGAGCATTGTATTTACTTTTGTTTTATATCACCTAAAAGAAGGAGAGCGGTATATTTCAATTTTTATTTGGACAAAAGAAACAGCATAGGCGCAGAGATGAATCAGAAATAAATCATGTACATGTTATATTGTCAATGTAAGACACAACTTTACTTTTATTTGAGAACACCACACACAATTCAGTGTGAAAATATTTGTGCATGCGTATTAGTATTACATACGATCTGAAAATACATCCTTGGTACAAACAATTTTCCATCAAAGAAATGAAACCATGCAATTATAAAATCAACTTAATTTTGTACAGGCATTTTTCGGGCAAAATCTAGTGATCATCACGTGAACAAGTCCGTGAAATGAAGACCCCCCTAAACCCCATTCATAGATTACGGGGGTAATCATTATTTTCCTTATTTCTGCTCCAAGCTATAGGTTGTGGGTACTCGTTAGAACCGCCTCAATGAGGCGGTTCTAACGAGCACCCAAAACCTATGTTTGGAGTATAAATAAGAAAGATATCACAAATTTTCGTCAGAAAAGTTACCTATTTTGAGGTTTGAAAACATGCACTATATCACACGGATGTGTTATCGTAATGGAAGATGAAACAGGAGATCGGTGGTGCTTGGAATTCTTTAAGCTGGCAAGTTCATATGTTTCATGTTCACCCGGGAGATTAAAAAAAAACACACACAAAAAAAAAAAAACAAAAAAAAAAAAAAACAAGAAGCATTGTTCATATCCTAAGAATTAAAACAGTATGTATTTTACTCGCTAGAGGTTATGACCAATTCAGACCACAATACATAAAAGGAACTACTTTTTTGTTTACTTGTTTTCACCATGTGCCCAAGAGCACTTGAAGTGCGTGTGGGTGGCAAAGGTGAAAAATTGGTCAATTTTGAAATGGAAAAGAATTTTTGAAAATTGCACGACCCGCAGAAAAAGCGACCGACTGAAGTCGGTTGATTTTCTAAGAGTGCCCTAAAATCACCGTGTCATTCTGTCATTCTGTCAGTCTATCAGTCCGTCCGTAACCCGTTTGTGAAAATTGGTGATAGTGACTTAACCGCTTGGAATATTTAAACAATTTTTGGCATATTGATAGATATCAATTAGATCTAACCAATGCACTTGAGAAATATTACATTCCATTTAGTATAGCCTCGCCGAGGCGAAAATGTGAAAATTTTCGAACTGCTTCTCCTCGGAAACCGATGGGCCGATTGAAGTCAAATTTCATATGGAGCCTCTATGGGATAGGGGAAACCAAAATTTGCTCATTGGGTCCAGGTCACATGACCAAAATGGCCGCCAAGCCATATATGGTCTGTCTGCCTGTCCGTCCGTAACCCGTTTGTGAAAATTGTTGTGAAAATTGGTGATAGTAACTTAACCGATTTGAATATTTAAACAATTTTTGGCATACTGATAGATATCAATGAGATCTAACCAATGAACTTGCGAAATATAACATTCCATTTAGTATAGCCTCGCCGAGGCGAAAAATCCGTAACCCGTTTGTGAAAATTGGTGATAGTGACTTAACCGCTTGGAATATTTAAACAATTTTTGGCATACTGATAGATATCAATAAGATCTAATCAATGAACTTGGAAATATTACATTCCATTTAGTATAGCCTCGCCGAGGCGAAAAATGTGAAAATTTTCGAACTGCTTCTCCTCGGAAACCGTTGGGCCGATTGAAGTCAAATTTCATATGGAGCCTCTATGGGATGGGAGAAACCAAAATTTGCTCATGGGGTCCAGGTCACATAACCCAAAATGGCAGCCAAGCCATATAGGTCTGTCTGTCTGTCCGTCCGTAACCCGTTTGTGAAAATTGGTGATAGTGACTTAACCGCTTGGAATATTTAAACAATTTTGGCATACTGATAGGTATCAATGAGATCTAATCAATAAACTTGCGAAATATTACATTCCATTTAGTATAGCCTCGCCGAGGCGAAAAATGTGAACAGTTTCGAACTGCTTCTCCTCGAAAACCGTTGAGCCGATTGAAGTCAAATTTCATATGGAGCCTCTATGGGATGGGGGAAACCAAAATTTGCTCATGGATCTAGGTCACATGACCAAAATGGCCGCCAAGCCATATATGGTAAAAACCCTTCAAAAATAGTCTTCTCCAGAACCACTGGGCAGATTTCCACGAAACTTGATAAATAGCATCTGGGACGTAGGCCCATCATAAATTGCAAAAATGGTGACCCTGGGTTGACCTTGACCTTCTTTGTGCCTAGGTCAAACTTTGACACATATGCTTTTGTATTGGAAAAGTGAGAATGCATTTTATCCTGCAAACGATTCAGAATACAGTACTAAAGTATAAGATATATATTTTTGCTCCTTACGATAAGGCGCATTTATTGGGGGAACCGTTTTAGGTCCAGGTTACATGACCAAAATGGCCGCCATACCCATAAAAGGTAACACTCATAAAGCTAAAAGCATCCGATGGGTTGTGTACTTCAGCTGAAGCACTGGTTACTGTTAGGTTTTGTTAGGAGAGGTTATACAGCGGACTTATTTGTGCTAAAACAAAACATTGGCTGAAATTACAGCTTTGCAATTATTGTTTTGTCTTTTGAACACTAAATGCCTGTATCAATAGGACTGCTTAAAGCCGAAATATTATGCTTTCATGGAATAACTAACAAACAAAATCATATTAAGTGATACTCTCTTTTCTCTTTCTTTTTGTCTTTTGTCTTTAAAATCATCTTTACACCTGACAAATTTTCAATACAGTGTGTCGGCCATTTTGTATGGTCCTTAAGCAAAGTTTAACCCATTTTTTAATCTTGGACCCGCCCGTGCCAGACATTTGTGTGTACCTCCCCTGAGTTTTGATACTTCACTTCAAGTTCAAAAGAAAGAGAAGGCCAAGCTGCACATCCGTGTGCTACAATGATACCATTCATAATTTTATTAATTTAGGCCCCACTAATCAGGACTAGGAGAAATGAATTAGACTACATGCTGCTTCAACGCAGTGCTAAAACCGACCGTACATGAGTACTAGTAATCCGCCTAGAAGATTTAAACCGCCGAGGCAAAGTGATGCGAGTCAGCCGTCCATGCATATAAACCCCTTTTGGATTCATTGGGCGGCAGAGCTTGAGATGTCATTTCATCTCCATGTCGGGTAAAAGTCCTGCAAACTTGGAATCAATGTCTCCAAAATGACATAAAATGTGTTGATGGGGACGTTAAACCTCAATTCAAACAAACAAAAGAACAAAAAGTTTTTCTGATAAATATTTTGTCGCCTTTTTTACGTCTGCTCCAAACGCAGATCGTGGGTGATGGGTTCTGACGGGCCCCAAAATCTAAGTTTGAGCATGAACAATAACATAAATGTATACCCAGCTTACCTCATATTACCCGATATTAAGTGTGTTTTACAAGGGTATTCATAACATGAACTTGTTGATATGATGTATGCAAATGACAATCCAGAATGTGTAAGAAAAAATAAAGCAATAATATACACATGTTTTTTTTTTTTAATATATTAATAAGCAATGTTTATTCTTCTTTAGAGTTTAAAAATGCTTGAAAATTTAAGATGCAAATTTCAGTAAACCTGAATTGTAGTGACACCACCATTTTGTAACTAGTTCAAAACCAACTGCCTTAAAGTTCTTAATGCCAAACCCCAGCAATTAAACATTGTTATACAACCCCAGTTTATTTTTCCAGATAAACATTATGAATAGTAAACGAGTAGATAACACACCGTACGACATTGTGCATTTTTCAAATCTCAAAAATGGCTACTTTTCTGATCAAAATCCGTGATATTTTTTCTTATTTATACTGTAAACATGAGTTGTGGGTGCGCGTTAGAACCGCCTCATTTGAGGCGGTTCTAACGAGTACCCACAACCTATGTCTTGGAGCAGAAATAAGAAAAATAATGTATACCCCTGTAAACCCAAGTTTTCTCTATATAAAATGGGGTTTAGTGGGTCTTCATTTAACGGACTTGTTGACGTGATGAGAACACTTAATCGCTCTCCATGTTTTTGGACCATTTCCCTTTAAGTCTTTTCGTTACATGAGAATCGCTCAAACCAAACTGGTTGCTACTCATGAAGCATTTATGCGAAAAACAATATCGAAATACCCCAGATTTTGGATGAAACATTTTTCTTCATCTTTTCTATTTAATATGCGCATGTAATATCTTTTAAGTTGCCATAGGAACAGTAGTTCTTGAGCACATTATAATTACACCGCTAAGAGAGAATGTTATTTTAATGTCTTATTATTATTATCATTATTTTTATTATTATTATTATTATTATTGTTGTTGTTGTCATCGTAAACATTAATTTATTTTGTTCAAAATATGTGCATATATGTCATTAGGACTATGTGTACTTTTAAATGACGGATTCTAATTGTCATTTCTAGCTGGCATAGACGTTTGCAAGCTGCATCAGGCTTGCACTAGCTTTGAATATGAATCCGCATAAAATGTAGTTCGGCTTATTTTCAGTTTTGGCACAGTTTCACTCGAATCATATTTATTCGATATTTTGGAAATTTTTTCTCGTTAATATTTGTATACTTGTATTGGTTTAAGTTAAAAAATTCATGCATAATCAGATGAAACATGCCTTTCAAATATGAAATAAATGTAGCCAGTTAGTTAAACAGATGTGCTATGAAAAAAGACATTGATCCTTATAGTACCATGCAAATCTTTATGCAGATGACATTCAGCATTTTCTCTCAATTGTCAGAGAAAATCAGGCTTAGTATTCATGTAGATATTTGGTACTGCTTTAAGCCTATCAGAATCGGTGGTAGCTATAGCACTGTATGCAAGCTGCAAGACCTGTCAAGGAACGTGTTAATAAACAAGTGCTTTCCGTGGCAGTTGGATAGAAAGGATTTCAACAGGAACAATGCAAATTTTGTTCTTTGCATTTTAAGCTTTGTATTACCATGGCAAGACGAGTCGGAGGTGAGTACAAAATCATACAACTGCTAAAAGACTCCTAAAGGAGCTTTTTTGTCAACTTTTTGTTGCAATCAGTCAAAATGAGAGATGAATATAAAATGTCATGTAGTTGCATGAAGACAATTCAAGAACAATTTACGTAAATGTTTTGTAAACATGACTGCAGCTGCACGAAAATAAATGCCACATAACGTTCTTGGCAACAGTTGCCATACATGCAGCCATGTGTCTTCTTAAGCAATAACGTTACTATTAGAATTACAAAATTTAAATTTTGAAGATGGTGCAAAGACTATTACTGCAAATTAAAATTTAAGCCTTTATACCGCATGGCTTCTCTCTCTCTCTCTCTCTCTCTCTCTCTCTCTCTCTCTCTCTCTCTCTCTCTCTCTCTCTCTCTCTCTCTCTCTCTTCATATATTTATTTTCAGCTTAAACATTCTGGCAACTTCAAAATAGAAGGCAAGGATCAAGATCATACAATTGAGGTTTTGTCAAAATATATGCAATGACATAATCATAAATGCTTTTTTTAGCTTCCCTGTCTGGAGTCTTTGTCACATTTAAGTTAGCATAGCGACCATAGTTTGTTTTCATAAAAAAAAGATTTAAATCCTCAACACATATATATACATGTATGCTACAATAGGAATTTTGTCCAGTTTTTCCGTTAGCTGCCTCCTTGAAAAAATTCTAACAAGTACCAACAATGTTTGTTTTAAAAAGTGCAATGTATTAGTTAAATAGTGTATACCATTGTAAGCCCCCGCTTTTCTCTCTATATATAGGGGCTTCTGAAGAGAAACACCCTTTATGCAAATACGTAATTGCGTACACATTTCAGAAAAAGAAGACAAGCAAGACCTATTTATTAACCAGCCAGTTTAAACGCCCCAGGACGACTGATTTTGTTAAACTTATGTTGCGGGTTATGAGGAACCGATGCTTTACAGGAAGAGCAGAAATCAAAGTCGGGGCAACTTCGACATTTGTACCGCATGCCTATAATAGGCACGTTGCACCCGTCACACATAATATTTGGGTGTCGAAATGGATTAAGATTACGGGCAAATAGAAATGGGTTACGATCGATAGGTGTTCCAAAACGACTGCTATTTGTCATTTGTCTTGATAAGCTAAACATATCATCATCTGAGTCATCAGTATCATCACCATCATCGTTGTCATTGCCATCTCGGTGATCTTTATTTTCTTTCCCTTTCAGCTTCATTTCAGCTATTTCTTGAATCAAATCTTTGTGGATCCCTCGTATCTCCACTGACTCAAGTGATTCTCCTTTGTCGAGATAAGGCTCGTACATTTCAACCTGTACCGTTTTTCCAAGCATGTTTATTGGTTGTTTCTTCAAAACTCTTTGAACAGCTTCTGTTTCCACAAATTCTATGATGGCGCAGTTTTCATCTTTTTTTAGGGATACTTTTTTCACAGGACCACCTCCCTGTCGTTTAGTGTGTTCGAAAAACATTTCTAGATGTTCTTCATCAGCTGATTCGGGCAGATTAGTAACAAGAAGTCGGTTGGAATGTCTGGCCATGCATTTAGTTGGTTCATCTTTCTTTCCTGGAAAAATGAAATATACACTTGTTGAACATCATGTTGACAATGTTCTATAAATAGAGGATCTTACATGAGTGTTCATGTATTATTGAATTTATTAAACGAGTTGAGGAAAAGGGATAAAATGCGAGGCTTTGCCGAGCATTAAAGCCGAGCATTTTATCCCTTTTCCTCAACGAGTTTAATAAATTCAATAATATATAAGCACGAATGCAAGATTCTATTTATCATATGACATTTTAAACGCATGCTATTCACGATTGTTTTACCAAAATGTCAATACCCCGCCAATAGTAAACGCGGTGTCGTTAAGGACGTCGTATATTTAACGTTACGGGACGTATCTAACTAATTTGCATATTTAATCAACTAGTGGATTATCGAATTTATTACACGGCGTCATTACATCTCAGACGCGACGTCATATAATAAAAAGGTTATCTTTCACAAGCAAAGACCACATTACTGAAAATTCTGAATTGTTCAACTTTTTCTGGACGAAACTAGCGAGTCTCGACCAGTTTGGCCTCATCGATATTTAAAAAAATCTTTAATGGAATCGAAGATAAATATCATCTATGCTATGATGACGAGCGGGAACATCTTTACGGCTGCAATACATTCCCTGGTGAAGTAAATATGATCTATAAAACGGCTATCTATCCTTTGGAATCAAAGAATACACCACGGAACTGAAAATTGCGAAGTGTTATTTTTTTCTGGGACTCCACTTTTCCTTATTTCTGTTCAAAATGATTGTGGCTAGACTTGGAATTATGAAGACAATTACGAAAACACGCCAATACAATTACATTGCCACCTTTATCGCCGAAAAAATATAGATTTTAAGATGAAAAATTACGATATTTTTCTTATTTCTGCTCAAAATATAGATTGTTGGTACTCGTTAGAACCGCCTCATCGAGGCGGTTCTAACGAGTACCCACAATCTGTATTTAAGAGCAGAAGTAAGAAAAATAAGGTTTACCCCTGCAAACCCCAGTTATACTACATGAAAGTGGGGTTCGAGGGGGGGGTGTCAAAATTATATAGGCGTGTTTTCGTGATGCTGTAAATGTTTTCTGTGACTCCGGTTTCCCTTAATAAAGATTGTGACCACGGTTCTAACAAGTACCGACAGTCCATATTCGGAGCAGAAATTAGGAAATATTTGACATTCTAACATGACGTTAACGTTTTTCCCATTGAACCCAGTGGAAACGTCAGCGTTTGCAAATATGCGATAATTCACGTCGTCAACGTGGTGCGTGCAATTTGGCGTCATCGTGACGTTGCATGTAAACATTTCCTTCTGTCGACATCCGCTGCAAAATAGTCCCCAAGATAACGCTTTGTTACTACTGTATTTCAGTTTAGCATCATGTTAGAATCGAAATAATTTCCACGCACCCGGTGTGTTATCGTGATTAACACACGGTGTTGTCGGGCAGATGCGAATATTAATTCACTCCGGCTTCGCCGTCGTGAATTAATATTTCGCAATCTGCCCTCCAACACCGTGTGTTAATCACGATAACACACGGTACGTGGAGATTATTTCTTAATTCACCAGAAAAGAAATTCACCAGAAAAGACATGAAATATTATTACATTTTATCATATTTGCATTCTCAGTGCATTTACAGAAAAATATAGTTAACGATGGGAACGCAATGTTGTTCCTAGCTCTAATGAATACATTTACTCACTCATTATTTAACCCATTTCAGTACCAGAAACACCTAAAGGGGTACCTTGGCAAACAGTGCAGGCCCAGATCAGACGCCGCAGAACGCGGCGTCTGATCAGGGCCTTCACTGTTTGCTTAAATTACACAACCTGACACCCCTAAATTTTGAAATGGAATCCTGCTATATATATGGTGGAAGATTCCATTTGGTACAAAAAGGGTCAAGGTCATCAAGATTAAATCATGGTTCTCTCCAAAATCATTGAACGCATTACGAAAATACGCCTATACAAATACATTGTAACCTGTATCGGCGAAAAAAAATTGAAATGTTAAGAAGAAAAAATGTTATATTTTTCTCATTTTTTTAGAGCAGAAATAAGAAAAGTAAGGTTTAACCCTGTAAACCCCAGTTTTAGTATATAAAAGTGGGGTTCAAGGGGGTCAAAAGGGCGTCGTTATGACGTCAACGGAACTCTTCCGCAGTTAAAAGGAAAACGAAGTGCATTTATTTTCTTATTTCAGTTTCGCTCCCAAAGCAGAAGGGATGGATATAATGGTAATATATGTAAGAAAAACGCAAATTATTTAACATTAGTTGAGTATAAACAACATCAGGTCACGGGCCTCCGTGGCCTAGTGGATACGAGCGCTGACTCTTAATCATTAGGTCTCTCACCGCTGTGGGTTCGAGCCTAGATCGGGTCACATGTGGGACGCCAAGTTCGGGTGGATTTTCTCCGGGTACTCCGGTTTTCGCCCACTTTGATTGACGATCGGCTCGATATGAGTGAAATAATCTTGAAAGGGCCGTAAAACCTACACCAAAAAAATAAATTCTGGTCACAAACAAAGACCAACTGAACTCCTCGGGAATCATTTACTTTGCTCGTGGCTCGGTGTTGTTCATTCATCAATGAATTTTAAATAAGTAACATTCATTTCTTGAATGTGGTGTTATGATGCCACTACATATTTTCTATATAGACCAAGGAAGAAATAGATGGGCTGCATGATGCTTCCACACGACATTATGATAAATCACCGGTGCGACATAATGCATTTTCACAACTCCAATATGGCTGCTTTTCTGATGAAAATCAGCAATATTTTTGTTATTTATACTGCAAACATAAGTTGTGGGTGCTCGTAAGAACCGCCTCATTGAGGCGGTTCTAACGAGTACCCACAACCTATGTTATGGAGCAAAAATAAGAAAAATAATGTATACCCCCGTAAACCCAAGTTTTCTCTATATGAAGTGGGGTATAGGGGGGTCTTCATTTCACGGACTTGTTTACGTGATGAGTACTGGTAAACCGCTTAGAGGATCTAGGTTTGCTCAGGCAAAGCGGTGCGAGTCGGACCGTCCATGCTTAGGCCTATAAACCCTACTGGTTTCATTGGGCGATAGGCCTTTAGATGTCATTTCATCTCAATGTCGGGTTTAAGTCCCACAAAATTTGAAGCAATGTCTCCAAAATCACCTATACAGTGCTGACGGGGACGTTAAATCTCATATCAACCAACCAGACCATTTAAGAAATAAACGTAATTTTTAACGTTCATTTATAATATGAGTACGTCCGTCGTCAACTTTTGCTTTAAACAACTTCTTCTCCAAAACTGCTAGACAGATTTTGAACTTATTTCACAGGAATGCTCCTTGGGTGATCCTCTACCAAAATTGCTCAAACTGTTCCGCTCGGGTGAACAAGATGGCCACCAGAGCTAAAAAAAAACCATCAAAGTAAGTGAGCCCCGAAATATGAATTGAATCGATTCACGAGTAAAAAAGTGAGCCCCGAAGGGGTTTACTAAGTTTTTGCTCGTAAGCCGATGTTATTCGGGTCAAGTTCATAGAAGGGGTTCACTTACTATGTACTTGACCCGAATAACATTACTTAACTTTTGCTCGTGACCCGATGTCTTTCATACCTCAATACGTGAGTCAATATACGCAGTCAATGTACGTATTCAATTAAAAAATGAATTTTATTTTTCCGTTGTTCATGAAAGTATGAACGCAGCGAGTCGCGTGCAAAGTAAATGAACCCCGAAGGGTTAATTTCAGCTTTGCTAGCGACCCGCTGTCGTTCATACTTTCATGAAAAGCCAACAAATTAAGTTTATTTTTATACTGGGAGGACCGAAGTTCGAGGACGTAAGCGACTTGACCGGTTTATATTTCTATAAATTGCAATATATTTAAAAAGTTGGTAACAAAATAATCAAACAACATTTGATGAATAAACTGTCAGAAACAAACATTAAAATTAACGAGCAAACATCAACAGGGCTTATTATTTATCGAATGACCCATTTCCTAGTCATTTTCAAAATGGCATTTAAGTTCGAGGATGCAGTTGTCATGGAGATCATTAAGGTGCAGTGCGGGATAAAAATAAAAGGGAGGCATGCAATTCATAACAAGATATTTTTATTGGAAATAACATGCATTTTACTGGAAATCATTTGGAAAATGGTGATTTTTTTCACTCATTCTCCATTTGTGCTCAAAAGTTTATTAGTCTTCTGGATATCTGTTTAGTAAATTCTGTTCTATTCCATACGAGTCCAAAAATTTAGCTGCATTTTATAAATTGTTCATTGATATCTACTGCAAACGAGAATTAAATGTCCCCAGAACAAGAACGTACAATTACTATAAAGTTTTGATTATTAAAGTTTTAATATTTCTTAAGAGCATCACATTCTCTACTGCTCTCCATTTCCCAGAAGAAAAATGAAGCCTCTGAAGTAATAAGGACAGAAGGTATGTTTAGTTAAAGAATTTTCCCACACTGATCCTCATACGAAAATAATGGATAAACAAGACTGCTGGTCTATAGTAAACAAAGGCGGCTTGATATTTCTGCCAGAATGTGTATGAATGAAGAAATCATATTGGGTTAAGTATTAGCAAAAATGGCGGATTTTTGTAACTTTTTAATGTCTCAAGCAATATTTACCTCTGTGATCGGCATCGCAAGAATATTATACTGCCAAACTGTTGGCCTGTATATGTAGTTTGTTGTTGTTGATTCACGAGATAATAGCATCAGTAGTAATCGATATATTTATATACAAAAGGCGTCATCGAACTTGCGTCACCCTCGAAGTTGCATGACGTCACTAAATATTTACATTCTTTGCCCCTTATCACAGGGCGAAAAAATGCATATAGGACAATTTTTTAAAGCTGAAAAACATTTACACGCTGTTTTTCTACAAAGAGCGGAAAAGCGTTGACCTCATTGAACGCCCATAGAGAAACATTGTTTAGACTGACGTCATTTGACGACACTGAAAATCACGCGACTCGATGCGTTCATGGAAGTATGAACTACATTGTTTTCTATAGGCTTTACACTGGACATGTAAATACTGATGTATGAACAACATTGTGTCCTAAAAACTAACTATAAGGGTTTTCTGTAAATGCAATGGAAATGTGAATATAGCAACATCACTCAGCCCCCGCCCATCGGGACTTGAAGAAATAGGTGGGCTGCATGATGCTTCCACGCACAGCTGAAACCCACCCGCAGACGAATACTGGTAAACCGCTAAGAGGATCTAAGGCTGCCCGGGCAAAGCGTTGCGAGTGTCGGACCGTCCATGCTTATAAACCCTATTGGTTTCATTAGGCGGTAGGGCTTGAGCTGTCATTTCATCTCTATGTCGGGTAAAAGTCCCACAAAATTGGAAGCAATGTCTCCAAAATGACCTTTACAGTGTTGATGGGACGTTATACCTTAAATCAAGTATAGCAACATCACTGAGTTTATGACTATAGATAGGTCAGAGATAAGAATGACACCTTCGTGCAACCCAGCTGTACTTGTAGAGCACAACAACAGAACAATCTTAGGGCAATGAAGTGCAGTATCAATGACATTACGAAAACACGCCTATACAAACGCATTGTAAATATTACCACCGAAAAATGAAAAATTTTCAGAAGTAGTATACCCAGCTCTTTGGCCCAAATGACGTCACAAGACGGTCGACAAGATGGCCGCCATTTTGACCCTCGATGACCTCGCGGGGGTCGCTCCACGGGGTGTGTGACCGAAATGGCCGCCATTCCTGACCCTCGCGCGGGGGTCGCCGGATGACCTTTGAGGGTTTGAGACCAAGATGGCCGACATGTCGCATGACTGGAGAGGGGTCGCCGGATGAGGGGGCGAAGCGTTGGTGAGCGAGATGGCCACCATAAGTTGGATGACGCGTTTAGTGGGAAACGCCCTAGACCAAGGGAAGGTAGCGTCCCGTCCTAGGGCAAGAGGGTCTTCTATATACAGGCTTATCTACGGGGTGGAGGGGTGACCCCTTTTTACGGATTATCGAACATACACCGACTGATCAATCCGTATAATTTCTCATGGAAGATGGCCGCCTGGTGACTGTTTAGACAGAGACACCATATCCATCAGATCCGTATCTCACATGCTGTCCAGCCCTTCGACAATCACTCTAGATTTCCGGAATCTCCTTCTGCCCCCCTCTCGTAAGCGAGTAGGCTTCCTGTTTTTGAAGCCATTTTACCTCGATCCGAGCCATATGGAACCGGATAGGAGTGGTGAAGCTCGAGCCCTTCTTCTTCTTTTGACTAAATTAGATGCCAAAATATTTAGCAGACGACACAAAAATAATAACTCACATTATTTAGCCTACTCCCTTTGCTGCCTCGTCACTAAATGATTTCAGAATGGCTAAACTCTTCGTTAAATATGTCGGCTGACCCTAGATGACCTTTCAGACCGGTGTAGGTCTTCACCACTAACTATCGAAAAATGGAACACTCCGTACTTATTAGGCGAGCCCATTGTCATACATGGGTTAGACCATTTACGATTATAGAACGTGGATCTATAATGAGAAAAATATTTGCCCATTCCGCACTCATTACGACCACTCACCATTTCAAGCCTTACATCCTATAAATGGAACGAGGCAAACGGCGTAGATCCTGATGACACGACTCTAGGCAAACAGTACAGGCTACGACCCATTATACGGGAATGTCTTGAATCATGACTTTTGTTCATGAAAATGAGCAATAGGCCTAATATCGTAGATGGTACATTTCTATCAAAGTTTTATCAAAATATATGCAAAGGAGTTGCAGTTAATGCCATTTTTCAACTACATTCGGCACTTCACCTGTCGATTCCACTCGTCTAAGATGGAAGAACTCATTCGGCTTAAATGGCCTTTGGTCAGTTTTTATCACGTTACAACGCTGAGTCATTAAATTCGACACCATTTCAAGCCTAAATGGCATAAAGATAAATACGCTGTTTTTTCTAACTTCGACTAGTTTATTTTATATGTATCGCCATTGTCTAAATACTCCAGCAAGACGGAAAATTCTCTCTGTCGTAGATGAAAATTAATGAGAAAAACATTCGCCCCATTTCGTCCTTTGAATTGTCTTCACTCGTCTAAGAAACTCACAGGACTTAAAGGGGTTTATGTCAGTCACCACCACCACCACCACAGCCACCACCACCACCATCACAGACACCACAACCACCACCACCACCACCACAGACACTACCACCACCACAACCACCACCGATGTCCAGTGCATTTCCTTTCAATTCGTTTAATAATGATACTGGTCCCTCTTCGTCCTGACTCGCTCACAATATAACGCTGTATAAATCTTTGCGATGTTGTCTTTCGCATACTTCTATCCATCGTTCAGCCGTTTGATGACCTTTATGTATTATAACAAATATTTTATCAATTTTGATACACGTTTTCCGCATATGCCTAGTGGCCCTTTTCTGGGGCCATTTGCAAACAGTGCGGGCCCAGATCAGAAGCGGCGTTCGATGTAGGTCTTGACAACACCTACATCACCACAGCCACCACCAGCACCACAGCAACCACTACCGCCACCACCACCACCACCACCACCACAGCCACCACCACCACAGACACCACCACCACCACAACCACCACCAATGTCCAGTGCATCTCCTTCCAATTCGTTTAATAATGATACTGGTCCCTCTTCGTCCTGACTCGCTCACAATATAACGCTGTATAAATCTTTGCGATGTTGTCTTTCGCATACTTCTATCCATCGTTCAGCCGTTTGATGACCTTTATGTATTATACAAAATATTTTCTCAATTTCCATACACGTTTTCCGCATATGCCTAGTGGCCTTTCCGGGGGACATTTGCAAACAGTGCGGGCCCAGATCAGACGAGGCGTTCGATGTAGGTCTTGACAACACCTACACCACCACAGCCACTACCACCACCACAGCCACCACCACCGCCACCACCACCACCACAGTCACCACCACCACCACAGCCACCACCACCACCACCACCACAGCCACCACCTCCACCACCACAACAGCCACCACCGCCACCACAGCCAACAACAATGCCCAGTGAATCTTCTTTCAATTCGTTTCATAATGATACTGGTCCCCCTTCGTCCTGACTCGCTCACAATATAACGCTGTATAAATCTTCGCGATGTTGTCTTTCGCATACTTCTATCCATCGTTCTGTAGCCTCTCTGGCTTCTCTTCGCAACTGATGACATCTTAACCACCAACACAACTCGTCTAATATCACCAGTGTCATACACACGAGTCCATACATTGTTCGCATATAGGTTCTCTCCGGGTTTTTAAGTGTTTTTGGATCAAATGTTCTCACAAAATTATTGGATCCTGCCCAAGAAGCTGACCATGCGTGTCATTTTCTCTTCCTCAAGCGCTTTATAATGTCAGAAACCTTCCCAGAGAGCACGTGTTTTCTCTATGAGGATTCGTTTGAGAATGAAGTTCTTTACTACAACGTTCATGCTTTCTTCGCAGATTTCAAAACGAGGCTGTCATTTGTTCACAGCATAAGTCGGTTATTAATAACAACAAATCGGTATGTGTCGTAGTCATTGTTGACATAGATTTTACTTATTAGAGTTCATTGTCTGATAGGAGAGCGAAGGTCGGGTATGTCGTTTTAAACTTTTCGCATTCAATTAGAGTTTGAAGCAATTTTCGTTTTTAGGTGTATGTGTGCGTTTATAGATGTATGCGTGTACTCGGTGGCTATTTTTAGAAATAAACGTCAGTTACCCTATTAAGCCTCACTCATGGTTTGACCTTCACGAGGTCGTTGTTTTAGAAACAAACGTCAGTTACTAAAAATAGACTGTTTTAACGCGCACCCACAGCATGTTTTTGGAGGACCCACCTCTCACAAACGCCAAGAACTTGTGCGTTACGAACCGCCTCACCGAGGCGAGATCCCGAAACCCTTATTTTATTTAATGATCCGCCTCAACGCGCATTTGGATGTATGGATATATGTATGTATGGACGTATGTAATCTGCCTTAAATTGGGAGTTAAGGTACTGTTAGTACTTTGATTATTTTTTGGGTTTCTCAATATAAGAATTTAAGGTGATTTAAGTACTTCGATTTTTCCTTTCTCAATATAAGTATTCAAGGCGTTTTTAGTACTTTGATTTTTTTACAAGATTTGGGGTACCGTTGGTACTTTGTTTTTTTCGTTGCGCGCCTGATACATGATAACGTAGATCTTCGGTACTGTTGGTACTTTGTTTTTCAACATGTCTTTGAGGGACGGACAGCCTTAGAACCTTACCAGTACTGGAGTGCGATCGGATTCAGCGAGGAAGCTTCGCGCAGCCCCATCTATTTATTCAAGCCCCGATGGGCGGGGCGGGGGTAGGGCGGGGATGGACTGTGCTCGTGCACTTGACAAGCAGAATCTTCGTAATCAGACGCCACATAAAGCGATATCTGATCAGATCTACTGTGCTCGCTAAAAGTTGAACGAACTGTTCGATTCTCAGTTCAGGACTATTTTCCTACCCCACACTCAGAGACGATCGACCCACCGTACTCTCAGTACTTTGATTACCCCGAAAGTATACATTACCTTTTTTGTTTGTTTGATTTGAGGTTTAACGTCCCCGTCAACACTGTAAAGGTCATTTTGGAGACGTTGCTTCCAACTTTGTGGGACTTTTACCCGACATTGAGATGAAATGACATCTCAAGCCCTGTCGCCCAATGAAACCAATAGGGTTTATTAGCATGGACGGTCCGCCTCGCACCGCGGTTCCTGGACAGGCTTAGATCCTGTAAGCGGTTTACTAGTACTAGTGTGCGGGCCGGATTCAGCTCTGCGTGGAAGCGTCATGCAGCCCATATATTTCTTCAAGCCCCTATGGGCGGGGGCTTACATTACCTTTTACCCCGCGAATAAGTCTTTACTTAAATATCGGAAAAGTGACATTTACCTCATACAGATACGATCGCCTTGGAATTGTCTTGTCGAATGGCCCATAGGTATAAAAACCAATACTTATACTCGCTGAAAGCTATTGATTTTGATATAGATCTGACAAGTCGATAAACGTTTAAAAGTAGTCGTCCAATCAATAGCTTTCAGCGAGTATAAGTATTGGTTTTTATACCTATGGGCCATTCGACAAGACAATTCCAAGGCGATCGTATCTGTATGAGGTAAATGTCACTTTTCCGATATTGGTTTTTATACCTATGGGCCATTCGACAAGACAATTCCCAGGCGATCGTATCTGTATGAGGTAAATGTCATTTTTCCAATATTTAAGTAAAGACTTATTCGCGGGGTAAAAGGTAATGTAAGCCCCCGCCCATAGGGGCTTGAAGAAATATATGGGCTGCATGACGCTTCCACGCAGAGCTGAATCCGGCCAGCACACTAGTACTGGTAAACCGCTTACAGGATCTAAGCCTGTCCAGGAACCGCGGTGCGAGGCGGACCGTCCATGCTAATAAACCCTATTGGTTTCATTGGGCGACAGGGCTTGAGATGTCATTTCATCTCAATGTCTGGTAAAAGTCCCACAAAGTTGGAAGCAACGTCTCCAAAATGACCTTTACAGTGTTGACGGGAACGTTAAACCTCAAATCAAACAAACAAAAAAAGGTAATGTATACTTTCGGGGTAATCAAAGTACTGAGAGTACGGTGGGTCGATCGTCTGTGAGTGTGGGGTAGGAAAATAGTCCTGAACTGAGAATCGAACAGTTCGTTCAACTTTTAGCGAGCACAGTAGATCTGATCAGATATCGCTTTATGTGGCGTCTGATTACGAAGATTCTGCTTGTCAAGTGCACGAGCACAGTCCATCCCCGCCCTACCCCCGCCCCGCCCATCGGGGCTTGAATAAATAGACGGGGCTGCGCGAAGCTTCCTCGCTGAATCCGAACGCACTCCAGTACTGGTAAGGTTCTAAGGCTGTCCGTCCCTCAAAGACATGTTGAAAATCAAAGTACCAACAGTACCGAAGATCTACGTTATCATGTATCAGGCGCGCAACGAAAAAATCAAAGTACCAACGGTACCCCAAATCTTGTAAAAAAAAAATCAAAGTACTAAAAACGCCTTGAATACTTATATTGAGAAAGGAAAAATCGAAGTACTTAAATCACCTTAAATTCTTATATTGAGAAACCCAAAAAATAATCAAAGTACTAACAGTACCTTAACTCCCAATTTAAGGCAGATTACATACGTCCATACATACATATATCCATACATCCAAATGCGCGTTGAGGCGGATCATTAAATAAAATAAGGGTTTCGGGATCTCGCCTCGGTGAGGCGGTTCGTAACGCACAAGTTCTTGGCGTTTGTGAGAGGTGGGTCCTCCAAAAACATGCCGTGGGTGCGCGTTAAAACAGTCTATTTTTAGTAACTGACGTTTGTTTCTAAAACAACGACCTCGTGAAGGTCAAACCATGAGTGAGGCTAAATAGGGTAACTGACGTTTATTTCTAAAAATAGCCACCGAGTACACGCATACATCTATAAACGCACACATACACCTAAAAACGAAAATTGCTTCAAACTCTAATTGAATGCGAAAAGTTTAAAACGACATACCCGACCTTCGCTCTCCTATCAGACAATGAACTCTAATAAGTAAAATCTATGTCAACAATGACTACGACACATACCGATTTGTTGTTATTAATAACCGACTTATGCTGTGAACAAATGACAGCCTCGTTTTGAAATCTGCGAAGAAAGCATGAACGTTGTAGTAAAGAACTTCATTCTCAAACGAATCCTCATAGAGAAAACACGGCGCTCTCTGGGAAGGTTTCTGACATTATAAAGCGCTTGAGGAAGAGAAAATGACACGCATGGTCAGCTACTTGGGCAGGATCCAATAATTTTGTGAGAACATTTGATCCAAAAACACTTAAAAACCCGGAGAGAACCTATATGCGAACAATGTATGGACTCGTGTGTATGACACTGGTGATATTAGACGAGTTGTGTTGGTGGTTAAGATGTCATCAGTTGCGAAGAGAAGCCAGAGAGGCTACAGAACGATGGATAGAAGTATGCGAAAGACAACATCGCGAAGATTTATACAGCGTTATATTGTGAGCGAGTCAGGACGAAGGGGGACCAGTATCATTATGAAACGAATTGAAAGGAGATTCACTGGGCATTGTTGTTGGCTGTGGTGGCGGTGGTGGCTGTTGTGGTGGTGGTGGTGGCTGTAGTGGTGGTGGCTGTGGTGGTGGTGGTGACTGTGGTGGTGGTGGCGGTGGTGGTGGCTGTGGTGGTGGTGGTGGCTGTGGTGGTGTAGGTGTTGTCAAGACCTACATCGAACGCCTCGTCTGATCTGGGCCCGCACTGTTTGCAAATGTCCCCCGGAAAGGGCCACTAGGCATATGCGGAAAACGTGTATGGAAATTGAGAAAATATTTGTTATAATACATAAAGGTCATCAAACGGCTGAACGATGGATAGAAGTATGCGAAAGACAACATCGCAAAGATTTATACAGCGTTATATTGTGAGCGAGTCAGGACGAAGAGGGACCAGTATCATTATTAAACGAATTGAAAGGAGATGCACTGGACATTGGTGGTGGTTGTGGTGGTGGTGGTGTCTGTGGTGGTGGTGGCTGTGGTGGTGGTGGTGGTGGCTGTGGTGGTGGTGCTGGCGGTAGTGGTGGCTGTGGTGCTGGTGGTGGCTGTGGTGATGTAGGTGTTGTCAAGACCTACATCGAACGCCGCGTCTGATCTGGGCCCGCACTGTTTGCAAATGGCCCCAGAAAAGGGCCACTAGGCATATGCGGAAAACGTGTATCAAAATTGATAAAATATTTGTTATAATACATAAAGGTCGTCAAACGGCTGAACGGTGGATAGAAGTATGCGAAAGACAACATCGCAAAGATTTATACAGCGTTATATTGTGAGCGAGTCAGGACGAAGAGGGACCAGTATCATTATTAAACGAATTGAAAGGAGATGCACTGGACATCGGTGGTGGTTGTGGTGGTGGTGGTGTCTGTGGTGGTGGTGGTGGTGGTGGTGTCTGTGGTGGTGATGGTGGTGGCTGTGGTGGTGGTGGTGACTGACATAAACCCATTTAAGTCCAGTGAGTTTCTCAGACGAGTGAAGACAATTCAAAGGACGAAATGGGGCGAATGTTTTTCTCATTAATTTTCATCTACGACAGAGAGAATTTTCCGTCTTGCTGGAGTATTTAGACAATGGCGATACATATAAAATAAACTAGTCGAAGTTAGAAAAAACAGCGTATTTATCTTTATGCCATTTAGGCTTGAAATGGTGTCGAATTTAATGACTCAGCGCTGTAACGTGATAAAAACTGACCAAAGGCCATTTAAGCCAAATGAGTTCTTCCATCTTAGACGAGTGGAATCGACAGGTGAAGTGCCGAATGTAGTTGAAAAATGGCATTAACTGCAACTCCTTTGCATATATTTTGATAAAATTTTGATAGAAATGTACCATCTACGATATTAGGCCTATTGCTCATTTTCATGAACAAAAGTCATGATTCAAGACATTCCCGTATAATGGGTCGTAGCCTGTACTGTTTGCCTAGGGTCGTGTCATCAGGATCTACGCCGTTTGCCTCGTTCCATTTATAGGATGTAAGGCTTGAAATGGTGAGTGGTCGTAATGAGTGCGGAATGGGCAAATATTTTTCTCATTATAGATCCACGTTCTATAATCGTAAATGGTCTAACCCATGTATGACAATGGGCTCGCCTAATAAGTACGGAGTGTTACATTTTCCGATAGTTAGTGGTGAAGACCTACACCGGTCTGAAAGGTCATCTAGGGTCAGCCGACATATTTAACGAAGATTTTAGCCATTCTGAAATCATTTAGTGACGAGGCAGCAAAGGGAGTAGGCTAAATAATGTGAGTTATTATTTTTGTGTCGTCTGCTAAATATTTTGGCATCTAATTTAGTCAAAAGAAGAAGGGCTCGAGCTTCACCACTCCTATCCGGTTCCATATGGCTCGGATCGAGGTAAAATGGCTTCAAAAACAGGAAGCCTACTCGCTTACGAGAGGGGGCCAAAAGGAGATTCCGGAAATCTAGAGTGATTGTCGAAGGGCTGGACAGCATGTGAGATACGGATCTGATGGATATGGTGTCTCTGTCTAAACAGTCACCAGGCGGCCATCTTCCTTGAGAAATTATACGGATTGATCAGTCGGTGTATGTTCGATAATCCGTAAAAAGGGGTCACCCCTCCACCCCGTAGATAAGCCTGTATATAGAAGACCCTCGTGCCCTAGGACGGGACGCTACCTTCCCTTGGTCTAGGGCGTTTCCCACTAAACGCGTCATCCAACTTATGGTGGCCATCTCGCTCGCCAACGCTTCGCCCCCTCATCCGGCGACCCCTCTCCAGTCATGCGACATGTCGGCCATCTTGGTCTCAAACCCTCAAAGGTCATCCGGCGACCCCCGCGCGAGGGTCAGGAATTGCGGCCATTTCGGTCACGCACCCCGTGGAGCGACCCCCGCGAGGTCATCGAGGGTCAAAATGGCGGCTATCTTGTCGACCGTCTTGTGACGTCATTGGGGCCAAAGAGCTGGGTATACTACTTTCAGATGAAAAAATGTGATATTTTTTTTTATTTTTGCTCAAAATATACATTGTGGATACTCGTTAGAACCGCCTCCGCGAGGCGGTTCTAACGAGTACCCACAATATATATTTTGAGCAGAAATAAGAAAAATAATGTATACACCTGCAAACGCCTGTTTTAATATATAAAAGTTGGGTTTAAGGGGGTCAAAATTATATAGGCATGTTTTCGTGATGGCACCCATAATCTATGTTTGGGCAAGAAATAAGAAGCGGTTAATTAGCTACAAACAGTGGGAAAAGGGAGTTATACATGGACATACATGAACTTCCTTTTTTTTTTTACTCAAAACATATTGTGGGTATTCGTTAGAATCGCCTTAATGAGGTGGCTCAAATGATCATCTACAATCTAAGAAAATCGAAAAATTGTGTTTTTGTTTTGATTTGTCAATAAAAATTATTTTCTTTTTTATCCAAAATTGGCATCTAGAAGCAGCAAACGCAACTGTCAGATTATTTCTGTCTGTCAGATAATAATTTCTCTGTCCACGTGTCCTAACGGGTAAGAGCGCTGACTCTCAATCATTAGGTCTCTCACCGATGTGGTTCAAATTGTGAGCCGCCAAGTTCGGGAGGTTTTTCTCCGGGTACTTGAGTTGTCGCCCACCTCTGATTAATGATCAACTCGAAATAAGTGAAATATTTATTTATTTATTTATTTGCATATATCCTGATTACACTTGGTCTACACTGTTTGCAACATTGACATTTAAATTAACCGGCATACAGCAAAGCAGACAATTGTTGTGATCGGCATCTCAAGGGTTGATAAATAACAAAGAGACAAGAGGATTAACTTACATGATCTTTATCTTTATGAGTCGTTCACCTTCCCCAATAAACAAACTAAGGGAATTCTTTCTGGCACATTGTGTATTTTACTTCACAGGTTAAACGAATCACTCAAGGCCACTGACCAGACTAGGCAGAAAATCAGACTAATATTGACTCTTAAAGCCCCAGTAGTGGTCCAAGCATCAACAAACATGGTCAGAATGATTACCATGTCATTATCTTGGTCAAGTTCAAATATGGGTCATGTCGGTCAAAAAGTAGGTCAGTAGGTCAAATCGTTGAAAAACATTGCGAGCACTCTAGCGGTCACAGTTTTGGTCAAATCATCATCAAGCTTGGTCAGAATGACCATCTTGACAATATCTGGGAAACATTCGAATATTGGTCATGCCGGATAAAAAGTAAGTCGGTAGATAACTTCAGAGAAAACTCTTGTGAGCACTCTAGAGACCACAGTTTTGGTCCAATCATCATCAAACCTAATCAGAATGATCATCTTGACAATACCTTGGTCAAGTTCGAATATGGGTTATGTCGGGTCAAAAAGAAGGTCAGTAGAACAAATAATAGGAAAACCTTGTGGACTCTCTAGAGACCACAGTTTTGGTCCAGTCATCATCAAACTTGAGACCACAGTTTTGGTCCAATCATCATCAAACTTGGCCTGAATGATCATCATGACCGTATCTGGGTCAGATTCAAACATGGATCATGTCGGGTTGATTTTTAGAAAAACCTTGTGCACACTCTAGAGGCCCAATTTTTGATCCAATTATCATCAAACTTGCTCAGGCTGATCATTAAGACAATATCTCGGATAGGTTAGAATATGGGTCATGTCGGGTTAAAAATAGGTCTATAGGTCAAATCATAGAAAAACCTTGCAAGCACCCAAGAGGCCGCAGGGTTGGTCCAATCATCAACAAACTTGGTCAGAATGATCATTTTGACAATATCTGGGTCAATTTCGAATATGGATCATGTCATCATTGGAACTTCTCGAAACTCACATTTAAGTAAGCCTATTTTTGAGCTAATCATCACCCTAAGTCCTTCAGTTTTGATCGGATCTTCCTGAAACTAAGATATAAGTAGGTTTGGGCTGAAAGTTCGCTGCTGATGTTACCCTTACTGTAATAGTTATGTCCCCTTGATTACTGAACATACGTCCTTAAGTACCGATTAGAACTTCCTTTAAACTTTTAATATGTTAGCTAAAGTGAGTGATATAGGACCATTATGGTCCTCTTCATGGCCAGGATTTTTGTTCATGGTCGGCGATAGTCGCATAAAAATAGCAGATGGGAAGCTTCTTTATCATACAACGTCGCGTCTTAGAATGTAATAACGTCATGTAATAAATTCCGTAATCCACTAGTGGATTAAATATTCAAATTAGTTAGATACGCTCCGTAACGTTATATGTACGATGTCCTTAACGACGTCGCGTTTACTAATGGTGGAATATTAACATTTTTGTAAAAAAAAAAAAAAAAACGTGAATAAAATGCGTTTAAATGCCATATGATAAATAGAGTCTTGCATTCGTGCTCATCTATTATTGAATTTGTTAAACGAGTTGAGGAAAAGGGATAACATGCGAGGCTTTACGAGTTGAGGAAAAGGGATAAAATCTTTGCCTCGCATTTTATCCCTTTTCCTCAACTCGTTTAATGAATTCAATAATAGATGAACACTCATGTAAGATCCTCTTTGTTGTACAAAAAATGGCAACACACATGAGAATAAGAATATACGAGTATGTGCTTGTTCAATTCCAGTATAATAGCAATGCACTGATAAGCCACGTTATTAAGTTAAGTTCAGAGGCGGCCAACAAATGCTCCGACCAGCCTGCGCATCCCCGGTTATTACATAAGCGGCCAAAAATGCTTAGACAAGTTTGCGCATCAGCGGTTACCGACATGGGCGGCCGAAAAATGCTAAGACCAGCCTGCGTAACACTTGTTACTGAGAAAGATTAAGGACATTGGCGACCAACACATGCTCCGACCTACCTGCGCATCCGCGGCTGCTGAGAAAGTTTTATAAAATGGGCGGCCAACGAATACTCAGACAAGCCTTCACATCTGCGGTTACTGAGTTAGTTTTATGCCAAAGACGGTCAGCAAAGGCCCAGACCAGGCTGCGCATCCTCGGTTAGGCCTACTGAGAAAGTTTTATGACATAGGCAGCCAAAATGTTCTAACCAGTCTGTGCATCCGCGATTACTAAGAAAATTTTATGACAATGGCGGCCAATAAATGTTCAGACCAGCCTGTGAGCCGCGCAGTTTGATCAGCGCGTTCGCTTTCTGTATGGAATTTCTTTGTACCGAGATACTACGTATTTTAATATCCATTAGATTTTCATGCAATTATAGCAGATCAAAGCTGTACATTCTTACGTGATTTTAAGGGAGATACAACAAACTCCCTCCAATTTCTTTTACTACAAGTACCCAGCAGGCACATGACGTAATTATGACGTCACATCAAGATCGGTACAACATCATGACGTTTATGCAACGTCACATCTACGTCGGTGCAACGTCGTGACGTTGCACCGACGTTGATTTGACGTTGCTCTAACGACGTGTATCTACTGGGACATTTCTGGTGATTGACATGTGATAAAAGTAGCTCACTTGTGCTGATGACTGAAAGAACAATGAATTTTATTGGATAGCTGCACATGATTGTGCAATGTATCTGACTGGATACCTGCACAGACGGCTGTGTAATAATTGGAATAATACTTTTTCTAGTTTTGTGACGTCATAATCTGAAGGATGCGGCAACTCTATTGAAATTGTTTGGGCTTGGCCTGTTCCATTCATAAGTCTAATGAATATTGAAATCTGCAGTATATACCTCCACGAATAGCAGAACAAGCATTTTCATATTTTTCACACATCAAACTAATTTGTGTTACCGCTGTTCGAAGAAAACATAGATCGGCCTGAATGGTGCTTCCTCGCAGAGCTGAAACCGACCGCACACGAGTACTGGTAAACCGCTCAGGAGTTCTGAGCTTTGCGAATTGGACCGTCCATCTGGTTTCATTGGGTGGCAGGGCTGGAGGTGTCAGTTCATCTCAATGTCAAAATTGGAAGCAGCGTCTCAAAATTGACCTAAATAGTGTTGACGGGGACTTTAAACCACAGATCAATCAATGGTATTTTATCTCTTATCATGCTGTTCACGACAACCCCTATCTTTGGAAACAGTGTAGATCCAGATCAGATGGCTTCTGAAGAAGCCATCTGATCAGGATCTACACTGTTTGCCATTCAGTTTTTGAATTTGTAGGAATGAATTACATCAAGTAATTTGATTGGTTGATAGACAGAAATGGGTGTGGCTTAAATGAATATTCAGCAAGATAAGGGTTATTTCTAGAGATACCAATTACAACAATTGTGTCTACCATTACGAAAACATGCCTATACAAATACATTGCTACCTTAATCGCCGAAAAAAATGAAAATTTTAAGATGAAAAATTGTGATTTTTTTTTATTATTTCTGCTCAAAATATAGATTGTGGGCACTCGTTAGAGCCGCCTCGATGAGGCGGTTCTAACGAGTGCCCACAATCTATATTTTAAAGCAGAAATAAGAAAAATACGGTTTACCCCTGCAAACCCCAGTTTTACTATATAAAAGTGGGGTTCAAGGGGGTCAAAATTTCATAGGCGTGTTTACGATATGTTTGTTGTCTGCTAGTTACTTTAAAGGACATTTATTGCAAACCGTGTGGCCCTTGAGGAGCAGTCTGATCAGGGCGGTAGGAGCAGTCTGATCAGGGGCTACACTGTTTGTGAGTATGCAAATTTTTTTTTTTTTTTTTTTTTTTGGTTTGGGTTTTACGGCCCTTTCAAGATTATTTCACTCATATCGAGCCGATCGTTAATCAGAGGTGGGCGAAAACCGGAGTACCCGGAGAAAAACCACCTGACCTTCCGTTGCAGAACTTGGCGTCTCACACGTGGCCCGAGCGAGGCTCGAACCCACGGCGGTGAGAGACCTAATGACTAAGAGTCAGCGCTCTTATCCACTAGGCCACGGAGGCCTGTTGAGTATGCAAATGCTAGAAGATTCAGCAGAGAAAATAAACAGATGATATTTTCAAATGCAGTTTTTCTTTGCATTTTTGAGCGTTTATTTTCATTGACTATGACCATGTGACTTTGTACAAGTCAATGTAAACTACATTACACCCCCATAGTAAATGTTAGGATTATCTTTTAAAGGGAATGGGAACACCTTCAGGGGAGGCAACTCCTGCAAAAAGTATGTTTGTCTGGTCAACTCTTAAAAGAAAGAATTTGCTCCTGAGGAGCAAATTCTTTCCTGTATTTTTCAATGGGAGAGGGCTCATAGAAAAGCGAACCGGAAGTCCCGAAAATTGTCTTCCTTTGAAAAATGGCGGAAAAATCTACAAGTGTTTCCATTCCCCTTAAATGTTTACTACGGATATTGACAAGGACTACCAAACAAAAGAAGCTAACAATGAACAAGATGGCCACCAGAGCTAAATACAAAATAGAAGATTCTTTAAACGACAACTCTCATACCTTTGAGCCACTTTCATTTTCACTTCACAGACATGTTGCCTACGTAACCCACGGTTCCGTTCCAAGAAACAAGATGGTCACCATAGCTAAAACCGTTGGTCCAATAACATTCATTACTGGCAGGGCCCTCTGCCAGTTTTACTCAAATGAAAAGAAAGCAACCAAACAAAACCTTGCCTTTGGTTCATTTTCATTTCAATTTCTTAGGGAACTTGCTTAGGTTGTGTTTGTTTGATTTGAGGTTTAACGTCCCCGTCAACACTGTATAGGTCATTTTGGAGACGTTGCTTCTAATTTTGTGGGACTCTTACCCGACATTGAGTTGAAAGGACTTCTCAAGCACTGTGACCCAATGAAACCAATAGGGTTTATAAGCATGGACGGTCTGACTCGCACAGCTTTGCCTGGGCAGGCTTAGATCCTCTAAGCGGTTTGCCATTACTCGTGTGCGGTCGGTTTCAGCTCTGCGTGGAAGCATCATGCAGCCCATCGATATTTCTCCAAGCCCCGATGTAAGTTACTTAGGTGACTCTAGGCTTAAATAGGTGACTGTCAATGCTAAAATCATAAATCTCATAAGTCAGTGACCATTTTTAGAAAGTGTTTTTTTTTTTTTTTTTTTAAGATGAAACTGTTTAACATTTTCTTATTTCTAGTCTAAATTAAGAATGTGTGTACGCGTTAGAACCGCCTCAATGAGGTACATGTATTCTGGCGAATACTCACAATCTATTTTTGGGGCAAGAATAAGCAAAATAATAAAAAACCTCTAAAACGATACTTTTATCTATATAAAGTCTATATAAAGTGGGATTAAGCGGAGAACATATCGCTAGAATACAACTCTAAAGGAAGCAAACCCGCAGCTGTATTGTTTTTATTCTGTAGTTTCACTTTCGATTTCCCTTTGTAAAACACTGTCATTCACCTAAAATTTATATTTAACGCCATTACTATAAATGTGTTTGTTTATTTGTTTGAACTGGGGTTTTCGTCCACGTCAACACTATTTAGGTCATTTTGGAGACGCTGCTTTCAAGTTTGTGGGACTTTACCCGACATGGAGATGGAATGAGATCTCAAGCCCTACCACCCATACAAACCAATAGGGCTGATATGCAGGAGCGATCCCACTCGCAGCACTTTGCCTGGACAGGCTTAGTCTTTCTAAGCGGTTTACCAGTACCCATGTGCGGTCGGTTTCAGATCTGCGTGGAAGCACCATGCAATCCAATCTATTTCTCAAAGCCCCAGTGGACGGGGGCTCGCCATTTCGTATAAGTATCTAAAAACAGTAAAATAATCTTCGAAAACCCACGTGTATTTCAGTCCGTTATCGGGAAGCGATCCGCTGGGCACCGTGGAAGCAATGATAATTTTACCCACCTATTTTCGATCCAAAGGTTAATGTCAGTTTTGCAGACTTCCCAGGAAGGTGATGAATTTCTGCAGATAAACCTTTTGATTCGAGCAGATAATAAACTAATCTGTTCTTCAAATAATCCAAATGATCACTGGACAAAGGTGTAATCTCATGATCTAGACTATCAGATGCAAGTTCGTTGTCACTCGCCATTTTGTATTCAATTTAACGTCCTTGTTTCACTATCGTAAGCGATTAAACCATACTAAACGGCAAAAGAAAGTACATTCACACATCAAAATTTGGAGTTATAAGAAAATTATATGCAGAAAAACGCGATTACTAAAGCGAGCTAAAATTTAGACTGATTCTTTCATAACGTTTAACCCATATATGCCTAACGGCCCTTTTCTGGGACATTGGCAAACAGTTTAGATCCAGATCAGACGCCGCAGAACGCGGCGTCTGATCTGGATCTACAATGTTTGCTTAAGGAACATTCGTTTTTGTAAAATTTGCCACAAAGAAAACCAAACATGACACCCCTATAATTGGAAATGGACCACTCCAAACTCACTAGGTGGAAGATTCCATTGTCATATATGGGTTAAAGTGTCAGATCTCTTCCTTTTTGTTTTGTTCATTCAGAAGGGGAATGGATACACTTTCAGGGGAGGCAACTCCTGTAAAACGTGTTGTGTCTCCCATGTCAATAGGGGTCAACTATCAAAGGAAATAATTTGCTCACGAGGAGCAACTTCTTTCCTTTAAGAGTAGACCCCTTTTTTCAGTGGAACTGAGCCTATAGAAGACCAAACAGATAGTCCCAAAAGTTGTCTCCCTTTGAAATTGAAAACAAAATGGCGGAAAATGAGCTATGTGTTCTTATTCTTCTTAAGGCCACTTTTTGGACTGCTCAGTTATGGTCTTAAAGCCATTTTTAATAGTATCCAAGGTGGTCTTAGTGTATGAAATTTACATATATACTTGCTCAAAAGTCCAGCTGTGTGTGTGTGTGTGTGTGTGTGTGTGTGTGTGTGTGTGTGTGTGTGTGTGTGTGTGTGTGTGTGTGTGTGTGTGTGTGTGTGTGTGTGTGTGTGTGTGTGTGTGTGTGTGTGTGTGAATTCGGGTTTAACGTCGCTTTTCGAGGTATGATTGATTGATTGGTTTGGCTTAACGACACGTCAATCCTTATGGGCCATTTTGCGTCGTCTCCCAGAGAAAGGGAGAAAAGAGATAGAAGAGATAGTAGAGGAGATGCCAGTAAGTGACAGAGGAGAAAGAGTTATGATTGAGTGATTGGTTTGGTTTAACGACACGTCAACCCTTGAAGGTTATTTGTGTCGTCTCCCAGAGAAAGACAGAAACGAGATAGAAGAGATAGTAGCGGAGATGACAGTGAGAGATGGGGGAAAAAGAAGGAAATGAATGGAAGTGTAGAAACAGATGATATAATAACACCCCCTTTCTACCATTACCTGCTGCAAGGACAGTATGCCTTGCCCAACTGTAAACCAACATCAGTTGGACGTCCCAGTGATGCACGGCAGACGCCACCTTTGCCTTATCCAACTACCCCGTTCGAGTTTTGAAGTAAAGTTCCTCTAATAAGACCACATAAAATTAAAATTAATTCTGCTTCAAAAAACTTATTTAACAGGCGTTTTCGGAATACAGTGTCCTCAGGTCGGAGACCACCTTTGTCTTAATATAGGAATTTTACTGTAGTTTATATCACAACCATTTTCGGCGGATCGATTGTCCCTGGGTGTACATGCTGGGAAATGTTCCTGAACGGGGTCATAAGTACTTAACAGAAGACACACAGTGTAGACCCTGATCAGACACATTCTGTGGCGCCTGGGTTTACGTTGTTTGCCGAACCCAACACATGAACCCAGGTCAGATTAGATGTTCATTTATAACTCTCTTACGCAACACTCTGGTCTCAAAGCGATAAGAAGGTTTTCTATATTTTCTATAAATAATGGTTAGCTGGATTTATGGCCTCCGCCAATCAGGGTTTGGGGAAATAGATTCGGCCGCATGGTACTTCGAAGCATAGCTGAAACCGATCGCACAATCGCTAAGAAGGACTAAGCCTGCCTGGCAAACTGTGGTGCGAGCATATCAACACTAATTGTTTCATTGGGCGGCAGGGCTTAAGATGTCATTTCATTTCAATGCCGGGTAAATCTCTCACAATATGAGATGCAGCGTCTCCAAAATGACCTAAATTGTGTTGGCAGGGACGTAACAAAACAAAAATGTTGATTTCCTACAAAAAATGGGCCCGTCAAGCGATTTTGGTATTTATCGCCTATGCGAGCAGCTAAGGTTCAGGCGAGCCTGCGCATCCGCGCAGTCTCGCCAGAACCTTCGCTGCTCGCCCATACAAGCAGTGAATCAAGAGGAACCTTCAGACAGAAAGCCATATCCCTGGCCCCTCTGAATGGCTGGGCATGCGCAGTTAAACTTTGTCATGGCGGAATGCTTGAAGACACAAATTCGCTTGGCGGGGCTCAAATGATAGTCATGTAGCATCAACAACGGAAAGCTAATGTGCTTAGTAAATTTTTGACGATTGACAAATTCAAACCCCCAAAAATTAACCCTTATCTTGCTGAATATTCATGTAAGCCACACCCATTTCTGACTCTGAACCAATCAGATTACTTGATGTAATTTATTCTTACAAATCCATAAACTGGATGTCAAACAGTGTAGATCCTGATCAGATGGCTTCTTCAGAAGCCATCTGATCTAGCTCTACACTGTTTCCAAAGATAGGGGTTGTCGTGAACAGCAAGATAAGGGTTAACCGGAAAATATAGTGAAACTCCAATGACTTGGCCACTGAATGGCACTGATGGCTTTTGATATTTTTCTTTTGATCTCCTAAGGATCTCTCCTTAACTCCAGGATAGCAAAGGTACCACCAAGGGCCAGTTGTTCAAAGCATCGTTAGCTTAATGAGCTCGTAAGGGTCATATTGTTATGTGTTCTAGCAAGTTTAATATGTACAATTTTGGTGTTTTTGCTGAAAAAATGTGAGCAGCTTTTGCGGATGCAAAAGCTGCTCACATTTTTTCAGCAAAAATATTAGCATATTTACCATAATAAATGATTAAAGTTTTAACAATACGTTAACTAACGACGTCGTTAGTTTTGAACAACTGGCCCCAGGTGATTATTCAGAGAAATCCATGTTTTATCTTCAAAAAATATGTTCCGTACACTCCTTAGAACCAAGACGTGACAATTCCAATGAGTACACACAACATGCCTTTACTTTGCAGATGATAAAAGTGTCCCCGCCCATCGTAGGGACTTGGTGAAATAGTTTGGTTTGCATGATGCTTCTAAGCAGAACTAAAAACGTACTGGTAAACCTTACCACTTAGGGGTCTTCTGCCAAGGCAGAGTGGTGCGATATGGTTTGTTTTGGCGGCAGGGCTTGAGCTTTCATTTCATCTCAATGTCGGATAAAAAACCCATAAAATTGGAAGCAATGTCTCCAAAATGACCTTAAAAGTGTTGACTGCGTCGTAAACCCTCAATTAAAACAAAAATACAGATAGAAACTAGAATTTGTCTATACTATTTTCCGGTTAACCCTTATCTTGCTGTTCACGACAACCCCTATCTTTGGAAACAGTGTAGAGCCAGATCAGATGGCTTCTGAAGAAGCCATCTGATCAGGATCTACACTGTTTGACATTTGACCTAGTACAATGATTCCATCACATTAACAGGAATAGTGACACCTTCAGGGGAGGCAACTCCTCCAAAACTTTTTTTTGTCTCCCATGTCAATAGGGGTCAATTCTTAAAGGAAATTCTTTCCTTTAAGAGTAGAACCTTTTTACAGTTAGTCAGGGCATACAGAAAAGCGAACAGGAAGTTCCGAAAATGATCTCCCTTTGAATAATGGCGCAAAAATCTGCCAGGTGTTCCCATTCCCCTTAACAAGTTTGTTCAATGAATACCCTCATACACCGAAAAGTGGGGCTACCAAAAGTATACATTTTTCATTTCTACCCGAAAACAAAGACTGTGAACAACCATTATATACTGTAGATTAGATCCGTGTCAATGATGCAGTTCTAAAGAGCACCCACAGTATATGTTTTCAACAGGAATAAAGAACTTTCACCACAGCCCCTTTGTAACACTTTATTATATAACGTCGTTGTTATCATGTGGGTAACAATAAAGGAAAGAAATTCATTTTTTGTGGATTTTATCTATGGGGCGCCGTTTTACTATTTAATCCGCATTTATAGGTATCCATAATTATTTATGGATATCCATAATTCGAATTATGGATATCCATTATTATTTATGGATATCCATAATTATTTATGGATATCCATAATTCGAATTATGGATATCCATAATTTGAATTATGGATATCCATAAATCGAAATGAATTAATGATATCCATAAATCGAATAATGGATATCCATTATTCGATTTATTGATATCCATAAATCGAATTATGGATATCCATTATTCAGCTGATTTATGGATATCCATAAATCAAATTATGAATATCCATAAATCGATTTATGGATATCATTAATTTAGATCGAAATATGAATATCCATTAATCGAATTAATGACATCCTTAATTCGAATTATGAATATCCATTATTCGGCTGATTTATGGATATCCATAAATCGAATTATGGATATCCATAATTCTCGTCTGCAAATAAACCTTATGAATAATGACTGCTTCTTTTGCAAAAAAAAAAAAAAAACTCGACCATTCGCGTCGGTGTGTAATAAAAGCCAAGATGGAGGTCGAGGTAATGTAGGGTAGGCTTAGTGTTGGCCTATGGTGTGGGAGAGATATGTTTTGTATGATTTGAGGTTTTACATCCCCTTCAATACTATTTAGGTCATTTTGGAGACGTTGATTCCAATTATGTTGGGCATTAAGCCTTCATTGGGTTTAAATGACATCTCAATCCCGCCGGCATCGGCAGCTCAGTCGGATGCGCGTCTGTCTGGTGATCAGGAGGACGCGGGTTCGATACCTGCCGGGGTCGGCAACATTCTTTCGTGGAGATTGATCATGAAATCTTCTCTTCGGTCATGCTCTCCTTTCCGCTGATTCAAGAGGGGCAGCTGTCAGATTCCGGCGACAGAATGTGCACTGTACTGGTTATCTGCTTACGTATAAGCCTGCCCAGGAATAGTGTGGATAGGTAAACTGTCCTAAATTAGTGTTGACTGGGCCGTTAAACTCAAATAAATACAAACAAACATCTCAATCCCTGTCGCCCATTGACTCAAACGTCTTTGTTTGGACAGGCTTCTAAACGGTTCACCAGTTCTCTCAGCTCATGCAGCCAAATCTATTTCTCCAAGCCCCAATGGGCGGGACCAGGAGATATATCTGAATCTGCCTGGTGCACCATACATCTCAAGTAGAGTATTGTATTGATATATGTAAATATTATATATAACGACCATGCGCATTTTTCTCTAGAAAGCATGCACGGATTGCCTGTTGGGATCATTATAATCTTAAGTTCGACTGGCAAGATATTATAAAAGATATACTTCATACGTCTTTAAATTTGGAATCAGAAATAACAAGTTTGCCAATCTTTCCTTTTCAGAATAAACACAGATTCAAAATTCTTGTTTTTTTTTTTTTTTTTCTCATGTAAAATGTTTACATAGGTGGATATTTCAGTGATATTTATAAACAAGAGAGAGATAAAAATGAACCATATTGCAAGAAGCTGTTCATCATCCATGAAGAAAGATGCTTTTCATTAGGTCAATACAAACATACTGGGTTTACCTTGCTTTCCGGAAACAGTGGACCCTGCCTGTTTGTCGGAAGACTCGATAATTCAGATGTTTTCACCATACACTGTACGGGGGCGTGAAGAAATATATGGGCTGCATGATGCTTCCACGCAGAGCTGAATCCGGCCCGCACACTAGTACTGGTAAACCGCATAGAGGATATAAGCCTGTCCAGGAACCGCGGTGCGAGGCGGACCGTCCATGCTTATAAACCCTATTGGTTTCATTGGGCGACAGGGCTTGAGATGTCATTTCATCTCAATGTGGGGTAAAAGTCCCACAAAATCGGAAGCAACGTCTCCAAAATGACCTTTACAGTGTTGACGGGGACGTTAAACTTCAACTCAAACAAACAAATCATACACTGTACGAGTAAATATTGCATGGAAAAGTTGCGACTTTCTATTAAACCTACCGAGTACACAACAAAGATTCTATCACGTTAACAAGTCCATAAAATAAACAACCATCTAAACCGAATTTAATTGGCCCCCGCCCATAGGGGCTTGAAGAAATATATGGGCTGCATGATGCTTCCACGCAGAGCTGAATCTGGCCCGCACACTAGTAGTGGTAAACCGATTAGAGGATCTAAGCCTGTCCAGGAACCGCGGTGCGAGGCGGACCGTCCATGCTAATAAACCCCATTGGTTTCATTGGGCGACAGGGCTTGAGATGTCATTTCATCTCAATGTCGGGTAAAAGTCCCACAAAATTGGAAGCAACGTCTCCAAAATGACCTTTACAGTGTTGACGGGGACCTCGAATCAATCAAACAAACAAACCGAATTTTATGCAGAGAAAAGTGGGGTTTACAGGGGTATTAACTATTTTCCTTTTCTGTGGTAAAAATGTAGATGGTTACCACCTCATTAACCCATATATGCCTCGCGGCCCTTTTCTGGGACATTGGCAAACAGTGCAGACACAGATCAGACGCCGCAAAACGCGGCGTCTGATCTGTGTCTTCACTATTTGCTTAAAGAACACTCATTTTTGTAAAATTTCCTGCAAGCAATAACAAACCTGACACCCCTATAATTGGAAATGGTCCACTCCAAACTTACTGGATGGAATATTCCATTGTCATATATGGGTTAATGCAACATAACAACTGCACCAAATAGCATATGGAGAGAAGACCAATCTTCAGGGGAGATTAATACAAAAACCGAAAGCTTAAGGGGAATTGGAACACCTTCGGGTGTGTGTGTGGGGGGGGGGGGGGGGGGGCAACTCCTGCAAAAGTAGCTTTGTCTCCTATTTCAATAGGGGTCAACACTTAAAGGAAAGAATTTCTCCTGAGGAGCAAAATCTTTCCTTTAAGACTAGAGCCCTTTTTACAAGGTTTAAATTCCTCTGTCAGCATCGGTGGTGGATGGTTGATTAAATATCTTACTCACAGCATATAAATATATTTGATCATTTGTGGTCACAATTGTTTTCTTTTACTTAACAGACCTTCTTCGAACGCCAGTCGGTGTTTTATTCGGAGGGACTTAACCATTACCACTCCCTTGACTCCCAGCCGTCGATTTTAGATTTTTTACATTTTTTCTTTCCCAAGAAAACAGGGACTGACATCTCGTGCTAACTGTCTTAACAGCATGAGATGTCGAGTCCTGTTTTCTAGACCAAATAAGAAACAAAATTCAATATATCGGCTGCTGAAAAAATGACGTCATTTAATAGACATTCTGGCGTCCCTATTTACGTCGCATGTTAGCTGTCTCATTCCAAAGGCCCTACATAATTCCCTGTGCATTGCTAAACACAGATCAGGATCCTTTCCATCACGTGAACAAGTCCGTGAAATGAAGACCCCCCTATACCCCACATTATATAGAGAAAACTGGGGTTTACAGGGGTAAACATTATTTTTCTTATTTTTACTCCAAGACATAGGTTGTGGGTACTCGTTAGAACCGCCTCAATGAGGCGGTTCTAACGAGCACCCACAACCTATGTTCACAGTATTTATAAGAAAAATATCACGGATTTTCATCAGAAAAATGGCCATTTTGGAGATGTGAAAAATGCACTATGTCGCACGGGTATGTTATCGTAATGGATGCTGCGGGATAAGGGTTAACCTTTTTTGTACCAAATGGAATCCTACTCCTTATGTATACCAGCAGTTCATTTCAAAATTTAGGGGTGGCAGGTTTTTTTTTTTTTTTTTTTTCTTCAACATGTATTAGGAAAATGTCTAAGCTTTTCGCAAACAGTGTAGGTCCTGATCAGACGCCGCGTCCTGGGCCTGCACTGTTTGCCCTGGTACCCGTTTTGGGGTTTCCTGTACAAAATGGTTTATATCCTGGGAAGCATATTATTTCATCCTTTTAGGACTTTTACACGATGAGATAATGCATTTTATTACCAACCTGACATATAAAAGGGCATGATCTATTTTGGCTAATGTACGAATTTGCAGGATTTTTAGTGATTTTGGTTTCCTGCTTTGATCGAATGTATATAACCTCCCATGTACTTGCGTAATATATTTTTTCCAGTTTTGTTTGTTTGTTTAATCTGATGTTTAACGTCCCCGTCAACACTATAAACGCCATTTTGGAGACGTTGCTTCCAATTTTGTGGGACTTTTACCCGACATGGAGATGAAATGACATCTCAAGCCCTGTCGCCCAATGAAACCATTAGGGTTTATAAGCACGGACGATCTTACTCATACCGCTTTGCCTGGGCAGGCTTAGATCCTCTAAGCAGATTACCAGTACTCGTGTGCGGTCAGATTCAGCTCTGCGTGGAAGCATCATGCAGCCCATTTATTTCTTCAAGCCCCAATGGGCGGGGGCGGATTTTTTTCTAGTAATGTCTGCAAAAAATATTAACAACACAATTTGCCGCCTGGTATGTCTGCCGTCGCAGCTCTCAAATTGAAAAAAATGCACACCCAGATCAGTTTGTTTGTTTGATTTGAAGTTCAACGTCCCCGTCAACACTGTAAAGGTCATTTTGGAGACGTTGCTTCCGGTTTTGTGAGACTTTTACCCGACATTGGGATGAAAATGACATCTCAAGCCCTGCCACCCAATGAAACCAATAGGGTTTATAAGCATGGACGGTCCGACTCGCACTGCATTGCCTGGGCAGGCTTAGATCCTCTAAGCGGTTTACCAGTACTCGTGTGCGGGTCGATTTCAGCTCTGCGTGGAAGCATCATGCAGCCCATCTATTTCTTCAAGCCCCGATGGGCGGTGGCTAAACACCACGTTGACATGTCTACACAGCTTAACTCAAACCTCATATTGTTGTCTACACTGTGTAAATCAAACCCCCTAGTGGTGTTGTTTGTTTTCTTCATGGCTGATTTTCGTACACCTCGGACGGCCCCATCGGGCAATAATGCATGGGGTCGTCCTTGGTGCCTCTGGATAACTCAAGACAGTCATGAAACAATTGTATATCATGCGCATATATAACGGCGTTAGCTTCACAATGATCATTGACTCATCCTGTAGAACTTTATATGATGAGATTGGGCCCCCTCCCATCGGCGCTTGGCAAAATACATTTGGCTGCATGGTGCTTCCATTCAGAGCTGAAACTGTCCACACATGCATACTGGGAAACTGTTCTATAAAAGGGGTTATCCTTTGGAAGCAAGGACTACAAAACAGAAGTAAAAACTGTATATTGTACTAGTGATTTCTTGGCCAGACTAGCTAGTCTCGGCCATTTAAGTCTCATCAGTAACCCTCGCATATATATGAAACTATTCAATGGAATCAATGATCCCAAAGGCCTAGAAAATATAATCCACATCAGAAAGACAGGAAAGTTTAAGACCGCATCATATTCCCTTAACACCAGTTGTGGTGAAGCCTGTCGACGCACAATGACTGGTGCGAGTCGGCTCGTCTACTCAGAGTATGCATTATAAGCCCTATTGGTTTCATTGGGCGGCTGGGCTTGAGATGTCATTTTTTCTCAATATCGGTGAAAGTTCCACGAAAGTGGAATCAACATAAGGATCTAAATATTGTAGACGAGGACGTTAAACCTCAAATCAAACAAACAAAACATGATGAGATAACGACTTTTATACAGTTGGAGACGCATGTATAATTCACAAATACCCACATGTCCAGATGCTTCAATAATTGGTCCGGGTTGAAAAAAAAATGTGTGTTGGAAAATCTCCGCACTTTACGCAAGTATGCTAGTGTAATGTCAAATCTGCACAAATTAAGTTCTCGTTAAAACCGATTGACTGAATACCGTTTCACTGGCTGTTAGAAGGCGGTTCTTCTGTCGCGGTTTATTTTTATTATAGTTCGTCTTTGAATGTGTGTATCGCTTATATCTTGTCTTTTTTTTTATAGCGAATTCGGCATTTTGTGGGAAAGTAACATTCCTTTTGTTTTTCCGTTTTGGTGTTTCCATTAGGGTCTGGTTGTTTCGTATTTGTATTTCTTTCCCTTTGGTGTCTCTGATGGGAGGCGCGGGTTAATTGAATCGATTCCTGGACATTGCCTTTACTTCTGTTTTGCAAAAGCAAACCTGAGCCTTTGGTATACAAGTACAAATACAAACTTAATATTGAAACCGCAGGTTTTCTTGAGTATTAAAACACACTTTCAATTTGTAATAGCCTAGAATATAAACTATGCAATGTGTGCTTTGTTAGCTCACCTAGGCCTATGGGTAATGGCGAGCTTATGCCGTGGCACGATGTCTGTCGAAAGTATGTCTGCCAAGCCTTATGCCTAACGCGTGTTTCTGTTTTGGGGTTTTCTTTTCTTTCTTTCTTTCTTTCTTTCTTTCTTTCTTTCTTTCTTTCTTTCTTTCTTTCTTTCTTTCTTTCTTTTTCCTTCTTTCTTTCTTTCCATCACGAAAACATACCTATATAGTTCTGACCCCCTTGAATCACACTTTTATATAGTAAAACTGGGGTTTACAGGGGTAAATCGTATTTTTCTTTTTTCTGCTCTAAAATATATTTTAGAGCAGAAATATATTTTAGAGCAGAAATAAGAAAAATAGATGGTGGGTACTCGTTAGAGTAAATATCGAGGCGGTTCTAACGAGTACCCACAATCTATATTTAAGAGCAGAAATAAGAAAAAATAAGGTTGACCCATGTAAACCCCATTTTACTATATAAAGTGGGATTTAAGGGTGTCAAAATTTTATAGGCGTGTTTTCGTGATGAAAAAGGTAGTCTGTTGGAAAGTCTACGCACTTTACACAAGTATCCTAGTGCAATGAACACGTTGTCAAATCTGCAAAAAAAAATAAATAAAAAAATAAAATAAAATTTCGTTAAAACCGATTGACTGAAGACTATTTTACTGGCCGTTCCAAGGCGGCCATCTGTCGCGGTTTATTTTTGTTATAGCTCGTCTTTGAATGTGTGTAACGCTTATATCTTTTCTTTCTTTTTATAGCAAATTCGGCATTTTGTGGGAAAGTAGCATTCCTTTTTGGTTTTCCGTTTTGGTGTTTCCATAAGGGTCTAGTTGTTTCGTGTTTGTGTTTCGGTCCCTTTGATGTCTCTGATGCGTGGCGTGGGTTATTTGTATCGATTCCTGGACATTGCCTTTACTTCTGCTACGCAAAAGTAAACCTTAGCCTTTGGTATTCAAGTACAAATACAAACTTAATATTGAAACCTCACAGCTATCATTGAGTTTTTTTAACATTAAAACACATTTTCAGTTCGTAGTAGCCTAGAATATAAATACTGCAGTGTGCTTTAGCTCACCTAGGCGTATGGATTATGTGGAGCTTATGCCGTGGCACCATGTCTGTCGAAAGTATGTCTGCCAAGCCTTATGCCTAATTCGTGTTTCTGTTTTTGTTGTTTTCTTTCTTTCTCTTTCGTCTGTTGTTGTTGTTTTCGTATCTCAGTAAACGCCTGTATGATAAAGCTAATAGTTGGTTTAAACTTTAATTTTATTGCTTCTCAAACGAGTACAAACCAGTCATTACGAAACACGCCTATACAGGAGTACAAACCAGTAATTACGAAACACGCCTATACAGAACAAACCAGTCATACGAAAACACGCCTATACAGGAGAACAAACCAGTTATTACGAAAACACGTCTATACAGGAGTACAGACCAGTCATTACGAAACACGCCTATACAGGAGTACAAACCAGTCATTACGAATACACGTCTATACAGGAGTACAAACCAGTCATTACGAAACACTCCTATACAGGAGTACAAACCAGTCATTACGAATACACGTCTATACAGGAGTACAAACCAGTCATTACGAAAACACGCCTAGACAGGAGTACAAACCAATCATTACGAAAACAAGCCTATACAGGAGTACAAGCCAGTTACTACGAAAACACGCATATACAAATACTTTGTAAATTTTACCGCCGAAAAAGACAATTTCAGATACAAAATTTTGTGGGTACTCGTTAGAACCGCCTCGATGAGGCGGTTCTAATGAGTACCCACAATCTATAATTTAGAACAGAAATAAGAAAATAAGTTTTACCGCTGAAAACCCCAGCTTTACAATATAAAAGTGGGGTTCAAGGGGGTCAAAATTAAATAAGCGTGTTTTCGTGATGCATACATAATTATGTACAACCGCCAACGGTTTGTGATTGGGACATCAGGCGATCGCCTGGATTGCAAACAGTGAAATGTGCAAATATTGTAGAACTCTTCAGGGATTGTTAAAATTTAAGGTGCAGTGTGTGTGTGTGTGTGCGCGCGCGCGTGTGTGTGTTTGTGTGCTGACTTAGTAAATATACAAAATAATGTTATCCTGTTAAATCAGCTAAATCAGCCAAAATGATTGAATATTACAATATATTCTTGTATATAAGGACGAGGTTTTCATTTTCAAAATCAGAGGCGGTTTCTTTCTTTTAAAAAAAGAAAATGAGAGGATTGCAGACTTAAAATCTAGAAATTTTGGTATCGAACTTTTTTTTATTAAATAATAAAAATAATAAGAACCCATACCCACATTAGAGATTTTATTTTCCGGTATACACGTTTACTTTTTTTAAAAAGCCCCGATGCGGATCGATTGGGTTTTGTAACTATGTTTGATACTGAGGGCGAGGGTTGAAACTCCGGAGTTGAAGCCCCCCCCCCCCCCACCCCCCCCCCCCCACTCGCCCCACAGTAGTTTTACTACTGACCGTACCAAGGTGGTCCTTTTTGTTTTGCAGTGTCTTATTTGTTAATTGGCTTTGTGCCGTTGGTTCATATTTCGGCTATTTTTGTGTGTGCCTCTTTGTCACTTACTTCCTGTATGTGACTTGAGATGGCTGCGTTCTTTGTGGCCTTTCCTGAGTGACCATTTTTAATAGTTCACCGTAAACATATAAAATGCACAATAAGAGACATATATGTCACATATTTAGACGTTTGAACTCCTAAATTGGTGTTTCGCCATTTCACGCCGCTGTTTTAGAAAGGCGGTGTTATTCGATAACTTAGGGGCAGTTCTAACGAGTACATATACCCACAATCTATATTTTAGAAGAGAAATAAGGAAATTAAGGTTTACCCCTGTAAACCCCGGTTTAACTATATTAAAGTGGGGTTCAAGGGGGTCAGAATTATGTAGGCGTGTTTTCGTGATGGTATATTTTCTATCTGGTTATTCAACTAGGCAAATAGGCTAAAATTTTGTGAGAACATATATTTCATCTCACGAAGATTTGAAATTTACAAATTACAAATTTAACATTTGATAACCCGAACACCGATGGTTCGTTTACCCTGTCAGTTTCGAATTAGTTCTTGGGTTCTTTGGAAATTCGTTCCCTAGCTGAACGTAACCAATATTTAGGAATACATTTTTCTTATTATATCATGAAAATGTATGCTGTTTGTACTCATTAGAATCGCCTGACCGTGGCGATTTTAATGAGTGCACACAATGTTCTACTATTTTAACCCTTATCTTGCTGTTCACGACAATCCCTATCTTTGCAAACAGTGTAGATCCAGATCAGATGGCTTCTGAAGAAGCCATCTGATCTGGATCCACACTGTTTGACATTCATTTTATGAATTTGTAGGAATAAATTACATCAAGTAATCTGATTGGTTCAAAGTCAGAAATGGGTGTGCCTAAACTGAATATTCAGCAAGAGAAGGGTTAAAACAGCTCTGAAATATAGTCTTACCCGAGCTAGCACGCAACAGAGGGCCAACGTCGGGTTGTCAGGCCGACTTTGGTCCGTGATTCTTTGCTGGCTGGGGCATTACTCCAATTATATCTCCTGACATGGCGTATGATTCCTAGTCTGAGACTCAAACTGCGCGATTCTAACGAGTACTCACACTTTATATTTTAGAGCCTAAATAAGGAAAAGTAAGGTTTACCCCTGTAAACCCGAGTTTTAAAATATGGGCCTCGTCAAGCGATTTTGGTACTTATCGCCTATGCGAGCAGCGAAGGTTCAGGCGAGCCTGCGCATCCGCGCAGTCTCGCCAGAACCTTCGCTGCTCGCTTATACAAGCAGTGAATCAAGAGGAACCTTCAGACAGAAAGCCATATCCCTGACCCCTCTGAATGGCTGGGCATGCGCAGTTAAAATTTGTCATGACGGAATGCTCGAAGACCCAAATTCGCTTGGCGGGGCTCATATAAAGTGGGGTACAAGGGGGTCAGAATTATATAGGCTTGTTTTCGTGATGGGTGTCCCAATTTTGGAAAAATATTATAAAGTATGTTAAGTTATCCATTTTCCTTTAAATCGTGTCTGTTTCAGGTGACTCTAGTGAGCTCTATATGACCAATTGAGTCTCTTAACTTATTTTAAGAAAATATTCAAAGCACGATTAATATCATGCAGTCTAACGTTTATCTTTCTCCTGGTACCAGCAGTCATATAATCAGACTTTAAAGAAGCATTTCTGAACTCATGGGATCTGGAATTCGAAGATGACAATGGGACGTTACAAAGTATACTGGTCAGTTACATTCTCTGTATGTATACTGCTCGCACAGAATAACGCTGATAGTGTTTCTCCAATCGGAAAAGATGGCAAAACGCCGGGGGCTTTAAATTCGGTATCATCTGAAACAAACACGCAGATTTATCCGCCAGAACATGCACTTTATAAGTATCTTGTAGGACCGGCGATGCAAATAAACCCGAGGACTCGACGAGAGATCAGAACTTTAGTCGATATGCAAAGAGAAAACGCTAGAAAATTGGCGAAATTGACCGACGGTGTTGAACGTCTTATGGAAAGTAAACTGTTTAATGAAAACTTGGATTCAATCTTTGAGAATTTGACAAACAAGATAGATTTTCTTCTGAAGACAACAACTACTAAAGATGATATAAATCCATTGTTTATTTCAACATTCATTATGCTGGCAGACATTACTCTGTCAACTTCGCCAAGAATCGGGAAGAATCAATCTGATTTTGTGAATACTTTGGACTATTTTCGAGCAAGTATAGAAACTACTAAGGATTATCCGTTCATGGACAACAAATTGCAGTCAGTTATGAAGTGGTACATCAATTTTACCTCATGTGTAGAAATTCTGAATGCTGGCCTCACAAAAAGTGGGGTTTATACAATAAGGATTCCAAGTACAGACAGGATTATAAACGTTTACTGTGATCAAGAAACCGATAATGGAGGTTGGCTGGTGTTTCAGCGTCGTCAGGACGGTTCTGAAGATTTTTACAGATCATGGGATGATTATCGGCGAGGTTTTGGTAACATCGAGACAGAGTTTTGGTTGGGGAATGCAAATCTTCATGACATTACAAAAACCGAACAGGAACTACGTGTGGATTTGATGGACTTTGACGGCAACACGGCCTATGCCAAATATTCTTCATTCAGCGTTGGTTCCTCGACAGAGAAGTTTACCTTAAGTGTGAGTGGTTACAGTGGCACGGCAGGTGACTCATTAAAAATCCACAATGGGTACAAATTTTCTACCAAGGATAATGATAATGATGCAAGTGGGGATAATTGTGCGGTGGAGTATATTGGGGCTTGGTGGTATAGACAGTGCCATAAGTCTCACTTAAATGGGAAATACTACAGCAGTGCAGTGAACAATGACAAGAGCATTAGCTGGTATTACTGGAAAAACAGTCGCCCGTCACTGAAATTGACAGAAATGAAACTACGACCAGCTATATGATTTCACATGAATTTCGCACAAAATGACTTGTTTATGATTATTAATGAAAAGCAAAGAATAGTCCCAGAAATTCTTCAGTACTTCATATCTTAGTGTTTTGGGATTACTGAAGGATGGTTTTCTTTATTTCTTCATATAAACCCTTGTTGTGGATATTCATTAGAACCGCCCTGATGTATCAAGAGACATGTCATTAGAAAGTCTGTTTTGCCCATCACAAAAACACGCCTATATAATATTGACCCCCCCCCCCCCTTGAACCCCACTGTTATATAGTAAAACTGGGGTTTACAAGGGTAATCCTTATCTTTCTTATTTCTACTCTAAATATATATGTATTGTTGATACTCGTTAGAACCGCCTCAGTAACGGGTACACACAATCTATATTTTGAGCAGAAATAAGAAAAATACCACATTTTTTCATCTGAAATTTTTCATTTTTACGGCGATAAAATTTACAATGTATTTGTATAGGCGTGTTTTCGTAATGCGTTTGAGTGCATCTGTGCAGTCTGATTAGCACCTTTGTGTTCTCTGTATAGTAATTTTACTGACCTTTTCAAGTCGGGGCTTTTGCTGTGGTTCCTTCATGTTTTTGTTGGTGGTTCTGATTCTTTCCCTTATCATGTATGTTGTTACGTTGATGATTCTGATTCTTCTCCTTTTTGTTTAAGAAAAGGAAAGGTCTATTGCCAGTCGACTGCAATAGCCCAAACACGTTAACATGGCTATTGCCATTCGACTGGCAATAGCCAAACTACGTTAAAATGGCTATTGACAGTCGATTGGCACTAGCCATTTTAACGTATTTTGGCTATTTCCAGTCGAATGGCACCAGCCATTTTAACGTATTTTGGCCATTGCCAGTTGCTTTTGTACATGTAGTTTTACAAATTTATATATAACCGGCCCCGATAGCTCAATTGGTAGAGTGTCCGCTCCGGGGAACGGGAGGTCACGGGTTCGATCCCGGGCCGCGACATACCAAAGTCGTTAAAAATGGTACTAGCTGCTCCTCGCTTGGCACTCAGATTTACGGGGTAGAGCTAGGACTGGTCGACCCAGTGTCAGGATAATGTGACTGGTTGTGGTATCATGTAATGTGTCTGGGACATGATACTTCAGTGAGGCAGCACTATAAAAGTGGGCATTTAGCCCCCTGTCGCAACCAGGCACCGTCGTGATATGACTGAAAAATTGTTGAAAGCGACGTTAAACCCGAATTCACACACACACACACACACACACACACACACAAATTTATATCATACGATTGTTATTATATTTACGAGCACATCACGAAAACATGCCTATATAAATTTGACCCCCTTAAACCCCACTTTTATATAGTAAAACTGGGCTTTGCAGGGGTATACATTATTTTTCTTATTTCTGCGAGGCGGTTCTAACAAGTATCCACAATCTATGTTTTGAACAGAAATAAGAAAAATATCGAAATTTTTCATCTCAAAATTTTCATTTTTTCGGCGATAAAGGTAACATTGTATTTGTATAGGCGTGTTTTCGTAATGAGGTCATATTTCATACACCCTTTGATCCTGGGCAGACACATTTTTTCTAACATTAAAATACCATTTGTGTATGATATTGCTACATGTATTTGGCCCCCGCACATCGGGGCTTGACGGAATATATGGGCTGCATGGTGCTCCACGCAGAGCTGAAACCTACCGCACACGAGTACTGGTAAACAGCTTAGAGGATCTAAGCCTGCCCAGGCAAAGCGGTGCGAGTCGGTCCCTGCTTATAAACTCTGTTGGTTTCATTGGGCGACAGGGCTTGAGATGTCATTTCATCTCAATGTCGGGTAAAATCCCACAAAATTGGAAGCAACGTCTCCAAAATGACCTATACAATGTTGACGGGGACGTTAAACCTCGAATCAAACAAATCAAACAAATGATATTGCTATCGAACCGTAAAATGGTGTTTCTGTTGGATATGTTCTTATTTCCTGCTATATACATGTACATCCGCGCCCAACGGGGCTTTGAGAAACAGACTGGGCTACACAATGCTTCCACGCAGAGCTGAAATTAACTGCACATAGGTACTGGTAAACCGCTTAGACAAGCAAAGTGGTGGGAGTAAGACCGTCTACTGCATATAACCCCTATTGGTTTCATTTGGTGGCAGGGCTTGAGAAGCCATTTCATCGTGCTGTCGGGTATAAATCCTACAAAACTTAATAGTCGGGGATTTGAAATTCGTAGCACCCGTATTAAAGGAGTTTAATGCACCTTACTTTCTCACACTTAGATATGATATGAATTTATTTAGAGGTCTCTCAGCATCTTGAAAATGAAGTTAGAAAATAAAAAAAGTGGGGGAAAAAGACATAAAAAGGGGAGATAAATGTTCCTACCCTCTTTTCGCATTTAAGCATCCAAAAAATTCCAAACAACATCTCCTGGAAACTACAAGGTCAATCGGAACCAAATTATATGTGATGCCGCCATGGGGTGGAAGAATAAACATATTTTTTGAAAGGCTGGGTCACATGACCAAAATGTCCACCATGCCCATATATGGTAGAAACCTTTGAAAAATCGCCTTCTCAGGAACATATCGACCTATGACCTTGGAACTTGGTATACAATAATAGGGACCCGGACCCTATCAAATTTGTTCAAATGATGACATTGCGTTGACCTTGACCTTTCTTACTTTTTCTTTCTTTCCATTCGGTCACTGAGGATTTTGTATGGAAAAGACAAGATTTTCTGGTTCTGTTGCAGCCTATGACATCATAGTTGATATTTGTAATCAGCTTAATAATCCTGGGGCCATAACATCAATTTTTTATGTTTCTAAAACTACGGGCTGTTTAATATCAAATGACATAAACCGCATCAGTGTGGTCGAGAAGTCAAAGTTTGTTAGAGGGATCTGTGTGATCGTCATACCAATATATGTCCAAAAGTGATTTTAAATTATGCATCTAATGAAATACAAGACCTTGTTGTGCAGCATTTTGGACTCTAGCCGTGCGAAGATTGTTCAAAGCGACGGCAAAAAACCACACACACACAGAAAAAAAACAATGGTTGATTTCAAAATAATTTGGCAGCAATGGTCATGGGATTGGCCTCTACTAAACCATTATGGTCTGTTAAAATAAATGGCCACCAAGGGGGGGGGGGAGCATTTGTGCCCACTTGTGCTTAGTTTCCCATGGGCCGCTTGCTTATAATTTTGTGTTCAGGGCATTTATTAAAAGTCGCGTAAGCTTGATGGCAAGCGTAAACCATGTTTAATTGTCATTGACATGATACAGCAGTCACAGTTTTATGCTTTACTGGTTGCGCTTTTGTTGCTAAGCTGCATTTTCCAGCCTTCATAAACAATTAATTGATGACCAGTGGCAGTTTGGTATGCAGCTACCATGACAGCAATACCTCTGAAAGACGACAATGTTCAGTGAAGATAACAACGCAGTCCTATTTCAGTTTTTTTTTCAGAGAGTTGGCAGATTTTTGTACAGTATTTCATAATTGAAGGAAAGACATGATTAAATGAGTTTACGCCTCTGAACAATCCAGCATCCTTTTGACTGAAGGTCTGCGAAAATTTACTGCAAACAAAAAAGAAACAATATACAGTATTTGGTGGAACGACTTCACTTAAATGTTTTAAACGTTTATTGTCTTGGTTTTTTACCATTTATTTGCTGCAGTAAAAGATACTCTACTAAATTTAAATATCAGCATCTAATTCTCCGGCTGAGGAGTTGATATACCCCAGCTTATTTGCTGATTGAATGACTCTGGTTTTGGTCGATCTTTTGGCAAACATGCGCAAATTGAGGTCACCCAGTTACATGAGGTGCAGAAAAGTTCAGTCGAGAGTCTGTGTTGAACCCGATGTTCCCACCCTTCTTGACGAAGGTGTAGAGACGAAGCTTGATTTATGGAGGAATCGTAACATTTATTATGTCAACCATCGTCCCTGTTCACTGACATATTAGGTTTCAACCTCAAGTAAATTAACCCGCCCGCCTAGTTCCTTTCATATGTACGAACGCATTTCCGCCAGAACGCCTGAAGCTAGGTGTCTGATGCTCTGTCGCTGGTATGGTTAACCAGAGCCTAACTGTTTGTTTTCCTTTGATGCAGCATTTTAGCTATTCCATGCTGTCGAGTCATCATCCTTGTTTCGTCTCTTTATTCGTTTGATTTTCTGTTCTCGGAGATGTTGCACTGATTAGCCAGAATTCCATCATGCAAAGTGAACAACTTATCGGTTTTAACCATGACAATCAAGGGCGTGTATTGTGGCCTCCTAAAATCAATTAAAGTGTCCACCCCCATCCCCGTCAAACTTTTTACTGACCCCGTTCCAAGGCGGTCCTTTTCTGTGGTTTATTATTTTCATAGTTAGTCCTTAAGATGTGTGTATTGCTAATGCCTTTTTCATTTTGAATAGCCGTTTGGCCATGGCAGGAGATAACTGTCCTTCTGGCTTTCCACGTTTTCATTTTGCTGTTTTGAATAGGAGGTGCGAGATATTTTATATAGATTTCTGATCATTGCCTACACTCTGTTTTTCAAACTTGATAACTTCTGATGGCTTGTCATAGACGGCCTTTTTGGGCAATCTGTATGGGGCAATTGGGACAAAGGTGACGTGTACTTTGCGTCAATAGGGCGTCCAACTGGTAGTGGCTTACAGCTGGACAAGACCTGCTGTTCTTGCAGCAGGTAAGGGTAGAGGGGGAATAATGTAACAGTTATATCTTCAGTTTCTGCTTTTCCATTTCTTCCCATTTCTCCTCTGTCACTCACTTTCATCTGCTCAACTATCTCTTCTATCGCTTTTCTCCCTTTCTCTGGGGAGAGGACACAAAATGCCAGCTAGGGTTGACGTGCCTTTAAACCAAAAACAATCAATATAAGGGACAAATGTCAGTAAAAGGAAGTAGTACAAAAGGAGATGAAAACCATATTATTCAGTGTGTGACAAGAGACACAGAATAATTAAGAGCTAATGGTGAATAGAGGAACAAGGTTATCGAAGGCAGGTTGTCCAACGAAATGGTAGAAAGTAAGTGCAGGTGACATCTTAAGGTTATATCACAACTCTGGGAAAAGAGCAGATAGAAGAATGTTTAAAGGGTAGCTTTACGTTACACTAAATGTCGGGTAGTATTTATTTTTACGGCGTAGCCGTTATGGTTTTGCTTTTGTCCTACATTTTTCGTTATTCCATTGGTCAATAAAACCACATGTCCAAGGAGATGACCATTTTATTGGTCAATGATTTGCATAAATAAATCTACTCAAAAATACGACAGTTTACTGAAGTTTTAACCCAGGAAATGTTTCGTTTTTTATGTGAGACATGAATGAAAAATATATACAGTTTCGGCTTGCTCACCGTCTTGTCCTTTGATGATCATACGTCATATGTATAATTGTATTTCTAGTGAATTCTGTAACTGCTGTGGTGTAGCTATTTTGACCTAATTTCACGTGGTTGGTCTATATAGCGAAAGGAACCATTTCGCGAAAGGAAGGTTCCTTTCGCGAAAGGAAGAATTTCTGCGAAAGGAATTGTTTGTTTGATTTGAGGTTTAACGTCCCCATCAACACTGTGTAGGTCATTTTGGAGACGTTGCTTCCAAGTTTGTGGGACTTTTACCCGACATTGAGATGAAATGACACCCCAAGCCCTGTTGCCCAATGAAACCAATAAAGAGATATAGCATGACAAAAACATGTAATAATCGCATAACAAATTGACAGATGTTTAATTTACAATATATGCTAAATAAAAGTTGCAGTGTATCATTTGTCTTCAGCATACTTTATGTCCTCCATTTTAACACAAAATGGACATTTTCGAATATCATTAATGTTATATAAATTCTGAAAAGGAATAAGTGTAATTTGAGTTTTAATAAGGTGCACATAAGATCAAGTTTCCGTCCGTTTGTCTGCTCGTCCGTTTGTTCGTCCGCCTATGCGTTTACGTTCACCATAGCGACAACCCTAAATTTTAACCCTAGAATTTGTGTTCAAAAACAGTAAATGATAACGTTTTCTAATTGGTTGTGCATATACTTGAGACCATATGCTCTTGAAATGAGGTCGTGTTTTTAACCTTGACCTTTTACATTGACCTTAGCTCAAACAGGCGGGACACCGCCCTCTGCAAAGCTATTTTTCCTCGCGTGACATCTGAATTGTTTGAATACAGTAAACCAGTTCATAGCTAGACAATTGTTGCTGTCACTATTGTAGCTCATATTGCACGACCCGCAGAAAAAGCGACCGACTGAAGTCGGTTGATTTTCTAAGAGTGCCCTAAAATCACCGTGTCATTCTCTCAGTCTGTCTGTCCGTCCGTAACCCGTTTGTGAAAATTGGTGATAGTGACTTAACCGCTTGGAATATTTAAACAATTTTTGGCATACTGATAGATATCAATGAGATCTAACCAATGAACTTACGAAATATTACATTCCATTTAGTATAGCCTCGCCGAGGCGAAAAATGTAAAAAATTTCGAACTGCTTCTCCTCGGAAACCGTTGGGCCGACTGAAGTCAAATTTCATATGGAGCCTCTATGGGATGGGGGAAACCAAAATTTGCTCATGGGGTCCAGGTCACATGACCCAAATGGCCGCCAAGCCATATATGGTCTGTCTGTCTGTCCGTCCGTAACCCGTTTGTGAAAATTGGTGATAGTGACTTAACCGCTTGGAATATTTAAACAATTTTTGGCATACTGATAGTATCAATGAGGTCTAACCAATGAACTTGCGAAATATTACATTCCATTTAGTATAGCCTCGCCGAGGCGAAAAATGTGAAAATTTTCGAACTGCTTCTCCTCGGAAACCGTTGGGCCGATTAAGGTCAAATTTCATATGGAGCCTCTATGGGATGGAGGAAACCAAAATTTGCTCATGGGGTCCAGGTCCCATGACCAAAATGGCCGCCAAGCCATATATGGTAAAAACCCTTCAAAATAGTCTTCTCCAGAACCACTTGGCAGATTTCCACGAAACTTGATAAATAACATCTGGGACGTAGGCCCATCATAAATTGCTAAAATGGTGACCTTGGGTTGACCTTGACCTTCTGTGTGCCTAGGTCAAACTTTGACACATATGCTTTTGTATTGGAAAAGTGAGAATTCATTTTATCCTGCAAACGATTCAGAATACAGTACTAAAGTATTAGATATATTTTTGCTCCTTACGATAAGGCGCATTTATTGGGGGAACCGTTTTAGGTCCAGGTCACATGACCAAAATGGCTGCCATACCCATATATGGTTACACTCATAAAGTTTAAAGCATCCGGCGGGTCGTGCACTTCAGCTGAAGCACTGGTTTCTAAACAACCTTCCAATTAAATCTACGCCGCATATCTTTTTTAAAGATATTTCTTGTTAGTCGTGCAACTTAACAGAAAATAAGGTACCCAGTAAGATTTCAATAGAGACCTTGTAGTAGCCGGTAACATTTACGTGTTTTAAATATAATAATGTCGATGTTACTTGGGGAGCCTTCAGCACAAACCGGAAACTTTGTATAATGATTCTTGAAATATATACAATGTATTCATTAAATGCTGATTGATTCAAGTCACCAGTTTAGAGAATCACTTGATAGTTCACTCCCTGACAAATATGTTTGGTGATGTAAATTGCCCTCACTAAATGTAAACCGGAAGGAATTGGCCATCAGTAACTTTTCAAAAATATATCTATTTTTCCCTGTTATGATACACCTACGACCAGCCAGTAAAATAATGTATTTTATGTTTGTTTTAATATGGATTTTTATCACGATCTGTGACACAACAGGAAAAAGCGGTAAAAGGGTCCATGGTTATCGAAGTCACTTGTTGATGCCCGGACTGAAAAAGAGTCATCAAGTTTCACATGCACGTGCAAAAATAACCGTCCTGCATACTGATGAAAACGAAATTGTTTCAAAAAGCGCGAAAATTGTGTAAAATTTACCAGATTTGTGGGGTCAAATTTCAATGGTCAAAATTTATGGTAACACCGTATGTAGTTACGTCATTTCACGAACTTTGGTGTCTTCGAATATTGACAAATATTTTGGCTGATGCAATAAATCAGCATTCATTTGTAAGCGCATGCTACACATAACTAAACGTAATCCAACTATACCCTTCGCATGGGGGGGTGGGTGTAAACTCATAGAATTTTCAACCCCTTTTCCCCACCAGATTTGCTAAATAATCACATGCCATATAGGTTAGGCTTCTATCTCAATGAAAAGGCACAAATAAAACGTGAGAATTTTTGGTGCATTATTTTTTTCGAAATCTGGTCTCAAATCCCAGACTATAAAGCAACGTCTCCAAAAGGATCTCGATAGTGTTGACGGCGACGTTAAACCACAATCAAACTGTAACGGTTATGGATAAATACCACTTCTACAGCCTTGCTGTAGGAGCCGGCTCTTTTAGCGACGCGAGTAGAGTGGTTGGCTTATTCACGAAGTTAAGCAATGGACATCACGGCTAGTACCTGGATGGGTGACCGCGTTGCTTGACTTCGTGGACGATCCGGTACACGCTACATTGGTGGCAGCGCTGGGATGGAAACAATGCGGCTGGTTTGTTACATAGACTCCGCCCTCGGGTTTAGCCTTGTGAGGCATGTGTGACTTCGGGACGAAGTCAAGAGATGAGGGGGAGAAATGTAACGGTTATGGATAAATACCACTTCTACAGCCTTGCTGTAGGAGCCGGCTCTTTTAGCGACGCGAGTAGAGTGGTTGGCTTATTCACGAAGTTAAGCAATGGATATCACGGTAAGTACCTGGATGGGTGACCGCGTTGCTTGACTTCGTGGACGACCCGGTACACGCTACATAAAAACAAGCGCCGAGGCAGTCCTCCTCGGTGATTTTTAGCAGTAAATCAGCTAATCACCACCACTGTTAACACCACTGTATACCGAACAAATGGAGTTTACAAGGGCATACCTTAATCTCCTATATTCTTTGCTTATAGCATAGATTGAGGGGTTACTACCGAGTACCCCGAGTCTATGTTTTGCCTCAAAAAGTACTCAAATTTTAGCTGAATGATGCTAGTTCTGGAGATAAAATGGAGTTTAAGATTTTCTTTCCCGATTCCCTACATACATTCTTGTTTCCTACTACATACATGGATATTGCGCCGCATCGAGGCGGTTCTAATTTGTGTCCATCATCAACGGTTTAACAGTATTAACACGCCCGTATAAGAAAAACTCCTGTTAGCCACACTTTATACGGAGAAAGTAAAATTTGCATGGGTGAACCTTATTCTCCTATAATTTTGCTCATAACATAGATTTTGAAAACTGATTGAGGCAGTTCTAACAATACCTACAATATATGAGTCGCGCCAAGCGAATTTGGGTCTTCGAGCATTCCGTCATGACAAATTTTAACTGCGCATGCCCAGCCATTCAGAGGGGCCAGGGATATGGCTTTCTGTCTGAAGGTTCCTCTTGATTCACTGCTTGTATGAGCGAGCCGCGAAGGTTCTGGCGAGACTGCGCGGATGCGCAGGCTCGCCTGAACCTTCGCTGCTCGCATAGGCGATAAGTACCAAAATCGCTTGACGGGGCCCATATGTTTCGAGTGAAACAATATGCATATAAACCCTATTAGTTTCATTTGGCGGCAGGGCTTGAGATGTCATTTGATCTCGATGTCGAGTAAAAATCCCACAGAATTGAAACAACGTCTCCAAAATGACATATACTGTGTTGACGGGGACGTTAAACCTCAAAAGAAAGAAATTACCTGTGATTTGGGGTGGGAAACTAATCAAGCTTCACGGCGGATTAAATACTCGTCATACAACTACGAAGGACCTTTGGCAGGGAGTGTGTGTGTGTGTGTGGGGGGGGGGGATATGTCCATGGGGGATTTTGTCCACCTAAACAAATCATGGGGGATTTGCCAGCCTTTGAAAAAGTGGAGGGGATTAAGTCGGGGGATTTGTCCGGGGGGAATTTGGCCGTGATTCGGAAAAATAGTGTTTTACTGGGGTATGTATTATTTTTTCATTATTATTTGTATTCAAGAACATAGATTTTGGATACTTTTCTTGTCCTTTGTGATCATTGATTCCATTGTGGAGTTTTGATAATATTTGACGGTCACTGATGAGGCCTTATTGGCCGAATCTAGCTAGTCTGGCCCAGAAAACATGTACACTCCATATTTTCCAGTTCTGTAATGTACGTATCCCTTGCTTCCAAAGAATAACCCTTTCTAGAACATATTGTTAGAAATGTGGTTCTAAAGAGCAGCAATAATCTATGCTTTGACTAGAGAAAAATAAGACAACTATTGAGCATAATCAAAAACAATTTTGTGATTTTGTTTCGTTGCTTTTTTGCCCAGAGACTTTCTTTCCCAAATTCGCTGTTACCGCCTCACTGGGGCGTTTCCAACGATCACCATAATCTTTGTTTTAAAAATAAATATGAAAAAATAATATCACAAGTTTTCATCAGATTATTAACAGCTTTGGAGATATGAAGGGGTGCACTATATCGCAAGTTCAAAACTTTATCCGTCCTATATATTATTCATTTATCAGTTCTTAAAAGTAACCTTTGCCCATACTGGTCATTTGCATCGGCCAGATGAAAAATAAGATACAAACGACTCTCGTTATGTCAAACTATGGCTAAAGTCAGTTTTGCTCATTATTTTAGTTTTGCTATATGATTGTTAATTTTTCATTGAGGGGTTGCCGGCCCCGGTAGCTCAGTCGGATGCGCGTCTGACTGGTGATCAGGAGGACGCGGGTTCGATACCTGCCAGGGTCGGCAAAATTCTTTCGTTGAGATTTGCTCATGGAATCTTTTCTACGGTCATTCGCTCCATTCCGCTGATTCAAGAGGCGCAGTTTTCAGTTTCTGGCGAAAGAATGAACACTGTACTGGTTAACCGCTTACGTATACGCCTGTCCAGGAAAAGTGTGGTTTGGTCAATTGACCGGCTCAAAAATGACCTAAAATAGTGTTTACTCGGCCGTTAAACTCCAATACAAACACACAAACATTTAGGCGGTTCTAACGAGTACCCACAACCTATGTCTTGGAGCAGAAATATGGAAATTAAGTATACCCCCGTTAACCCGAAACTATTCCATATGAAGTGGAGTTTAGATGGGCATTCATTACACGGACTTGTAAACGGGATGGCTTCCTATTGTAATCTTGGTGCAAAATGTACGAAATAACAAGCAACGTCTTTAAAATGACCCACCTCGTGTTGACGGGTACATAAAATCTACGTATATAGGGGATGCTTTTCAGTAAAGTTTTGGAAAATAATGTTTATTTATGAAAACCACGATTTTACACGGTTATCCAATGCATTGTACAGAATTCAAACTTATATCATTTTGAGCCGTTAAACCCCACTTTTGAATAGTAAGACTTAGGTTTCCAAGTTTTTCTTATTTCTGCTCAAAAACATAGATTGTGGGTATTCGTTAGAACAGCCTCGACGAGACAGCTCTGACGAGTTTCGACAATCTACGTTTTTTGGAAAAACAAAAATCTTATCTGAAAATTCAAATTATTTTGTGGTAAAACCTTTTCAATAAGAATAGGCGTGACGTTGTCGTGAAGTCGTGTATTAAAATTACAGTAGCTGATAGATAGGCGTAGTTTTAGACCCAATAAACAGACCCAATAGATCAAACACACTGACTATGTGTGATTTCGACTACTGGAAATTGACATGGTCATTGTTTTATTTTAATATATAAAAAGAATTATGTACTGACTGGATATCCATAAATCGAATTATGGATATCCATAAATCGATCTGAATTAATGATATCCATTAATCGATTTATGGATATCCATAATTCGATTTTTGGATATCCATAATTCGAATTATGGATATCCATTATTCGGCTGATTTATGGATATCCATAAATCGAATTATGGATATCCATAATTCGATTTATGGATATCTATAAACACGGATTAAATAGTAAAATGGCGCCCCATATTTATCGGTGTTAAAATTCCAGCGAATCACTCATAAGCTGGAAGAAAACCGAAGGGCTTAATGCTATGTTTGTGAGTGATTCGCCGGAGTTTACACATCGATAAAATTATAAAAAAAAAACTAGAAATGTGTTTGTGAAACACTACGTCCCCAACCATATGCTTGCCACTAACAGACACATAATTAAACAAGGTTTCCCCACAGCCATAATGCGTAAGTCCGAAAAAGATCGTAACTCCATTAAATATTTTCGGAATTTCATCAAAACTTAACCAGGTCAGCTATACCTAAGACCTAAACTGTCTGCTAAATATCATGAGCCTAGCTGAAGCAGTTCTCCTGATGTTTTGCTCACAATGTTTCCCCATTGCCACAATGCATAAGTCCGAAAAGGGGCGTTACTACATTAAATATTTTCGTAATTCCATTAAAAGTTAATCAGTGTAGAAGTAAAACTAAGATCAGGAATCGATACAATTAACTTACTCCACCCATCAAAGACACCAAAGGGAAAGAAACACAAACGTGAAGCGACCAGACCATAATTCAAACCTAAACAAAGGATGACCATAAGGACAGTTACTTTCCCACAAAATGGCCAAATGGCCATCCAAAATAAAAGACACAAGTGATACACACAGTAAGTAGTAACAAACAACAATATAAATAAACCGCCACAGAAGAACCGCCTTGGAACGGTAAGTGGAAAGAATTCCACTGTGTGGGTGTGTGTGGGGGGGGGGGGGGGGGCTTAAATCGATTTTACGTGGCCACAATCCTCGCCCTTACTTCCGTCGCGATTTAGACAAATAATATGTTCAGTCCGCATGAAGGCCTCCTAACTCATCAGTGCAACATCTCCGTGAACACAAATAATCAAAGAACCACAGAGGTGAGACAACGGTGAGGACTCGACAGCAAAAAAAACAAAAAAAAAAAAACACTGAAAACACTGAAATACTGGAGCAAAAGAAAACCAACAGTTAGACTCCGATGGGCCCGGCCAGAGACAGAGCACCAGGCACCAACCAACATTACCTTGATTTAGATCTCTCTAATTCTCAATAAGCCTTTACGTTGGAACCGTCATAGAATCTGAGGCCTGACCCACCGGTGTGCAATTAAAGAGGGAAGCCAAGTTGCCAACCGTGATTGGGTTAACTACCATGCATGCAGTCTGTCATATAACATCCATGTTGTACCCAATCTTTTTATATCGAAGAATGATTTTTCGAAATTGGGTGCTGAAGTCATTGCGGTTATATATATTTCAGAATTTATATACTAAGTCACCATAAAATTCGGGTTCCGATAGACCTTGTTGCAGATGAGATTTAAGTCCAATATTGAATTTTGAAATTAAATCAGAATGGCGTCTTTAAAATTTTGAAAAAGCTTTGCGTAGTTTATGGTACCGATAACCCTGATTAAGAAGTTTAGCCGTTAATAATTTATTACGAGTGTTGAAGTCAGATACATGACTACACACTCTAGCAAATCGAATTAATTGCGAAATATAAACGCCATAGGATGGCGCACGAGGAACATCGCCATCCAAAATAGGAAAATTTACAATCTCAAAATGAAAGTCATCTCGTTTATCATAAATTTTGCACGAAACAAACCCATCTACAATAGATAGATGTAAATCCAAAAACGGGGCCTCGGTATCAGAAGAATTTGCTTTATTAGGTCATCTACACATTAGACCCAAACTCTCTACTAAATATCACGAGTCTAGCTCAAGCTGTTCTTCAGATATTTTGTTCACATGGTTTTCCCATAGCCGCAATGCATAAGTCCGAAAGGGGCGTTACTCCGTGAAATAGATTCGGAATTTCGTCAAAAGTTAATCAGGTCATCTACACCCAAACTGTTCGTGTCCGCTTATTTTTCATGCACATTCCATATATGAAATATCGTGATCCTAGCTCAAACCAGTCTTGAGTTTCCTACAGGGTGAAAGCGTAACGGACAGACAGACAGACGGACAGACGGACAAGACAGAACCAATATGCCCCATCAACTTCTTCGAAGTTGGTGGCATAAATATATATTCTCAGATTCAATGAAAACGCACCACTAGTTCTATACATCAAAGGGGGTCTTTCATTTGTGCCCATGCATGTTTTTTCTTTAAACTTTGTATATTAATAACTCAGCATATACAACCTATAAAAATGTATTTAATAAATTATATAAATCAAAGTAGGACTGAGGAGGTCACTCAAACTGACTCCCTCCATGAGCTGGTATCTGTCTCTAAATAAGTGCGTCTTAAATCTTATGTTTTATTTAGTTTCAAGATCTGTGAACTTGATTGAATGCAGAACTCCATAGGCATTCCTTTGATACTAAAAAACCTTTTGAATTAATTAAAGTTTACATTTTCTGATAAAATAATTATCAAAAATCTCATTTTTTAATTAAAATTTTAAAAAATTATCAAATTTCAATCCCTAAAATAAATATGTTCTAGTCTTTGTCAAGATTTCATTTTGCTAGGAAAACTTGCCATATGTATCTTCTTTAGCTATGCCAAATTTCATGAAAATCCAAAACCGGTAAAACTGTAGTTTTACACCTTTAATGGATGTAAGTCGTTTCTGCAAAATTTACTATTTTATTGAAATCATCCAAGAACCTTACAAAAAGGCAGTTCGTAACACTAACGTAATAAAAATGAGATTATACAAATCAAAATGAATACATATTGAGCTGATCTAGCTTAGAAACTATTAAAATATCATGAATTTCTGATATTTTCCATTCATTCATACACTATGATCTATCCAAAATAGTAGATAGTAAAACACTAAATCAAAAGGTATTCTAATCAACAAATTAGGCTTAACAACATATATTGCTTTTTTATTAGCAGCAAAATTATTGTGAACATGTGCAACTTTATTTAATGACTTTGCATAAGTCATGCTACTCAAATAAGTATAAAGCAAGGACATCCATTATTTTCATTTCCGTACCAAGCTGGTATGCAAGGACGCAATGGTCAGTGGTTTGTTGTCACTAGTAAAAATAGTTCTGTTGATAAATCCATGGCCAGATTAAGCCTTAGATATACTCTGTCTTTATGAATGCTGGATTATTATCCTAACAAAAAGTTACAGAAATTATTGGTTAGTATTTCCAAAAATCGAAATGTCACTGATTGAGTTTCTGTTGCAAAAATATCATTGATGGATGAGGCGCAGAATATTTGGTGTAAACAAAGCTGTCCCATGACCTAGAGAAATTTTTCTATTAGACGGGGAGAGAAACAGTTTCCTTCCTTATAGTACACATGCATAAATATCTATTTTCTGCATTGGTATTGTAATTGTTGACGTTTCTTTAGTGTCTTATTTTTTCTACTCACTTTGTCAATATAGTGGTTAATTTATCGGAAGCGAGCTTTTAGTATTTGTTTCTGGTTGTAAAACTTTCAACCACTTCTTGAATGTTTCTGCTGAATGCAAGTTCACTGTTTTTTTTTTCTGTACTGTTCTTGCTTGCTTTTTGTTCATTAATAATTACCAGTACATTTCTGTGCAATGTATCTCTCAGCTTAGAAAGAGGATTGCAGTGTTTGGACAGAAAAAAAAACATCACAATGTATTTACTGAAAATAATTTAAAATCCTATGAGTAATGCGATAACTACTCACAGATTGAATAATTATTATGAGCAGTTTAAATGCTTCGTGATATCTTACATAATGTGCTTTGTAATTACTGCAACAACTGCTGAGATAGGTAAATGAAGTGAAAGACCTATACAAATATATACACAGCACAATCATGATCACTTAAGTTTTGGAACACTGACAAATGTACGACCATGTGAATTCTAAAAGCAAATTCAAATGGCTTTGGAATACAGCTTCAGGAAGCCGTTTGATTTCGTTCATAGGGGCTTTACAAAAAAGATAGATTGTCTACTGCCTATGCAGATACAAATTCTGAAAACTTAATGTCCAGGAAAAGTAATCTCAAGTGTTATTGATTTTCCCTAGAGTAAACCTTTCTTTTTAAATGGACAGTTAGGGTTAAATAAACAAACAACAGTTTGACTTGAGAGTCATTTATCTCCAATTGGATAACAAATCTCACAAAATCTGAAGCACCATCTAAAGTGACTGGTGTGTTGTTGATTTGAATGTTAAATCTAAACATCACCTTAGCATCATTACCAAATTAGACAAGAAAGACAAAAAGAAAACTGTGCACATGATTACATGGGTGCGTTTGATGACGTAAGGGGGCAAATTTACTGAAATGGATGTTTTAAAATAATACTTATAATTATGCTATGAACTACTTACACAAACCATACTATACAAATTGAAAGCAATAGTAAAGTATTATTAAACAGCATGACCAAAACATGATAATCATATAATTTCACATTTTGCTGAATCAGACTATCAGTATTCAGTCTGTTAAAACACAATGTTACCGGTCCTTAATTTCCATCAAAATTCATCAACACGTTCCTGAGATATGTGGGTAGTTTTTATGCTAAAACGGTGTCTTGACAAAAATTGGAACATGGTAAAAATGCATATAAATTTTTAATGAATACAAAAATAGGAGCTGAAATATGGGGTCACCATCAAAGAAAACTGAATGCCCAGCCACTATTACTAGACATATGAGGTCATTCATAGTATCAACTAACTCACCAATTATGGCTTTATTTCATAAAACATAGCAGCATTAGATATATGAAACTCTGAATACTGTAGACAAGTTTATATGAGAGTACTCTCTGTTGTGATAGAGACTTCATAAAATATGTAATAAATTTACTACGGAAATAACATTTAAAAGTGAATGCATCATAATTATAATGGTTATACCCAAGGCAATTATTGTGCATAATTTCAAAAAAATCCAAGCGTGGGCAGAAACCAATGCAAATTTCCTATACCTTGAAAGAGCCCCTTTTAATTGATTCACAATATTTCCAGCATTTGATCAAGTTTAATGAATTATCACTAACTTATCCACATAACAGCATTTCATTGGATGCAGAGATACGGGGACTCGAATAAGTCCACACACCCGAAAATCAGAATCACATATCCTAATACCGGATATGGCCGTCATTAGCATCAAGTGTTGCTTGGCATCGACGCCTCATGCTTCGAATTAAACTCTGTATCTGGTCTTGTGTGATGTTGTCCCATTCTTCTTGTAGCGCCATGGCAACTGTTGACGGTTGATTCGCGGATGACGTCGGTTGTACACACGTTTTCCGAGCTGGTCACCAAGGTGCTCAATTGGGTTTAAATCCGGCGAAAAACGCAGACCAAGGATGAGCTTGCACGCCATTTTGATTGAAAAGGTCCATGGTTTGCCTCGCAGAATGAGCACGTGCATTGTCCTGTTGGAAAAGCGTAACGTCACCAGTATTGCGGAAAAACGGAACCACTTCAGGCTCTAAGATTTCATCGATGTATCGACGTGCCGTCAAATTGCCATTAACAACGATGGGTTGGGTTTTGCGGCGCCATGAGATCCCTACCCACACCATTACGCTAACCCCCCCCCCCCCCCCCCACACACACACCAACAGTCTTGAAATCGCTCCCCACGTCGACGCCATAACCTTCTTCTATAAGATACACTCTGATACAGTGTCTGTTAATAAATATAGGTACTTGACCCCTGTAACAGCGTCGACCCAAACAAGAGCATCAAAAATAAACGACTTACAATGTCGTAGGTCCTATAGTGATGCCCTGAAGAACTCCTTCTTTCCCAGAACTATTCCTCAATGGAATAGTGTTCCTTCCTCTGCGGTGAATGCCAAGTCCGCAGAAGAGTTCAAAGCCCGTACAGTACAGTGTAAGATTGAGACTCAGAGGTATGCGTTTTGGGATACCTCTGTTATGCAGATTGCAAATAGTTTTAAGGACGCATCCAGTGCCCCCACCCCCACCCCCCACACACACTTTTCTTCTTAGCTAAATTCTAAATTTAGCCACCCAACCAACTGAGGTAATGGCCAAATGTGACCGACTCAGTATAAGAAGAGTGATAGATACATGCTTTACGCCGCCTATCAAGCATTTCAACCCAAAAACCTAGACTCGTCCGTGAACAGTACACCACGCCAACGCTGCTGTGTCTATCGGATACGCTGTCGATACCAATTAAAGCGACTGATTCGGCGTTCCGCCGTTGAAACGTTCCCCTATATTTCTTATGGCAAGAAAATACCGCGTTCCTGGAGATGCCGCCGTACAGTTAAGGCATTTACGTGTAGGTTAAGGGTTCCCACTGTCTCCTGCACAGTTTCCATAAACGACCTGAATCGGTCACGTAAATGACTCAAAACAATGTACCGGTCCTGCTGACGCGTAGTAACACGTGCACGTTCAGGGTGTTGTCTATCGTCCACAGACCCCGTAGCGTTGTGCCTTTCAGCCAATCGAGCAACCGCAGTGAGCGAAAAACCCATACGCTCTGCAACTTGGTGGTATGAAAACCCACCTTCAGCCATACCGAGGACACGATGACGATCGACGTTACTCAGACCTCCCATTGGCTTGTTCTTATGAAATGTTTTGCTGTCTTTTTAACGTAAAGGATTCCGGACCTTATAATGACAGTAAAGAAAATGCCAAAAATATCGTGATTACGAAAATTTTTGCAATTTTTGCATTTTGCACGTGCACATGCACATCATGAAAATCACGCAGTATTCGTGTCAAACAAGCTCATGCTTCGGTGACATTTTTACCTTAAACTAAAGGAATCAAAATTCTAAAAGTGGTGCGTTGTCATTGAATCTGAGTATATGATAATTCAATCCTTATACATGTAATTCCAACCTTCTCATCGAGATGTTGAAAACGCCACCAAAATAGTACATTTTAATTTTTAGGAATTAATTAGAAGCTGCTATCTTTTAAATGAAACCCAACCGAAAAAAAAAAAAACACACGTCCTTTTAAAATTTGGTTTAATTGTCTTCTAATAGTTATGTTTTCGATGTGTTCCAACGTAATGCGCGGGTTCTAAACGTGCCCTTTGACGTCACGTTATATTACCGATATTACCTGTCGCTGTGTGAAATAAATCTTAGATTCTTGCTAAGTAAAACTATTTTATTTCCGCCAATCAAATCGCTCTGAATGTAGGGGCAGACTGGGGCAAAGTGTAAGATTTTGTAAATCTTTTAAATATTTGCCGACATCAACTTGCATAGAACCTTGTAAGAAAATATACTCAATTTGAAACAAACATTAATTTTAATAAAATAATTCAACAATTATATTACAATTTATAACTAGAACAAAATACTGGGTATATGTAACACTTTGCCCCGAGCTTTAGGTAAAGGGGCAATGTGTTACATAACAAAATGCAATGGTTACCTACGTGAAATGCAGGCTGTGGATGACGGGATTGACGGAAAGGAAATCGGAAACTAGCATTAGCAATACAATAAAGGGAAACTGTCAGATTACTTCAGGATCTGCAGCATGTGATGTTAAAGATTTCAATTCATGCTCAAGTTTACCCTAGTCGGAACTATAATATGATCCACAATTTTGGCAAACAAACATTTGGCCCTAAGCAACAGCAGTACATTATTCATGTGCCCAATTCTTACATGCAACACATTGGATCCATTTTTTCACCTTGGTTTACTGTTAGCATGTTCATATTCTGATGAATTGGAATTTTCAGCTTTCCTTTTCTTCGGCGCTGATTTTCTTTTAGTTGTTTTGGATTTTGGTTTCGGTTTCATAAATTCTACCCGCTTTGTTGATTTTTCAATCATTTTTTCTGTTGACGTCTGCGATATTCTTTCTCAGTTGAATTTTTCTTGAGCGTGTCAGGTAAAATAGCTGTCCTACGGTTCTTATGTTCTGTTGTGCGTTTTCCAGGAGGGCTTTAGGATCGGGGCTTATATGTAATGGTGAAAGCCGCACCCATTCGGTGGATATTTCTGCAGTTTTTATATTGCACGACCCGCAGAAAAAGCAACCGACTGAAGTCGGTTGATTTCTAAGAGTGCCCTAAAATCACCGTGTCATTCTGTCATTCGGTCATTCTGTCAGTCTGTCCGTCCGTAACCCGTTTGTGAAAATTGGTGATAGTGACTTAACCGCTTGGAATATTTAAACAATATTTGGCATACTGATAGATATCAATGTGATCTAACCAATGAACTTGCGACATATTACATTCCATTTAGTATAGCCTCGCCGAGGCGAAAAATGTGAAAATTTTCGAACTGCTTCTACTCGGAAACCGTTGGGCCGATTGAAGTCAAATTTCATATGGAGCCTCTATGGGATGGGGGAAACCAAAATTTGCTCATGGGGTCCAGGTCACATGACCAAAATGGGCGCCAAGCCATAATTGTCTGTCTGTCCGTCCGTAACCCGTTTGTGAAAATTGGTGATAGTGACTTAACCGCTTGGAATATTTAAACAATTTTTTGCATACTGATAGATATCAATGAGATCTAACCAATGAACTTGCGAAATATTACATTCCATTTAGTATAGCCTCGCCGAGGCGAAAGATGTGAAAATTTTCGAACTGCTTCTCCTCAGAAACCGTTGGGCCGATTGAAGTCAAATTTTATATGGAGCCTCTATGGGATAGGGAAACCAAAATTTGCTCATGGGGTCCAGGCCATATGACCAAAATGGCCGCCAAGCCAGATATGGTAAAAACCCTTCAAAAATAGTCTTCTCCAGAACCACTGGGCAGATTTCCACGAAACTTGAAAAATAGCATCTGGGACGTAGGCCCATCATAAATTGCTAAAATGGTGACCCTGGGTTGACCTTGACCTTCTTTGGGTCCGTCCGTAACCCGTTTGTGAAAATTGGTGATAGTGACTTAACCGCTTGGAATATTTAAACAATTTTTGGCATACTGATAGATATCAATGAGATCTAACCAATGAACTTGCGAAATATTACATTCAATTTAGTAAAGCCTCGTCGAGGCGAAAAATGTGAAAATTTTCGAACTGCTTCTCATCGGAAACCGTTGGGCCGATTGAAATCAAATTTCATATGGAGCCTCTACGGGATGGGGGAAACCAAAATTTGCTCATGGGGTCCTAATAGCATCTGGGACATAGGCCCATCATAAATTGCTAAAATGGTGACCCTGGGTTGACCTTGACCTTCTTTGTGCCTAGGTCAAACTTTGACACATATGCTTTTGTATTGGAAAAGTGAGAATGCATTTTATCCTGCAAACGATTCAGAATACAGTACTAAAGTATAAGATATATTTTGCTCCTTACGATAAGGCGCATTTATTGGGGGAACCGTTTTAGGTCCAGGTCACATGACCAAAATGGCCGCCATACCCATATATGGTAACACTCATAAAGCTAAAAGCATCCGGCGGGTCGTGCACTTCAGCTGAAGCACTGGTTCTCTCTAATTCTCAGTAAGCCTTTACGCTGGAACCGTCATAGAATTTGAGGCCTAACAAACCGGCATGCAATTAAAGAGGGAAGCAAAGTTGTCAACTGTGATTGGGTTAACTACCATGCATGGCGTCTGTCGTATAATATTTATGTTGTACCCAATCTTTCGGCCTCGAAGAACGATTTTACGAAATTGGGTGCTGAAGTCATTGCAACTATATATTTTTTCTGAATTTATATACTAAGTCGACATAAATTCGGGATCCGATAGACCTTGTTGCAGAAGAGATTTTAAGTCCAACATTGAATTTTGAAATTAAACCGGAATGAAGTTCAGAACATTAAATTAGGGGATTCTGAATTATTTGAATGCAATATATAAAATACTAGTGGTCGGGAGCAACCATTTAACTCAGAACGAAAAAAAACTACAATTTGTCGGATTTACCTAGCAATTTCCTCAATAACAGGGAGGCAGCATTTTTAACAAACTATGTAGCGGATTGATATGTGTTTATCCGTAGAACATGGCGCTAATAATGTTTAATCGGCATTTATGGGCTTTCTTCACTCGGAAAGGGACCTAAAATTGAAATCGTTTTCTTCCAAGGCTTCACAGAAATTCAAGAGAATTAAATGTAAAAAGTACTGAAATGTAAAACTTGAGAAACATTGGAAAATAGTGTGTGAAAATGAAAGAATATGGATTAAATGTAAACGTATTAACGTAAGAAAACAACTAAAAGCGAATGTTTGCTTGCGCATTGAACCGTGACATTACATATCGGATAGTCTATGAGTCTGTCTACAGAGCTAAACTGTGTAAAGCATCCGATATCGACAGCATTCAATCTTGGTATTTGTATCATACTTTCATAGAAAATAATTTCTTATCGTTTTAATAATGGTTAGGTACCAGTGGAATGGACTAAAGGGATTATACACCCGACACCAAAGTCAGGTTCTTAAGACGCACGGGACCCGCTCAACTTTCGGGGAATCGCAATCTTATCGGTGTCCTTCAAGATTTATACATACATACTGAATCAAAGACATATGAAATGGCTTGAAGAAAATAGGGTTTTAGTCAAAGAGCCAAAATATTTCGGAAAAAGGCTGTATAGAGCATATCTACTCATTGTATACAATCATAAATAATCGAAAACTCTCAAGTCAGTCGACAGTTGTATGTTTTATTGACTATAAAAAGCGATTTCGATAAGGTGAATAGACATATAAGTTGTATAGTATAAGTTGATGTATATTGGAATAAACGGTCGGATATAAGGCGCTATACAGTCACTTTATGTAAACGTGCAATGTACCGTTAAGATCAACGACTTAATCACTCCATGGTTCCCGGTCTCAATCGGCTTAAAGCAAGGCTGTAAAATTTCACCAACATTATTCTCAGTATATATCAAAGGTGCGGCTTCCACCTGGACGAATCCATAATTTCAACATTGCTCTATGCTGACATTGTTCTAAGTCATATTGTTAGAATCTACAAAACACGCTTTACACAGTGAATAACTGGTGTAAGAAATGGAGACTGACAGTAAATCCAGCATTTTCGAACTGCTTCCGTACTCAGAAGTATATTTGCTTTCAGATATAGGGTATGAAACTTGTTACAAATACTTAGGTATATAAATAAGTCTGTGTGGGAGTTAGCTGAGTCCGCAGGTCGGGCATTGTCAGCGCTTTATACAAAATGTCTACTGTCTGGAGGAATGACTTTAGATGTATTCACGAAGGTGTACTCATATCAGAAAGGTGACTATGAAACTATGAGGGTGGATGTACTCAGATTTGCAAAGGAGAAATACTTTAATGGTCATTCAGATGCTCGGTCTGTACAGGAGAACTTTGATTTGATAACTTCTTTCATTCATACTTCGGCCGAAAATCACATCCCCTCAAAAACTAGTAGGTCTGTATGTTCTATTCCCTGGATCACACCAGAGATAAGAAGAAAAATTCGGAGAAGGAATAAGATTCAAGCAAAGGCAAAAAGGATGGGAAGTGGTAAACTCCGAACAAAATTTGAAAACTTGAGACGTGAAATCAAGACTGATATAAAAAAAAAAAATCAGCATAATTTGTATGTGAATAACTTGGTAGGTGATGTAAAGGCAAATCCCAGAGGCTTCTACAGATATATCAATAGCCAGAAGAAAGACAGGCAAGGTATCCCGCCCCTTATTAAAAGAGGAGGGAACGAGGTTGCTGAATCAGACTCCGAAAGGGCAGAGGAACTAGTTGGTCAATTCACTGATGCGTTTAATAAAACTGAGTTCATGGAAGTTCCATTGACTGGAAGATCGGCCCCATTCATGAATAATATTGTTGTGTCAGCTGCAGGAGTGATCAAGCTACTTCAAGGCTTATACCCCAGTAAGGCCTTAGGACCTGATGAGCTTCATCCTAGAGTCCTGAAGGAAATAGCAAATGAGTTAGGTCCAGTTTTTGCACACTTGTTTCAACAGTCTCTTTATACGGGTGAAATACCCAAAGAATGGCTCTTAGCAAACATCTGTCCACTCTTCAGAAAAGGAGATAGGGCTCTTGTCCGTAATTATCGACCTGTGTCTCTGACTTATGTTCTGTGTAAATTGCTTGAACATATAGTCTGCTGAAACATCATGGCCCACTTGGATGAACATAAACTTTTGTCAAACCGACAATATGCATTTAGGAAAAGGCATAGTTCTAAAACTCAGCTGAGCACAGTTATTAATGACTGGGCAAAAATCTTGGACAAAGGGGGACAGGTAGACACATTTATTCTGGACTTCGAGAAGGCTTTTGACACCCCTCCTCATGAACTATGTACTTAAATCTAAGTTGTTTGGTTACGGAATTGGGGGGAAGACCCTCAAATGGATAGATTCCTTTCTTTGCTACAGAAAACAGCGTGTTGTTGTTAATGGTGAATCTTCAGAGTGGGCTCCAGTTTAGTTTGGAGTCCCGCAAGGGACTGTTCTTGGTCCTCTGTACACCAATGATATTTCCACTGACATTGACTCAGAAATAAGACTGTTCGCAGACGACTGTGTTTGTTACCGGGAAATTAGAGATACAGATGACTCACTGAAACTTCAGGCTGACATAGATAGATTAGGATGTTGGGCCCGAACATGGGCATGAGATGTCAGCCAGTTAAATGCAATATTATGCATATAACTAGGAAGAGGTCTAATAAAGTTGAGGCTTCTTACACCTTAGAGGGAACGGTCCTCGAGAATGTGGACTCCATTAAATACCTTGGAGTGACAATCACACACAACTTGAGGTGGAATACTTATATTAGCAACATGTGTTCTAAGGCAAATAGAACGCTTGGTTTCCTGAGGCGAAATCTTCATCAGTGCCCTCAGGATGTAAAAGAGGCAGCATATAAAGGTCTTGCTCGCCCAATCTTGGAATATGGTAGTTTTATCTGGGACCCAAGTGGAGTGGGGAAATTGAGAAAGTCACGACCAGAGCTGCTAGATTTTTTAACAGACAATTACTGCTTTGAAACTGGGAGCATGACTGGAATACTTGGAAAATTAAAATGGGAGTCTCTCAAGAAAGGGAGAAAGACACTAGGCTCATGCTTTTATACACAGGTCTAAAGGGTGCTGCCAGCATTCCAACAGATGACCTTGTTCCCCCAGCTAGACACTGTAGAAATCACCTTTCGTTAGCGTTTCAGACCCTTACTATAAGAACTGACATTTATAAAGAGTCGTTCATCCCCAGAACCTTTAGAGATTGGAATGCCCTTCCCGATTCGATTATTTCCACATTTCGACAGCTCAAAGTGCTGATGATTGTGTAGCTAAATTTACCTCTTTGGTTAGGGCGAAGGGCTAACTTCCAACATCACAGGTCCTGGTGTATGAATGTCATTTGACGTGTCACCAGTAACAATTCTGATTCTGATTCTGAAACTATATGAATCTATACTGGGACTTGGCGAAATAGATTTAGCTCCATTGTGCTTCAACGCAGAGCTGAAGCTGACCGCACATGAGTACTGGTAAACCGCTTAGAAGGACTGAATCGAAGTGAAGGCAATGATCAGGAATCTATACAGTTAACCCACACCTCTCATCAGAGACACAACAAGGAAAGAAACACAAACATTAAACAAATAAATCCTAATGGAAAACTCAATAGCGGAACGCCAAAAGGACAGTTACTTTCCCACAAAGTGGCCAATTGGCTGTCAAAAACATAAAGATATAAGCGATACACAAACTCCAAGACAAACCAAATGTAAATCGCGACCGAAGAACCCCCTTTGAACGGTCAGTGAAAAGAATTTCACTGGGGGTCTTAAATCGATTTTACGCGGCCGCAATCCTCGCCCTTGATTCCGTCGCGATTTAGATATGGGATAGAACACTTGTTTCGTGAAGGCAAAGACTGAAGTGTTCCGATTATGGTTTAAGTTAAGAACTATACTAGATGAACACTTATTAAGCAGTATAAACAACTGGTCAAAGCCCAGTTCGCGAGGTTGGGAAGGGAGAGTGTTCAAGTTATCAAATTCACGAAATGTAAAGTATATAATAAATGACCAAACACTGCCGATACGCATTGTTCTTGATAATGCCAAACATAAACTCTGTGACAAATAAATGTTAACACGATTCGGACAAGTTAAGGACGTACAGAAAATATAAGGCAGTTTTAAGTACAAGTACAAAGTAGTTTATTTAGGCATAAGCATATACAATGTTTAAGAAACGAGTGCTATTGTAAGTTACCGCTACCTAGAGACTACCGCCACATTCTATTGAAGTTGCGATCATGTAGTTTGCCCCTAATTGTGGAAACCGGTCGTTACGCAAGACCGAAGACACCTTTAAATGGACGTTTGTGTAAAGTATGGGACTCTTTATCTGTTTAAGATGAGACTTAGTTTTTGGTCGATTGTGAACTTGACGATTGTGTGGGTTCTTCTGTCGCGGTTTATTTTTGTTATGGTTTGTCTTTGGGTGTTTGTGTCGCTTATATTATTTTATTTTGGATAGCCTTTTGGCCATTTTGTGGGAAGGTAACTGTCCTTTTGGCTTTCCGCCGTTGGTGTTTCCGTTGGGGTCTGTTGCTTCATGTTTGTATTTCTTTCCCTTTGGTATCTCTGATGGGAGCTGTGGGTTAAGTGTATCGATTCCTGGTCATTGCCTCTACTTCTATTTTATTTATTCTGATTTAAGACGCTTCCTGTCTCAAAGAGCAGTTGACACTGACGAGAATGTTTCCATGTTTAACCCGGAGGAAAAGCTCATATTTATAATTCAACAAAACGAATTGCAATTTATCTTATGTTCAATTCTTAACCCTTCTCTTGCTGTTCACAACAACCCCTATCTTTGCAAACAGTGTAGATCCAGATCAGATGGCTTCTGAAGAAGCCATCTGATCAGGATCTACACTGTTTGCCATTCAGTTTATGAATTTGTAGCAATAAATTACAACAAGTAATTTGATTGGCTGATAGACAGAAATGGGTGTGGCTTAAATGAATATTCAGCAAGAGAAGGGTTAACAAAATGTTTAAGAGGAGAAAAACGTATTTATGATTTGCTAAAAACTATATATGTATGAACAGTGATATAAATATAGTTTTGCGACCGAAGAACTTTATATAAGTGAAAAGTAGTCGAGTGGACAGGTCTGTAATAGCTACTTTATCTTCGATCGGATGCTCATCAAACTTGTAATTAATAGGGACAGCCATAAAATCTAAGACGAGTTCGAATTTGAGGCAGATACGGTCTGAGTTACTCGCCCTTTCATCCCCCATAGACTTATAAAGGGGAAAATGTTGTCCGGGAATAGACGCTTTATTTTTTATTTGATCCTCAAGAGACTTGTAGGTAATAATGACAGCTATATAATCTTGGTAGAGTTCGAATATGGGACAGATTGAGAGTTGCTTGTCCTTTCAGCCCCTATAGACTTATATTAGGGAAAATGTTGACCGGGCTATAGCAACTTTATTTTTGATCTGATCCTCAACGTACTTGCAGATAATGAGGGTAGCCCTAAAAGCTTGGACAAGTTTGAATTCAGGACAGATCGGATTGGTTATGTGAGAGTCACTTGCCCTTTAGTCTCCCCGGCATAGGCATATAATGATGAAAATGTTGTCCGGGCGATACACACTTTACTTTTGATCAGATTTTCGACAAACTTATAGGTAATGAGAACAGCCATAAAATCTTGACTGACTTCTAATTTCGGGTAGATGGGATTGTTCGTATGAGAGTTACTCGCCCTTTCATCTCCCATCGACTTATAATGGGGGACTATGTAGTCCGGGCAATAGCGACTTTATTTTTATGCCCCCGTAGGAGGGCATATAGTTTTTGCACTGTCCGTTTGTGCATTTGTGCGTAAGTCCGCACTTTTTTGTGATGCGAACTACTTCCACATTTCTTCAACGATTGAGCTGAAACTTTGCACAGGCATTCCTTGTGAGGTGAAGGGATTCCTAGCACAATTTTCACGTTGGTCCTATCATTTTCGAAGGAGTTACAGCCCTTTATTTTCAAAAAAAAAGTGTTAAAAACCTTGTGATGCCAGCTACTTCAACATTTCTCAACTGATTCAGCTGAAACTTTGCACATGCATTCCTTGTGAGGTAACACAATTTTCACGTTGATCCTATCATCTATGACGGAGTTACGGTCCTTGATTTTCTGAAAAGAAAACGCGTTCGAAAACCTTGTGACCCGAACTACTTCCACATTTCTTCACCGTTTGATCTGGAACTTTGCACATACAATCCTTTTGAGGTAAAGGGATGCCTAACACAATTTTCACGTTGATCTTATCATCTGCGAAGGAGTAACGGCCCTTTATTTTCTGAAAAACGCGTTCTTAAAACTTGTGATGCGAAACTACTTCCACATTTCTTCGACAATTTTGTTATATTCTGAAAAACGCGTTCGAAAACCTTGTGGCGCGAGCTACTTCCACATTTCTTCACCGATTGAGCTGAAACTTTGCACATGAATTCCTTGTGAGATAAAGGGGCGCCTAACACAATTTTTACATTGATCCTATCATCTGCGAAGGCGTAACGGCCCTTTATTTTCTGAAAAACGCGTTTTTAAACCTTGTGACAATTCTTCGACAATTTTGTTAATTTTTTATGGCCCCGTAGGAGGGCATATAGTTTTTGTGCTGTCCGATTGTTTGTGGGTTTTTGTGTGCGTTTGTGGGTTAGTCCGCACTTTTTTTCCTCAAATTGGCTCACACGGAGGCATTGCTCACTTATAGTGACAGCCCTTGTTGATCTTATCCTCATTAAACTTGTAGGTAATGAGGACATACAAAATATCTTGGATGCGTTCGAATTAGGGGCATATCGGATTATTCACATGAGTTACTTGCCCTTTTGTCTCCAATAGACATATAATGACGAAAATGTTGTCCTGGCGGTAGCGATTTTACTTTGGATTTGATCCTCATTAAACTTGTAGGTAATGAGGGCAGCCATAAAATCTTGGAAGAGTTCAAATTTGACAACGATCTCCCTATTTACATGGGAATTACTTTTCCTTTCATGTTCCATAGACATATAATATAGAAAATGTTTTCGGGGTGATAGCGACCTTATTTTGATCGGATAGTCATTGAACTTGTAGGCAATGAGGACAGCCATAAAATCTTGGCCGAGTTCGAATTTTGGGCAGATCGGAGTCACTTGCGCTTTCGTCTCCCATAGATGTATAATGGGGAAAATTTTGTCCTGGCGATAGAGACTTTATTTTTGATCTGATCCTCATTAAACTTGTGATAGTGAGGACAGCCATCAAATCTTGAACAAAACAGAAGTGAGGGCAATGATCAGGAATCAATACAATTAAACCACAGTTCCCATCAGAGACACCAAAGGGAAAGAAACACAAACATAAAACAACAGACCCTAAAGGAAAATCAACAGTGGAAAGCCAAAAGGACAGTTTTCTTTCCCACCAAATGGCCGACCGGCTATCCAAATCAAAATAATATAAGCGTTACAAACACTCAAAGACAAACCCTTACAAAAATAAACCGCGACAGAAGAACCGCCTTGGAACGGTCAGTGAAACGAATTCCACTAGGGGGCTTAAATCGATTTACGTGGCCACAGTCCTCGCCCTTACACCCGTCGCGATTTACACAAATAACAAGTTCAGTCCGCAGGCCTCCTTACTCAGCAATGCAACATCCCCGTGAACACTAAAAATCAAACAACCACAGAGATGAAACAACGGTGAGGACTCTGCTGGAGCGAAAAAAAAACCAACAGTTAGACTCCGATGGGCCCGACCAGAGACAGAGAATCAGGCACCAACCAACATTCCATAGAATAAGATTGCCCGACCCGCAGAAAAAGCGACCGACTGAAGTCGGTTGATTTTCTAAGAGTGTCCTAAAATCACCGTGTCATTCTGTCATTCTGTCAGTCTGTCAGTCTGTCTGTCCGTCCGTAACCCGTTTGTGAAAACTGGTGATAGTGACTTAACCGCTTGGAATATTTAAACAATTTTTTGCATACTGATAGATATCAATGAGATCTAACCAATGAACTTGCGAAATATAACATTCCATTTAGTATAGCCTCGCCGAGGCGAAAAATGTGAAATTTTTCGAACTGCTTCTCCTCGGGAACCGTTGGGCCGCTTGAAGTCAAATTTCCTATGGAGCCTCTATGGGATGGGGGAAACCAAAATTTGCTCATGGGGTCCAGGTCACATGACCAAAATGGCCGCCAAGCCATATATGGTCTGTCTGTCCGTTCGTAACCCGTTTGTGAAAATTGGTGATAGTGACTTAACCGCTTGGAATATTTAAACAATTTTTGGCAAACTGATTGATATCAATGTGATCTAACCAATGAATTTGCGAAATATTACATTCCATTTAGTATAGCCTCGCCGAGGCGAAAAATGTGAAAATTTTCGAACTGCTTCTCCTCGGAAACCGTTGGGCTGATTGAAGTCAAATTTCATATTGAGCCTCTATGGGATGGGGAAACCAAAATTTGCTCATGGGGGTCCAGGTCACATGACCAAAATGGCCGCCAAGCCATATATCGTAAAAACCCTCCAAAAATAGTCTTCTCCAGAACCACTGGGCAGATTTCCACGAAACTTGAAAAATAGCATCTGGGGCGTAGGCCCATCATAAATTGCTAAAATGGTGACCCTGGGTTGACCTTGACCTTTTTTGTGCCTAGGTCAAACTTTGACACATATGCTTTTGTATTGGAAAAGTGAGAATGCATTTTATCCTGCAAACGGTTCAGAATACAGTACTTAAGTATAAGATATATTTTTGCTCCTTACGATAAGGCGCATTTATTGGGGGAACCGTTTTAGATCCAGGTCACATGACCAAAATGGCCGCCATACCCATATATGGTAACACTCATAAAGCTAAAAGTATCCGGCGGGTCGTGCACTTCGGCTGAAGCACTGTTTTTTTTTTTTTTTTCAATAGTTGCCTCGTTGACATAACTTGCTTGGTCGTTACATCTACCAATGCAGTTGTAATGAGTGTTTCCTTCCTGACCGTTCTTACTTATACATGTATTATAAGAATCTTATATGGGTGTGAGGGGTGGATTGAAAAATCCGTCCCGAGGGAGACTGTCCGGCATCACGAGGCTTGCCGAGTGATGCCGGACAGTGATCCCGAGGGACGGATTTTTCTATCCACCCCTCACACCCATATTGGATTCTTTTTCTTGCATACCTTCCATTTCTATTGCGAATTTCTAATGCTGCTGTCACTTCGGTTAACGACGTCCGCCATTTTGTGATGACACAACAGGAATGTTTAGTGACGTCACGCATGAAGACGCCGCGCATGAGGTTGTAATCAACCAGTGCATTTATCAAACACGCGATTATATTCGATTTGGGGTCGGAACACCAGGGTCAGAACATAAATTTCTATCCCAGGGTAAAATCACGGATTTCCTTGTCTGGTGTGCAAGAAAACATGTTATCTTCCTGGTGTGAGTGCATATACTCATATTCAATGAAAACGCACCACTAGTACTATACCTCAAATTTTAATTGATTCACATTAATTCCAGCATTTTATCACGTTTAATGAATTATCACTAACTTATCCACATACTCACTATAGAGTTACAGCATTTCATTGGATGCAGAGATACGGAGACACGAATAAGTCCACACACCCGAATAATCAAAATTACATTTCCTAATACCATTAGCATCAAGTGTTGCCTGGCATCGACGCCTCATGCTGAACAGTACAGTCCGTGAACAGTACATCACGCCAACGCCGTTGTGTCCATCGGATACGCTGTCGACACCAATTAGAGCGACTGATTCGACGTTACGTTGTCAAAACGTTCCCCATATACGTCTTATGGCTAGAAACACTGTGTTCCTGGAAACGCCGCCGTACAGTTAAGGCACTTACGCATAGGTTATGGGTTCCCACTGTCCCCTGGACAGTTTTGCACAGACGTCCTGAATCGGTCGCGTAAATGACTCAAAACAATGTACCGGTCCTGCTGACGTGTAGTAACACGTGCACGTCCAGGGCGTTGTCTATCGTCCACAGACCCCGCAGCTTTGTGCCATTCAACCAATCGAGCAATCGTAGTGGGCGAAAACCCATACGCTATGCAACTTGGTGGTATGAAAGCCCACTATCAACCATACCGAGGGCACGATGACGATCGACTTTCTTGTGATTTTTTTGCTGGTATTTAAGGTCAGTCATTATGTCCCCCCACCGGAGGGGAGGGGGGCATATTGTTTTTGGTGTGGATCCCGTTTGCTTCGGCGTCAGCGTCAGCGTCGGCGTAGCCTGTTTGAAGCACTATATCTCCTGAACCTATGGATCGATTTTAACCAAACTTGCATGGACACACCACTAGGATGGGAGGAGAACAGTCATTAGGTAATGATGACCTTGACCTCATTTGCAAGGTCACAGTTACCCGAAAACAGTCATTTTTGGGCCAAAAATGGCTTGTCTGCACTCTATCTCTTTAAGGAATGGATCGATTTTAGTTAAACTCGGTACAATATTTTATTACAACAAACCGCAGATTTGATTAGATTTTGGTGACCTTGACCTAACTTTCAAGGTCACAGCGACCCGCAAACTGTCATTTTTGGGCCAAAAATGGATTGTCTGCACGCTATCTCAATAACGAATTGATTAATTTTTGTCAAACTTGGTACAACATATCATTGCAACATACAGAAAATTTAGTTAGTTTCTGGTGACCTTGACCTCATTTTCAAGGTCACAGCGACCCAAAAACAGTCATTTTTGGGCCAAAGATGGCTTGTCTGCACCCTATCTCATTAACGATTTGATTAAGTTTAGTCAAACACAGTGCAATATATCATTGCAACACGGTGCAATATATCATTGCAACATACCACAGATTTGTTTAGATTTTAGTGACCTTGACCTCATTTTCAAGGTCACAGCGACCCAAAAACTGTCATTTTTGGACCAAAAATTGCTTGTCTGGACTCTATCTCATTAAAGAATTAATTGATTTTAGTCAAACTTGGTTCAATAAATAAATACAACAAACCGCATAGTTGGGTTGATTTTGGTGACCTTGACCTCACTTTCAAGATCACAGCGATCCAAAAACTGTCATTTTTGGGCCAAAAATGGCTTTTCTGCACTCTATCTCATTAACGAATTGATTAATTTTAGTCACACTTGGTAGAGTACATCATTACAACTTGCCACAGATTTGATTAGATTTTAGGGATCTTGACCTAATTTTCAAGGTCACAGCGACCCAAAAACAGTCATATTTGGCCCAAAAATGGCTTGTCCGCACTTTGTCTCATTAACGAATTGGTTGATTTTAGTTAAACCTGGTACAATATATTTTACAACATACCCAAGATTTGATTAGAGTTTGGTGACCTTGACCTTTTTTTCAAGGTCACACGCACCCAAAAACAGTCAATTGTGGGCCAAAAATGGCTTGTCTGCACCCAATCTCATTAACGAATTGATTGATTTTCGTCAAACTTGGTACAATATATCATTACAACAAAGCACAAATTTGATTAGATTTTGGTGACCTGGATCTTTTTTTCAAGGTCACAGCGCCCCCAAAACAGTCAAGTTAGTGCCAAAAATGGCTTGTTTGCACTCTATCTCATTAAAGAATTGATTGATATTCGTCAAACTTGGTACAATATATCATTACAACAAACCGCAGATTTGATTAGATTTTGGTGACCTTGACCTTTTTTCAAGGTCACAGCGCCCCAAAAACGGTCAATTTTGGGCCAAGGCCAAAAATGGCTTGTTTGCAGCTTACATGTTGGTGACTTTAACCTAGTTATTAAAGTCAAATGGGTGTTTAAGATATTTTTTATGGTGGGGGGGGGGGGGCATTGTTTTCCTCTGAAAACATTTCTAGTTTTTATCTTAAACTAAAGAAATCAAAATTCTAAAAGTAGTGCGATTTCATTGAATCTGAGTATATATGTGCCCCGTCAAGCGATTTTGGAACCTTTTCGCCTATGCGAGCAGCGAAGGTTCAGGCGAGCCTGCGCATCCGCGCAGTCTCGCCAGAAACTTCTCTGCTCGCTCATACAAGCAGTGAATCAAGATGAACCTTCAGACAGAAAGCCATATCCTTGGCCCCTCTGAATGGCTGGGCATGCGCAGTTAAAATTGTCATGACTGAATGCTCGAAGGCACAAATTCGTTTGGCGGGGCTCATATTTGAAAATCAGTATGTAGGCCTATGCACTGATGCAGTATTGCTGAAACACAGTTGGACAAGGCATGCTGTCCTTGCAGCAGGTAAAGGTAGACGGGGAATGTAGTTATTTCTTCTACCCCTACACTTCCATTCATTTTCCTCTTTCTTCACTTCCCTCACTCTCATCACCTCTACTATCTATTCTATCTCTTTTCTCCCTTTCTCTGAGAGACGACACAAAATGACCCATAAGGGTTGACGTGTCGTTAAACCCAAAACAATCAATCAATCAGTTTACTTTGACTTCTATAGGGAATACCTTTAAAAATCTTCTTTTTCGAAACCAGAAGGCCCAGGTCTCTGATATTTGATATGAAGCTTCATCTGGTGGACCTCTACTATGAAGGTTCAAATTATAGCCCTGGAGCCAAAGTTGGCCCCGCCCCAGGGCCCACGGTTTTACATAGACTTAAATATGGAAAACCTTTAAAAATCTTCTTCTCTGAAACCACAAGCAAATCAGACTTTTAGGGTGTTGGGCTCAAAGTCAAGGTTCGTGGGGCTATTTTAGAAAAGCTTTGTATTCACTGTAGCCCCTACATGTATTGATGGATTTTATAAAATGTTACTTCACACAAATGTTGGATATGATAATATCTCCAGCGAGTTAGACATTCAGGGTCCCAGGTGCAGTTACAATTTTCAGGAAAAACTTTGTCATCACTCTAGCACCTACATTTATCAAAGGATTTTATGTAACTTTACACAACTGTAGGGTATGATAATATCTCATGCAAGTTTGACTTACAGGATTCTGGACTCAAAGTCAAGGTCACTGTGGCTATTTTATAGAAAAAAAAACTTTGACATATCGCTCTAGCGACAACATTTATTCATGGATTTTAATTTAACTTCACACAAATGTTGGGTATGATAATATATGAAGCAAGTTCGACTTTCAAGGTCCTGGGCTTAAGTCAAGGTCACTGTGGCTGTTTTTAGAAAACTTTATCATGGCTGTATCTAGCACCTAGATTTATCAATTGATTTTATGTAACTTCATAAAAATGTTAGGTATGATAATATTCTCAAGCAAGATCAACAGTCAGGATTCTGGGCTGAAGGTCAAGGTCACTGTAGTCAGGCTTATGGGTCGATTTTGCTCAAATGAACATGATAGGCACTAGAGCTAAAAATACCCAAACTCTCAAATGACCTAGTCATAAACAGCTACATCGATTTTGATAGAATTTCCCGGTCAGTGTCAATCAAAATTGCTCAAACCCTCCACTCCACCTTACTATATTACCTACCATTTAATTTGTACAGTATATTATTAATTGATTATCCTATATTACACAAGGTCAACCAATATTCAAAAATCATAAATCATGTTTTTAATTGTCATTAATCAAGTAATTTCGTATTGGCCCAGGTACAGGTCTGAGGTCTGCTGTATTGGCACGAGGCCTGGGCCAATACGAAATTACTTGATTAATAACATTATAGAATAGGTGGGCGATCCAGGGCCATCATAGCTCTCTTGTTATATGATGACAAACACAGTCAGGCGACCTACCCTGTCCAGTTACAGGTCTTGTTAAATGTCAAACTAACAAAAAAGTTTCCTTTTAAAAGGAAGGCTTGTCCAGTTTTAAAAGTTAAAAATCCGCAGTGGTGTTTTAGAATACATGTGCATGTAATGAAAATAGGTCAAATAAGTTGATGGTGATGATTTAAGGCCCAATGCACGAGAACAGGCCCTGACCGTTATCCTAATTGCATAAAGCTTTTGTCAAATGCATTTGCGCAGCCAACTAAAACGCATCTCTTGTACATGTCCGAGAGCAACAAAGGCTCTGCTGGCGATTCTTGCCTGAGTCTGTGCAGGTTGCCTTTGTGATAAAGACCTATGTCTCATTAAAAAAAAACATGTATGTACATCCCTGCGGGTACATGGCGTCAAAACAATGACGTTGGAACGATGTTGTCCCTTTAAATAATGAGCACACTTTTCCTGGTGAGGCTTTACAGAAACAGTGTAATTGTCAATTGTCCTTAGGGGGCAATGACCGTAGAAAATATTTCATAATTTATATTCGCGGACGACAACTGCGGTCCCGGCGAGTAGGGAATCCGCAACCTCAGTGCGCATCTGACTGTAATGGTTCTAAAAAGTGGGCCTTTGTGAACAGCGAAGACTGAATGTGGCGAGCTTTCACTCACATAAGTTTTATGTTGAAAAAAAAATTGTCAGAAAAGACAGTACCATGCACATTTAAGCTTTAAAATTGTACGCAAAAAGGTGATTTCAGAAAAAAAACTAGACAATCACTAAAGCTGATGAATGCCCCCGCAATATGCCTCACTAGAAGAGTAATGCAGCCGACAGGCACACATTTTAACTAAACTGGAAACTGCAACATTCTCCAAGAAACATATGGCCAAAATGTTTAAGTCGTTCAAGACGACATAATTCTGAAACAAGGAGATGGATCAGAATCCTGTTTCCTTTATGCGCATGTTCAGTGCATGTCTGAACTGTGTTGCACGTTTCAGTGTCCTGCATCAAATACTGTAGGAGTTGCGGAGACACAAACAGTACTATTTCACATCCTATGCTACACTTATGGCCAAATTGTTTAAGTCGTTCAAGGGGACATAATTCTAAAATAAGTGGCTGGATCAGAATCCTGTTTCCTTTATGCACCTGTTCAATGCATGTCTGAACTGTGTTGCAAGTTTCAGTGCCCTGCATCAAATACTGTAGGAGGAGTTGCGAAGACACGGACCGTATGACCAAAATGTTTAAAGTGTTCAATGGGACATAATTCTGCATAAAGGGGCTGGATCATGCATGTCTAAAATGTGTTGCAAGGTTCAATGCCCTGCGTCAAACACTGTAGGAGGAGTTGCTTTGTTTTGTTTGATTTGAGGTTTAACGTCCTAGTCAACACTGTAAAGGTCATTTTGGAGACGTCGCTTCCAATTGTGTGGGACTTTTATCTGACATTGAGATGAAATGGCATCTCAAACCCTGCCACCCAATGAAACCAATAGGGTTTATAAGCATGAACCCTATATGTGACTCACACGGTTTGCCTGGGCAAGCTTAGATCCTCTAAGCGGTTTACCAGTACTAGTGTGTGGGTCGGTTTCAGCTCTGCGTGGAAGCATCATGCAGCCCATCTACTTCTTCAAGTCCCGATGGGCGGGTGCTACTTGCAGAGACAAGAATAGTACTACAAAGTGTGACGTACGTATGTACAGGGGTACATAATTCTGCAATAAGGGAATGGATCAGAATCATGTTTCCTTTATGCGCATGTTCAATCCATGTCTGAACGGTGTTTCTTTCAACTTTCAATGTCCTGCATCAAATACTGTAGGAGGGGTTGCAGAGAAACAAACAGTACTATTTTACACCCTATGCTATGCATATGGCCAAATTATTTAAACCGTTCAAGGGGACATAATTCTACAATAAGGAACTAGATCAAAATCCTGTTTCCTTTATGCGCATATTCAATGCATGTCTGAGCTGTGTTTCAAGTTTCAATTTTCTGCATCAGATACTGGAGACACGAACAGTACTGTTTAACCTCCTATGGTACACATATGGCCAAAATGTTTAAGTTGTCAATTGGACATAATTCTGCAATAAGGGGTGGATCAGAATCCTGTTTCATTTATACGTATGTTCAATGCATGTCTGAACTGTGCTGCAAGTTTCAATGTTCTGTGTCGAATACTGTAGGAGGAGTTGCGGAGACAAGAATAGTACTACAAAGTGTGACGTACGTACGTCAAGCGTACGGACAAGGGCAAAACTATATGCCCCCCCCCCCCACACACACACACACTTCGTGGCGGGGAGGCATAAAAATGGCTTGTTTTGTGGATGGGAAGGTGCCTCTGTCGCCTTGTGGGTGGGTATGGACGCTAACTCTTAAATATGAGGTCTCTTACTGTCGTGAGTTCGCGCCACGATCGGATCATATGTGAGACGCACTGGAAGGCCAGGTGTTTAAAAACTGTTTCGTGAAACACAACTAGGATACAAGAAGGCATCAGCTAGCTCTTCTATAAGGCTGATGTTATCAGAAAAAAATGTCTGTAACTGCAAAACTGTTTTTACTGATTTTAGCTGTCAAACTCTCTTTGCACATTGGAAATTCTGAATACCAGGAAAAGTTTAGGCTCGCCGAGGGAAGTGTGGCTCAAATGAGAACTAACTTTTGTATGATATAAGCATTTCTTTGAAATCCTGCAGAAAAGAAACAAGTCCGTGTACTATACACCCCGCTAAAACTCCACTTTATATAGAGAAAATTGTGGTCTACAGGGCTACATATTATTTTCCTTATTTTTGCTCAAAACACCGAGGATCACAATCTATATTTGGACTAGAAATAAGAAAAAAAAAATAACTAAATATGCTTGTTCTAGAGACATGAAAGACACAATTTTAGCACATGGGTGTTTTATCCTGATGAAAAAATTTGGCCCCAATACAGAAGACAAGTTATACAGAAAATTGGGTTAGTAGTTTTAAGCATAGGGGCTTGAATCATGGAAAAAATGAAGAAAAAATATTTTTTTTTTCTTTGGGGGGGGGGGGGGGGGCGGGGGGGGGGGAGTAAGGTGGGGTTACTATATTAGAGACAAGTGGGGGGGACTTCGGCTCATTTTTTGTGGGGTTACCTCATTTTACCCAGTGTATCTTTTTCGCAAATGCAGTTTTTTACCTGCTTATTATGAATTATACAATTTAAATATGTCCACTTTGCAACAATAATCCGCCTCTGTCTGTCACTTGCAGGAAACATGTTTTTCTCGCATGGAATAACTCAGCAACTCAAAATTCGGCATAACCGTGTGCCAAAAATTTTCAGGTTTTCTTGTTGTCGAGTCCTCGCCGTTGTCTCACCTCTGTGGTTCTTTGATTATTTGTGTTCACGGAGATGTTGCACTGATGAGTTAGGAGGCCTTCATGCGGACTGAACAAATTATTTGTCTAAATCGCTGCGGAAGTAAGGGCGAGGATTGTGGCCACGTAAAATTGATTTAAGCCCCACAGTGGAAATCTTTCCACTGACCGTTCCAATGCGGTTCTTCTGTGGCGATTTATTTATGTTGTTGTTTGTTACTTACTGTGTGTATCACTTGTGTCTTTTAATTTTGGATGGCCGTATGGCCATTTTGTGGGAAAGTAACTGTCCTTATGGCCTTCCTTTGTTTAGGTTTCCATTATGGTCTGGTCGCTTAATGTTTGTATTTCTTTCCCTTTGGTGTCTTTGATGGGCGGAGTAAGTTAATTGTATCGATTCCTGATCTTTGTTTTACTTCTACTTTCATCAATCACAAGCGAACTAGTGTTACGGAGGAAACTGTTTTCGCTTTCAACTGATGTCTTTCATTAAAATGAACCTCTCTTGGCCAATTTGAATCCAAACTGATGTATTTGCAGCTCTAAATTTAGATTTTGCTACTTTCACTTCGCTTTCTGTAATAGATCAAGAAAACAATCGCCGCGAAGCTTGGTTTTTCTGCTGATGCCGGGCTAATTTATCGATGAACTAACGACCGGAACGACCGGTGCTGTTTAATTTTAAACCGTTCGAAGTGGTGACATTATCGCTATTTTTCTTCCATTTTCAACTAAACCCCAAGAGGGACCCCCGCCCATCAGGGCTTGAAGAAAAGGATGGGCTGCATGAGGCTTCATCGCAGAGCTGAAACCGACCGCACTTGAGTACTAGTAAACCGTTTAGAGGATCTAAGCCTGCCCAGGCAACGTGGTGCGAGTCGAACCGTCCATGCTTATAAACCATATTGGTTTCATCGGATGACAAGGCTTTAGCAATCATTTCATCTCAATGTCAGGTAAAATTCCCATAAAACTGAAAGCAACGTCTCAAAAATGATCTATACAGTGTTGATGGGGACGTTAAACCTCAAATAAAGAGTTCCCCAGAACCATTAGAGATTGGAATGCCCTTCCCGATTCGATTATTTCAACAGCTGAAGGTGCTGATGATTGTGTAGCTAAATTTACCTCTTTGGTTAGAGCTAGGGACTAACTTCCCACATCATAGGTCCTGGTGTATGAATTTCATTTGACGTGTCACCAGTAACAATTCTGATTCTGATTCTGAAATCAACAACAAAAACCCCATGAGGGGACACAGACGATGTATACTGCATATACTCCAGTTTTGAAGGATGATGACTGGCTGACTTACTGACTGGTGAATTACTGTCTGCTATCAATGCAGCGAACCATACCTGCAAAAAGCTATTAGTAAAGGGTTGCACAACATCTACTACATTTTCTGTCCCTTGACAGAATACATGTTTTGGGAAAACTAAAGCTTGCTTCAAGAATGGGGACTCAGCAAGCACGCTGAGCAAACTGCAAAGTTGGATAGAGCAAAACAGCCGTTAAGCTACACACTTGGGAAAGGCAAAATGGTTGCTCAAGAAAGGAGCAAGCGTAACAAACGTTAATTTGAACAAGCAAAGTGGTCTTTTTATATGCAGTGACAAGTTATTTGGCTCGAAAACGAGAGGCTGTGGGTCTAATCACTGCTACTACCAAGTGCTCTGTCCTTGAAAAAGACGCTTTATCTACATTACTAAGTAACGGAATCTGTCTTCAATGCCTTATTTTGTTTGTTTGATTTGAGGTTTAACGTCCACGTCAACACTGTAAAGGTCATTTTAGAGACGTTGCTTCCAATTTTATGGGACTTTTGCCCGACATTGAGATGAAATTATATCTCAAGCCCTGTCACCCAATGAAACCAATAGGGTTTATAAGCATGGACGGTCCGACTTGTACCGCTTTGCCTGGGCAGGCTTAGATACTCTTAAGCAGTTTACCAGCACTCGTGCGCAGGTCGGTTTCAGCTCTGCGTGGAAGCATCATGCCGCCCATCTATTTCTTCAAGCCCCGATTGGCGGGAGCCGTTTAGATAGGAACTGAATAATAGAATGTATGATGGGGTTGAGGCCGAAACATGGAATTCTCAAGCAAGTTTTCAGTTCAGTTAAGTATCATGTGGGGTTTTGTCGAGCATGAGAATTTAATTCACTGAAAACTAGCCCGAAATCATAACCGCAATATTAATTATTTTTCTCAACCAAAAACTTTAAAGAATTTATTTGTTTGATTTGATGTTTAAAGTGCCCATCAACAGGTCATTTTAGAGACGTTGCTTCCATTTTGTAGAACTTTTACTCGACATTGAGATGAATTGACATCTCAAACCCTGCCGCCCAACGAAACCAAAAGGTTTTATAAGCATGAACGGTCCGACTCGCACCGCTTTGCCTGGGCAGGCATAGATTCTCTGAGCGGTTTACAAGTACTCGCGTGCGGTGGGTTTCAGCTCTGCTTGGAAGCGTCACGCAGCCTATTTCTTTAAGCCCCAATGGGCGAGGCCGAAAACTTTAAAGAATGCGTTGTGAATGGAAAAACTATTTGCAAAGACTGCACAAATATACAGAAATTAATAAGCGATAAAGCATATTCACACAAATGTAACACAACAAAAAAAGTTAGTCTTTTAATATTCATACTTCCGGAAGAAAATCGTCATCATTTTTCCAGGGAGCCGCTAAAGTTTGTGTCTAAAGCATCCATATACATGTAAAGTGCTACACATAAAATAAAAACCCGTGCATGTACATTTCATGACCTGCTTTCCTTGACACTTGACGGCAGTTTGATGACAAATTGAATGTCCATATCATTCAAGGTTGATAAAGACATGTCATTTTGACTGTTAAGGAGAATCTGAGAGGGTGCTCCCCTAATCGCATGGATAACAAAACATGCAACAGAAGACGGTTTTGAAAACTAAATTACCTCCAGCTCAATGTGGGTGTTTTGCAATGATTGACTTATTGAGATAGCTAATAAACCCTAGAGTGAGGCAGCAGTATGAGGCAAAGAAAACGAACACTTAAGAAATGAAATATATTTTTCTGCTGTTCATGATAGAGCGCGTGCAAAGTAAATGAACCGGGGTTCGTGTAAACTTTGCTAGCGACTCGCTGCATGAAAAGCAGAAAAAAATTAGTTTATTTTTTTATATAATTACATTCTTTGCCCCTCATCACTGGGCGAAAAAAATGCTTACAGGGCAAACTTTTTAAACTGAAAAACAAAACATATACACGCCTTTTTTTTTTCTTCAAAGAGAGGAACAGCGTTGACCTCACCAACGCCCATAGAGAACCATGGTTTAGAATGGCGTCACTTGACGTCACTGAAAATCATGTGACTCGATGAGTTCATGGAAGTATGAACTACATTGTTTTCTATGTGTTTACATTATATTTTTTTTTATTTATGAGCCGAATAAAATTCATACCCTATCAGTTGAGCATGAAAAAAAAAATATAATCCTTGAACCAGGTTGGTGCAGTTTAGGTCTGTACACCGTTCTTTCTACCTCTGGAATGAACAGTACCCAATATTTCCATGCCCCTCTACTTAATCTTAAGACCTCCATGAATTTCTTCCAAATATCTGAGAGAGAGAGAGATAGAGAGAGAGAGAGAGAGAGAGAGAGAGAGAGAGAGAGAGAGAGAGGGCGAGAGGGAGAGAGAGAGAGAAACAGCAAACATTAGACAAAATACATGTTGAAACGCTTTTTCCTCACAAAGAAGAGAAAAAAGAAGGAAAAATCCTATTGGCACCAAAACAGCCATTGTTATTTAGGTAACAACATTAGAACATACGTTTAAAGTCATCAGTCATTCCGACCACTATGAGTCCAAATTTGTAAAACAATTTCAAGTTATTTCTAGCCGTATCTCTTTTAACTTATATTCTGCACCATTTGGCTTAACACTGCTGCATATTTTTTTTTGCTTAGCTAACCGTTGCCGTGTACCGGGAACGAGCGTTTAAACACAAGGTGACGACGTCACGTGCACACGTTCTTTAGCACTCTGCCAATAACACATAACACACATAGATATTATATGATACCCGTTGTGCAAGAAACTGACAAACATTTCCCTTCAATGCGGAGCCCTCTAGCAATCTCCTCGATAACGTGGGTTGTGCCCGTCCCAGCCTGAACATAAACAAGGCAGTTGAGCCTTGTTTTTATCAGATCTAAGGCCGCCTTCTGCTTTTCAGTAAACATTTATATGTCCTTTTCCGCGCATGTGTCAAAAAAGTTACAGCGCTGAATTGGATGGTGACCGCAAAGCGATACAATACAATATTCCCAGTGCACAACCCATTATACGTAGAAACACCATACAGTTATCTTATCTGCGTATACCTGTATACTGTCCTAGCAGAATATGTTACATTGAAAAAAAAATCAAAGGAAAAATCAAGGCTCTCACAAACATTTTAACCGTAACCCTAGCTACTCCACTGCCGGACGTAGTTTGCAAAGTTCCAGATTATATCTGCCCGTCCCGCTTTTTAAACACGACGTTTATTGCAAGCGCCCTGCATGGTTTCTGTTCATATCGCTGACAGAACACTGCGGAAAGCGAAGCAAAAGTAGCAAAATCTAAATTTGGAGCTGCGAATACATCTTTTTGGATTCAAATTGGCCAAGAGAGCTAAAGTTAAATGAAAGACAACGTGTGAAAGCGAAAAAAAAGTTCCCTTCGTAACACTAGTTCGCTTGTGATTGATGAAAACCTGAACATTTTTGACACACAGGTATGCCGAATTTTGAGTTGCTGAGTTAATCCATGCGAGAAAAACATGTTTCCTGCAAGTGACAGACAGAGGCGGATTATTGTTGCAAAGTGGACATATTTAACTTGTATAATTAATTATAAGCAGGTGGCAAACTGCATTTGCGAAAAAGATACACTGGGTAAAATGAGGTAACCCCCAAAAAATTGAACCGAAGTCCCCCCCCCCCCCTTGTCTCTAATATAGTACATTTTCCCATGATTCAAGCCCCTATGGTTTTAAGAAGCGAAGTGCAGTTACAACACGTGCGCTTATTACGTCGAATACGGCAGTATGGTGTGCTAATTATAGATACGTCAATAGGGATATTTTCAGTGAAGATAAATGGGAAAGAATTCTGGATAAAAGAACCCTAACTCAGAACTGGAATCAATTACGTACTCCTGCTTTTTGGACCTTAGCCTAACTTTCGTCATGAATTATCCCCTTGGTAACTGAGGCGGCACAGGTCACCTTTTGGTTTCAATGGGCGGCAGGACACAAAATCCCACGCGTCTCCAAAATGACCTAAATAGTGCTGACGGGGACGTTAAACCCCAAATCAAACCAACAGGTCACCTATTAAAGGACGAAAGAGAAAGTAGGTTCTATTCAGTTGCTAATGTAACTTTTTCTTTTTTGGCTTGACTTCTTGGAAACGCTTTTTGGCTTGACTTCTTTGAAACCGGGTCTAATGACCAGATTTTAATTGTTCCACGGAGGGGCACATGACCTGATAGACCAATCAGATTATTCCGATAAACTCCATGCAATTACCGAAAACAGTCTACCTAAATATCGAAAAAGTGGTTCCTGTAATTACCGAAATGAAGTAAATCTAAATAGTGGAGAAAAAAAAACTCCTAGCAGTTATTTCCGCAAAGTTTACATCATAAACATAGGTTTCTAATTATGGCCTATTTGGGTTATTCTGTAATAATACATTTATAATTTTATATGTAATTCTGTGAAATATAATTATTACTCTATAAAAGTATTATCGACCAGTCAAATCGACCCATGTCACCTCCAAGATACCCCAGATCACAGAAATATACCCAAAGACAGTTTAATGTCTTTTCTTTGGTCATCACCGGTAACGTTGAAAGGTTTCCCTGTAGAAATCAAAGCACTGACAGCGCTAGCGGGTCGATTGAGAGTAGGTTGGGAAAATAGTCCTGAACTGAGACTTAGTCTGCTTCATTCAACCCTTAACTTCCAGTATTTTAAGCAAACAGTGTAGGCCCTGATCGGACGCCGCGTTATGGGGCGTCTGAACTGGGTCTACATTGTTTGCCAAACCAAACCATATTCATTAGATAATATGACAGATGGAAATGATCAGGAATTGATACAATTACCTCCCATCTAAGACACCAAAGGTAAGAAATACCGACACAAAACAACATCATAATTAAAACGTCAAGAGCGGATTGCCAAAAGGACAGTTCCTACAAAATTTCCAAACGGCTAACCAAGTCGCTATCCAAAATAAACATATATTAGCAGTACATACATGCAAAGACAAACTATAACAATAAACCAAAACCGACGTTGTGGAACGGTCAGTAACGGTTTTTTACAGGGCGCTTAAATCGATTTTACGTAATTTAGTTTGACTTATGCTTAGGTCACATAGCCCGGCCGATGAGGTTTCGATGAGCGAGCGATGCGACTTTCGCCAAACACCGGCCGGAATCCCGTGGTTACCGGCCGGCGTTTGGGGCTTAAAACCGCATCGGTGGGCAGCTCGGCGAAATTTAAGTTCGGAGTTAACATTCGACGGGCTCTCACCGAGCTCCTTCATCGCAGCCCCATCCTTACCACATCGGAATACGTATCGGCCGGTGTACGGCTGAGTATCGGCCGGTGTCCCGTGCATCTGAGGCCACCAGAGGACACGCTTTTTGTGAACGGACACCGACCAAGTTTCGGCCGGGGTCCGAACGATGTGGGACCGAGCCTTGGAAAATATAGTACCTGTGGGTGACCGATGTAAGGGACAGAGGTCGGCATTCTGGAGGTTTGGGTAACGAGTCCTCCTGTGGTTGTGTAAGGTCATGCAGGCCTTGACGATCTTGGTAACTTTCGACGGTCTCGTTCCCAGTGTTGTTAGCAGACATCTGAAGCGATTTGCGAGTATACCAAACGCGTTTTCAATCACACGGTGTGATATGGAACACCGGTAGTTGTAGATCCGCTGGTCCCGTGTCAGGTGCCGATGAGGGTAGGGCTTCATCATGTACGGCCGGAGGGGGAAGGCGTGGTCTCCGACCATGTAGTAGGGCGTGTCTTGGTCGTCATTTGGCAGGGAATCCGGCTGGGGTAGACCGATTGTTCCCTCACGAAGACCTGGCTCCAGTCGCGATCGGTTAAAGATGCCGGCGTCGGAATACGACCCTGATGACCCCACATCCGCCCAGATGAACTTGTTCTCAGAGTCTACCATCGCAAGCATGACGATGGAAAAGAAGCCTTTGTAGTTGTAGTAAAGGTAGCCGCTCTTGTGGGGCTTCTTGATGCCGACATGCTTGCCATCGATCGCGCCACAACAGTGGGGAAAGTTCCATCTGTCTCCGAATCCCTCGGCCACCAGGCGCCACTCATCTTCTGTCTGGGGAGTGGCCCACATCTCGTCCTCGTATTCGTCGTAGATGGCCTGACACACCTCGGGGACGAACAAAGAGATTGTGTTGTGTGGGCCACGAAACGCGAAAGCCAGATCGCGGTAGATGCTTCCGGTCGCCAAGAACTTCAAGGTGATCGCCAGCTTCAGCCCTGGGTCCAAGGGGGTTCGATGCCTGCAACAGAAGAAGGTGAAATATGATTAAAATCAAGCAATAATAAATATGTTTGGAAGGCATGTGTTTGCAAAATAAGAAATGAAATTCAGTACATTCAGTACAATTTCACACTAAGTTCACAAAGTGTAAAGTTACCTTGTGGTCTTGGTAGTGCGGGGGCCAACTCGGTGGAGCAACTCTTGGAACAGCTGTGGCTCCATGCGTAGGTAGGCCTTGAAGTCGGCAGCGTGCTCGGCCTCGAGTTCCTTCATGAGCGTCTCATATTGGCCGAAAAGGGGTCTGCGTAGGATCCACTTTCGCACCCACCAACGTCTTTCTCTTCTGCCGGCCCTCTGTCTCTCCCTCTCTGCTTCTTCGAGTATTGCCGCCAGGACCAAGTTGTACTGGAACCTCGCCTGACCTAGCGCGTGTTTTAACAACGCCAATCGAAGTCTTCTCGGTGCAGCCATAGTGATGAAATGACGATGCCAGGCAGGTTGGACATATATACAGTGATGTTATAGTTAACCATCGCCCCGCCCCCCGCCAAGTCCGAGTTACAACGGCCGAAAATCGGCCGGGCAGTGTTCAAAGACCGTTTACAACCCGTCCGGTGATCGCACGGTGTCCTGTAACCTGCTCGGGTACCGGCCGTATACCCCCGATGTCCGATCGAACGCCGGCCGGTAATTGCTACCACATAGGCCGAAAAAATCTTCCCTGTTAAGACTGACTCCGTACGGTCATCGACCGGTGTTTGGTCGGTCGCCTGTAGATTTCCGGACGGAGCCCGGTCACGTCACCGAGTTATGCCTCCGATGAGAGGAACTCGGCGACACCCCAAAAATCTACCGAGCTCCACCGATGCCGGACATCGGTCGGGCTATGTGACCTAGGCTTTAAGCAGTAGTTAGAGATACCCATGTGGAAGCTAACGTGACCAATACTCGCCATTAGTTTGTACGAATTTATTTTAGTTCGATTGCGATGGAAGCTTCAAGCATATTTAATGGCTCTCGAACACTAATTCCGGATGTTTTTTCGCGTGCGAGAGAGAGGCGGTGACTATTTCACCACTGCTACGCATTTACACCTGGGTGGAGTGAGGCAGTGTCATTACTTGTCTTGCCAAAGGACACACCTCGTTACCGGGTGCCGGATTCGAACGCACAACCTCTCGATCTTGAGTCGAACGCTCGTCATTGACGCTTAAGATGCTATTTTGTCAAGTGTGTCATCTATGCTAAAGTTCTGATTTTGTCCAGCTTGTGCACAGAGTACACCAAACAGGATAGCATTGTGCAAATGAGATAAATAAAACCAGACATCCGAGGCCACCGAAACAAAAGAAAGACTTGGTGTTCTATGATGGCTGAAAAGAGCGATCTTGGCTCTGAACAGTCGGGTGCATGTAGAGCATGGTTGTTAATGCCTTATCTCTGGCTTTCTGCCGGGAACGTGTTCGGCTAAAATGGTTTGTTTTGCTTCGTACACTCGTACACCTTCTTTTTGGGCCTTGGACTTTGCTCTCGGTCACGTGCAGTTTCTTTCTACGACTCAGCTGGTATGTTGAAGTCCTTGAAAACTGTGTAGACAGCGTCCTTGCATCGCTTCTTCTGTCTATCACTGGGGCTTTTTTTCATTTGTAGTTCTCCACAGAGGATTTTCTTCGGCAAATCTTCATCAGGCATTTCGATAACATGGCCTGCCTATCTTAATTGTGCCAGTTTTATACTCGGTATCAACACTCTGTAAATAAAAATCAAAAAATGAGTAAGTCTGGCCTTTGTTGGCTTTGACAGTTCCGAAGTCGAGCTAAAGGCTTCAATGATTTCAGATTGATTTTCAAAGGAAAGGGACATCATGAAGTCTCTTTCACAAGAAAACAGGAACAGATCTGCCACAAGGGATGCGCAATTCGTACCCATCGGAATACCCACAATTTGTCTAAATAACTTAGTACCAAATCTTATGTAAACAATGTCAAGTAGAAAGGTGAGAGATTCACAAACTTTAAAATCGCAGACGTAGCAAAAGTTGGAATAAACAAGTAAGTTATGGATATTTTAACATTTAAACGTAACGTTAGAAAATCAGATATACTTGATCCACAGTGTTTTAGCTCACCTGAGTCGAATGCTCAGATGTGAACTTATAGTATGGCAAGGCTCCGTTGTCTGTCTGTAGTCTGTTGTCTGTCAACATTTTCAAACATCTTATCCTCTGAAACCACTGGGCCGATTTAAGTCAAATTGCATGTCGCGCATCCATGTGATTGGGGAACGAAAATTTGTTCGCAGAGTCCAGATCACGTGACCAAGATGGCCGCCATGCCTATATATCGTAAAATCCCTTCAAAAATCTTTTCCCCCGGAACCAGTAGGCCGATTGCGATGAAACTGAATATGTAACATTGGCTCATCATTGTTTGTTCAAAGGATTATCCTCGGATGACGAACTTGACCTGTATTAAGCCAAGGTCAAGTTTGATCACATAGACTTTTGAATGGGAAAATAGTCAAGACTGTGTATTTTTCGAAATCTATTGCACCCTGTGATCTGAAAATTGGTAGATGCAGGTAGCTAAATGAGTGGATGAAACTACATTGGTATTCAAAATCAATGCCATTATTTGACCTTAGCCCAAGGTCCTTCAGATATGAAAATTAAAACTTATTTTCCTCAGAAACCACTTAGCCATTTGTAACAAAATTTCGTGTTAATGCCTTTAGCTACAAGGAAATGCATTCAATTAAAATGAGTTTGGTCACATGACCAAGATGGCCGCCACGCCCATATAAGGTAAAATCACTTCAAAAATCTTCTTCTCCGGAACCGGTAGGCCGATTGCCATGAAACTGAGTATGAAGCATTGGGGACTCGGATCCATCATAATTTATTCAACCGATGCCCCTATGACGAACTTGACCTGTTTTACGCCAAGGTCAAATCTGGTCATATAGACTTTTGTATGGAAAAAAGGTCAAAATTGTGTATTTTTCGGAAACTATTGTAGCCTATGGTATGAAAATTGGTTGGTGAAGTAAGCTAAATGAGTGGATGAAACTACATCAGTATTCAAGGAAAAGGTCATTATTTGACCTTGGCCCAAAATCATTCAGATATGAAAATTGTAGCTTAATTTTTTTAGAAAGCGCTAAGCCATTTGTAACCATATTTCATATAACGCCTGTAGGAACAAGGAAATAAAATTAATTAAATGAGTTTTGTCACATGATTAAGATGGCCACCATGCCCATATAAAGTAAAAACCCTTCAAAAATCTTCTTCTCCGGAACCACGGAGGGGGGTTAATGAAACTTAGTATTAGCATTAGGGACTCGGGTCCATCATACTTTGATCAAATGAGTACTCGGATGTCCTTGGCTTATTTTACGTTAAGGTCAGATTTGGTCACATAGACTTTTGAATGGAAAAGTCAAAATTGTGTTGTTGTTTTTTTTTTTTGTTTTGTTTTTTTGGAAACCATTGCAGTCTCTGATCGGCAAATTGGTAGATGCAGTTAGCTAAATTAGTAGATGAAACTACATGAATATTCACGGTCAAGTTGATTCCTTGACTTTTGCCTAAGGCCTTTCTGATATGAAATTTAAACCTTATTTTCTACTGGAAGCTCTAGGCCGTTTGTGACCACATTTTATATAAAAGCTTATAGAAGCAAGAAAATGAAAATTTATTGATATGAGTTTGGTCACTGGGCCGATTTTCATGAAAGTTAGTATTTAGCATTGGGGATTTGGGCCCATTAGTTTCCTCAAATGATGACCCCTTAATGGCCTTGACCTAATTTAAGCCAAGGTCAAATTTATTCGCATAGAAATTTGTATGATAAAAGGTAAAACGAGTGTTAAAAAACTATGTAAAAACGCATATGTGTCGGAAACAACTGCAGCCTGTGATCTGAAAGTTGGTAGATTCAGTTAAATTGTTGAGTGATTGAATCTACTTGAGTATTAAAGGTCAAGGTCATTCCCTGACTTTGGCCAAAGGTCATTCAGTTACGAAATTAAAACATTTCTTCACAGAAACCACTGCTCCATTTGTAACCAAATTTCATATGAAAGCTTTCAGGAACAAACAAATGAAATTTCATTAATATTAATTTGGTCACATGACCAATATGGCTGCCATGCCCGTAAAAGGTAAAACTCCTTCAAAAAAAATTTCCAGAACTAATGGACCCATTATCAGTTCACTTGACCAAGATGGCTACCATGGTAAAACCCTTTAAAAATCTTCTCAGAAATAGAAATCAAATGGTGCCATAAAGTCTCAGCACTCAGGTGGGCGGCTCAGAACCATTGCTTCTCTGTTTTTTTCGTTGTTGTTTTTTTTTTTTTTTTTTTTTTTCTTCTTCTTTTTGTGTCATCGTTTTTGTGAGAACACCCTTTGCCATTTGATCAGCAGAAGGGAACTCACCTAAGACCCCCATCTGCACCTTGGATTTATCTTGCAACCTTCATTGGACGAAGAGCTCCATCAAAGCGTACCTGATAGGTAATTCGTCATCGTAAAAAAAAAATTGTGAGCATTGTAGAAAACATCAAAATGAACAGCATTGGCGCTAGAACAAGTCTTCCTTGTCTCCATTAGTCGCATGCAATTGTTCAGAAAACATGCCATCCAGGACCCGGGCAAGTATACCAAAGTTGAACTGCTGCACCGTTTATATGAATTTGTTACAATTTTCCAAAGTCCCTTACGACTGAGTGTGCTAAATGCTTTTGTAATGTCAACAAAAGCCACGTAGAGATTCACATTCTGAATGTGGTATATCTTTTGAAGCAGTTTTTTTGTGCATAACATGTTAATTGTTCCTCTTTTCTTCTTGAATCCACATTGGTTTCCATGTAGAAGCTTCTGGCTGTTCAATGTGTTCCTTCAGTCAGCTGAATACGACTCTTGCAAGTATCGTACCGCAAATTGACCACAGTGTACGTTATTTCGTTTAAAACTGACAACTGACCTTCTTGACGGCGTTAAGTTCATTGATAGATAGTTCTATCCCAATAGCCTTAAGGTCGAAATCAAGTATTGCGCTAGAGTTTGTAAGTCTTAATACATCCCAAACCATATTCAAAGGTGACAAACTTCGCACTTTTATTTTCAAGTTCTTACGAAAGTTCTAGGATCTATTATTTAAAAATAAACATTAAGTGGATAAAGTATGAAATGATTATATTCGTTTGTTCACAACATAATTTAGACCGACAAGACCAAACCCATTGGATGCTTTTTAAAAGCAGCCAACTTGTTGGCTGTATAATGTTTATTTATTTCGAACGCGACTTCAGTACACATTCTGTGTGGTAAAATTCTGCGTAAATACGTGGTGTGCAGCCTTTTCTGTAGGGCCTTCCCAGTTACGTCATAAGACGGTCGAGATTAAACTGGGATAACACCAATCCAATCTAAATGGCTTCCAATCGAAATTGGAAGCCAATAAGATGTCGTTAAAGAACGACTTAAATAACACCCACCCTCCCCCGCCATGGGCAAGTGATAATAAATTGAATTTCGATCGAGCATTTTTGAGCAAATGGCAAATGAGAATTTCATGAAGTGCGTAGGAAAGTAAACAAGTTTGAGTTTAGACATTGCCGCTTTTGAGCATTTTTTTTAAATAGAAGAGCAACAAAGGGCCATAACTGTCATGTTAAAGGTACAGTATCAGTCATTTACGAACCACAAGTAAGAACAAAGGGCTGTAACCCCCATGATACGCGTCGAATTTTGACAATAATCGAACTCGTTCGAGGTCTCATGAATGTAAAGCCATGTTTGAAGCTTGGTTGAAGTTGGTTGGGAAACATAGAGTGTAGAGTCCGGAAACGGCTAATGTCAGCATTGTTTGAAGAACAAAGGCCATAACACGCGTCGGATTCTGACGATGATTGAAGTCGTCCGAGGTGTCATGGATGCAAAGCCATGTATGAAGTTTGATTGAAATCCGTTGAGAAACATAGACTTTAGAGTCCGGAAACGGCTAATTTCAGCATTATTTGAAGAAAAATGGCTGTAACTCCCATGATACGCGTCAGATTTTGACGATGATCGAACCCGTCCGTGGCCTCACCTCATGGATGCAAATTAAGCCATGTATAAAGTTTGGTGGAAATGGGTAGGTAGGCCTAAGGACTGTCTGTAGAGTCCAGAAAGTATGCGGATGGACGGAAGGATGCACGGACCGACGTACGCACACACGGACAAGCTTAATCCAGTATACGCCCCACTAAACTTCTTTCGCAGGAGTCCGGAAAGTATGCAGACGGATGGACGGGTGCACGGATGGATGCACGCACGCACACACAAGCTGAATCCAGTATATCCCCGCAAACTTCGTTTGCAACGGCAGACGATTTCAACATTGGCTCAATAAATCATGCCAAAGTTCTTATCAAACAGTGTATGCCCAGATCAGATGTGGCAGAAGGCTCGTGTAAAATTGTTGTTTGTGAAATATAAAACATCATCATAGTACAGGGGAACAACCTATGTCAGAGCAGTGACGTCATTCGTAGGTTTGCCGGCGTTGACTATACAAAAGGCATTTGTCGCATCAAGTAGGCGCAGTCGGTGCATTAGGTCATAAAATAATCAAACATACTGAAATATGTCTCAGAAATGTGTCCTTTTCTTTAAATAACTCTACACAAGCTGATTTGGCAATGATGTCGGAACTACCATTGTTTACAGCGCCGAATCAAATCTTGTGACGAAGCTATCGAAGCCTTTTCAATGTTTCAAGGTGGAATTAGCTCACTGATGGGATGCAAATATTGTTCGTTACCAGATGAAGTGTGTTTTCTGAAGACTCGTAATGTACATATCTAGTTGGAAGCATTTTATTTTCCCTATTTACACCAAAATGGCCGCTCCTGAAATGGGTACGACATCTCTACTATGACGTAGGTTGTCACCCTTGCAGTAGTAAATGGTAAGAATTTGAAGTAAATAAAAGCATCAAGTGGCCTTATAGGCTGAATATAGTCTGCATCTGCAGTTGTTAAAAACATTAATATAGGTAGTGATATAGCGAATACTGTGATTCTGTTTTTAACCCATTCAGTACCGGAAACCCCTAAAGGGGTAGGGGAGACCGGGGCTAGTTGGTCCGAAAATTGCATTTTTTTCAGATGCTGACATAAATATTCATTAGCTTGTAATACTTTTACATTATGCAACTATAGTATAATCCATTCTCAACCTTATTTCATAGTTTCACGTCTGGAAAATGACAAATTCTTACAAATATTGCCGTTTTCCAAAACGAGGTAAAACGGACCAACTTACCCCACTATCGGGGTAAGTTGGTCCGAGCCGCGGTGGGATTCAACGAGAAAATCAGGAAGTAATGATGGGTCGATTAAATGCCACTTTTGACAAAAGATCCGAAAACTGTGGATTCAGTAACAATGTAATAGACTGTCGGGCGATAAACTTAACGCAAATTCCTGAGATGACCAGCCAATTGTGCATTTCGTTAGTTATTTTTCTCAGAAACCGCCGATTTGATTGGAAAGCCCCATTTAAAAGCCTTACAGAAGAGTAGTCCGGGGCTAGTTGGTCCTAAGATTATGATTTGTCTTCAACAGCTGGGGCTAATATCTATTTCTCAGAATGATTTTGGTACTCTGTAACTTGTTCAATAATTTGCTGCTGTTTTTCACTCAGAAAATGCCAGGTTCTGATAAATACAAAAACATTTTCGGCGGACCAACTTACCCCGTCGCGAATGGACCAACTTACCCCGACCCTAGCGCCTGGTAGATCTTCACAAATGACAGGAATGTCATTGAATTTAGAAACACCAACTACACTCATTTGAAAACCTTAGATAATGAGCTTTCAGGAAAAGTATAACATTTTCATGCTATTTGTTACACATAAAAAAGACAAAAAAAAAAATGATTCCAATTGTGATAAAGTCACTTTTGTGGTACAAAATCAGTTTTTGTTCTCTAAAGTTTTACGCCTTTTTGATCGCCATCTTATTTTCTTCAGAAAGTGTGACACGATCAAGCATTCCATTGAGCCAAATCACTTTGCCATGACCTTTCTCAGTTCAGAGAAATTGCGCTCGGACCAACTTGCCCCACGGACCACCTAGCCCCGGTCTCCCCTACCTTGGCAAACAGTGCAGGCCCAGATCAGACGCCGCAGAACGCAGCCATCTTCCAAATAAATTTTGATGAAAACAACCTGACACCCCCCCCCCCCCCTCTTACGTTTGGAATGGACTCTTGCTATATATAAGGAGGAAGATTCCAATGGACTCTTGTACCATGGACTCTTGCTATATATAAGGAGGAAGATTCCATTTAGTGGAGCGTGATAGCTCAGTGGTTAGTGCACTTGCCTCTGATGTTAGAGGTTCCGGGTTCGATCCCCGGCAGCGGCGATAAAATTTCGGTGTCCGAACACGCTCCATTGGCATCATTTGCAGGGATGAATGTCATAAAGTGCACCGTCCTTCGGATCGGGACGTTAACTGGAGGCCCCTTGTGCAGGGAGAACCATCCCCTGTGCAGGTTAAAGATCCCTACCGTAATTACATGATCACACATGAGTACTGTTAAACCGCTGAGAATGTCTAAGCCTGCCCAGAAAAGTTGCTGCGAGCCATCCGGTCCATGCATGTAAACCCTTTTGGATTCATTGGGCGGCAGGGATTGAGATGTCATTTCATCTCAATGTCAGGTAAAAGTCCCACAAACTTGGAAGCAACGTCTCGTTTTCGTGATGAATAAGAAAAACATCAGAATTTTCTCTGGAACTTTTGTGGGTGATCAAATCTTTCAATAGATTTGAATATGCGTGTTTTCGTAATGTTTTTTATGACCCCAACTTTTTGGGAGGGGCATATTGCTTCTGGTCCGTCCATTCGAACTTCCGTTACGCCTTTGATGCATAGCACAACGCAAGAACCGTGCATGCTAAGGTTTTGAAATTTCATATGGATTTTTCATGGAAAATTAGCTAACGCGTATTTATTTCTTATCCGTATTATGCCCCTTTCAAAAGTTATTGCCCTTTGATTTTTTTTTATACAATCTTGTCAGCAACATATCTCAAAATCTATTGGAGCTAGAACCTTGTAAGTTGATGACTAGATTGTTCTTTCTTTCTTCTGATACTTCTTAACCTCATAAGAGGACAACAGAAGGGTATCCGGTATACCAAGTGCTAAAGGGGGGTTAGCTGAAATAAAAGGTAAGCAAAGTAGGTGAAATGAGTTTGTACAGTGCGAAAAGAAAGTTAGTATAGTTAAAAGATAAAACAGAATCTGGTGGCTTTAGGGGGACACATGCACCACCTGGCAGACAGCATGACAGAACCGTGCCAAGGTTGGTAGCAAGACAATATAGGCTGGGAGAGCGTTCCAGTGTATAACTGATCTTGGGAAGAAGCTATACTTGTGATAGTTGGTCTGGGTGGGGATTTGCTTGTATGCCAAAGGGTGGATAAATTTCAACTTGGTATGAGGTAATCTGAGACAGGGATTGCAACAAGGTCATGCGTAACCTTGTATAGCATGATAAGGCGATTATCGATGCGTCTCTGATCTAGTGGACGCCATTGGAGTTTGCCAAGCATGGCTGTAACACTTGATGTGTACCTATAGTCTCGTGTGGCCCACCTGGCAGCTCTGCGTTGGACAGATTGGTGCTGATGAGTAGATGTCCTGATTAACTTTTGACTAAATTCCGAAAAATACTTTGTGGCTAATGGCCCTTTGTCACTTTCGGTACATTGTATGCATTGTGATGCATAGCATAACTTTAGAAGCTTGTATGCTAGGGTTTTGAAATTTCATATATGGATTCCTCATGGAAAATTAGCTGAAAGATATTTTTTTTCTCATCCGGATTTTGCCCCTTTTAAGTTTGTTTGTGTCAACCTTTGTGTTCAATCAGCTCAAAACAGTTATTGTGCGCAATGTAGGGAGACAAAATTTGTAAATCAATTTCAAGGGGGGATTCCCTTTTCTTAGTATTAATTTTCCTGCCTGTTTAAAATTCAGCGACCAATTTCTATTGCAGTAAGTAGATAGGACAGTGTTGCAATTGTTCTGCTTGTGATTTTTGAGTGGTTGCTTCCAAAAAGTCACACATAGCTTTCAAAATCTTATGTGCACAATGTTACTAGAATACACCGTATACACATATTTACGATATTAATTCAATTGATTCTGATGGCACAAATTGCTTCCATACACTTAATTTTTGTCACGAGACATTGACAAATGTATTTTCCGAACCCCAACCCACCCCCACCCCAAAAATGTTTATTTTTACAACTTGAACATAGATCTTGTTTATCAATAGCATACAAGGAAAATATAAATGACATCTAGATCTATTTAAAAAAAAAAATATAGAATATAGAAAGCAGAGGGAGTCTGCATCGTCTGCTTGTGTCCGCCAAACCTTCAACTGGATTTCCTTTTGATTTTGTGGATTCAAACACATATGGATGGATAGATATGGGAAAATGCATAGCCTCCGTGTACCATATATCGAACGATTTTGAGCAAATATTTCCATTTATCAATCAAGAGAAAGTTTCTTCGTTCTCTTTTTAATAATAAATTATAAACTGCACTTTAACAATTTCTGACGTATATTTTGTTTTTAATGACGTCATTTGTTTGCGCGTGAGGAGAGCTCGCCTTACAGCCAGTAAAACAGTGTATGGTGCTAATATTGGGCCATTACTTATTTAATGTTTTTTCTGCGGATTAAATCCTAATTTTCTCAGAACTGGCACGGATATTTTTTGAGGACTTTTTTTTGGTAATTATTATAACATAGCCCTGTGTTTTGGTGTTAAAAGAGTTTCTCAAGGAATTATCTTGACCATAAAAATTAAAGTGCCTCACCTATGATTACTGTGTAGGCGTTCATCATGCAAAACCTGGTGTGTATGTAATATACACCTGCGGTAATGGTCAAATGTGACCGCCCGCAGTATCAGTAGATAGATAGGAACAAAACGGGTTAACATATAGATCTATAAGCTCTTTCCAAGAGCCGAATAAATTGTTGCACCTTGCACTCAAGGTACAAGTGAAGGTGTCTTCCCTATTCGCATTCATACCCGTCGGCATGAGACGCAACCAATGATGTATTGTGTATACCTAGAATCAGTTATGTTTACGGCCGGAAAGAATATTTTATAGATAGTTTCAGTTGAACACAGAGAGGTTTATTAATTTGCATCTCAAAGAATCTTCCTTTTAATTATTAAATGAATTATTTTCTTTATGAAAAATCTGACGTAAAACACAACGATAATATTAAAATGGCAAATAGAAATTACATTTGCAGTGAAATTTAGGCACCCTTTAATCGCAACAAATAATGAAACTTATGACAAAAATGTAATAACAAGTTTTGCATATTTGTATTATTTCCCTTGGCATGTTATAACAAGTTTTTGCTTCTAAAATGACAATTGTTTTGAAAAGGTTGCAGACAATATGACAAATGTATATAACGTGCTAATAAAGGCTACCAATCAGCCAGCTTATTCACGCAGCCTGACCAACATTTTTCCCAGCAGGCACACGTCGCTAGGGTAACGTCAAATCAACGCCGTTGCAACGTCACGACGTTGCGTCGACAGATGTGACGTTGCATAAACGTCATGACGTTGCACCGACGTTGATGTGACGTCACGATTACGCCATGTGCCTGCTGGTTTGTATTCACTGCCTTGCAAGACAAACAGTTTCTCAAGTTTCAATATAGCGCCCCCGCCCATCGCATCGGAGCCTGGAGAAATAGATTGGGTGCTTCCGCGCAGAGCTGAAACCGACCGAACTTGAGTAGGCTACTGGTAAACAGCTTAGGTCTAAGCCTGTCCAGGAAAAGTGATGCGAGTCGGAACGCTCCTTAATTAATTACTAGCGGTTTCTATGGGCGGTAGGGCCTGAGATGTCATTTCATCTCAATGTCGGATAAAAGTCCAACAAAATCGGAAGCAACGTCTCCAAAATGACCTTCATAGTGTTGACGGGGACGTAAAACCTCAACTCAAACAAACAAAATCAAGTTTCAATATGCCGGCCTCGATAGCTCAGTCGGATGCGCGTTTTACTGGTGAGGATAGGCTACCTGCCGGGGTCGGCAACATTCCTTTCGTGGAGGTTGATCATGAAATCTTTTCTCTCCCTTCCGCTGATTCAAGAAGGGCAGTTGTCAGTTTCTGGCGAAAGGGTGCGTACTATACTGGTTAACCGCTTACGTATAAGCCTACCCAGGAAAAGTGTGGACAGGTAAACTGACCGACTCAAAAATGATCTAAAATAGTGTTGACTGGGCCAAACAAACCAAACAAATCAAGTTTCAATATAGGAGCCTTAATGATTAAATTGTTAGTCTGTTTAGCTAAGCAGGTATGTACTAAAGAGGAGGGGCGGGGGTACTCTGAATTTTGCCTGCTACATACGTTGGGACCCAACCCCAAAAATACCAAGACTGACAGTGTATCCCCCCAAAACAGCCAGTATATCATCAGAACCCCCAAAGAATATCTGCAAATTTTAGTATACGCCAAAAGATATTCCCAAACTATACTGGGAAGAATATTTGCAAAAACAAAAACAAAAAAAAAAAAAAAAACAAGAGGTTCATGATGTACCTTATTCGCTGACCTGAGTTATGATGTACTACCATTGTTGTGAACAGTTTTTTTTTATATATATATATTTAGCTCTGATATCCAATTTGTACAGATGAGCAGAACCACTTTTAAAGCACTTTTGGTAGAGGGGTCACTCAAGGAACTTTTCTGTCGAAGTTATTTTAAAATTGAGACATTGGAAAAGATGTTCTTTAATGATTTTTCCGTCTTTACCTCTGCAGTCATATGGACATTTGTTAAGCAGAGCAAATCCATTTCAGCAATTTAAGCAATCATCATTACATGATTAATTTGAGTATAATGACATGTCAACCCTTGTGGGTCATTTTGTGTCGTCTCCCAGAGAAAGGGAAAAAGTGAGTGATAGCGGAGAAAGACAAAAACGAATGAAAGTGTTAAAACAGAAGAAACAACAACCCCCCCCCCTCTACCCTTACCTGCTGCAAGGACAGCGGTCCTTGCCCTACTGTAAGCGAATATTTATCAGTCGGACGCCCTTTGCCTCACCCAACCACCCCTCAATCACCAGTACAATAATACTACTTTGAGACGGGATTTTTCAATGGAACAGACCTAAGATGAGCCATACCGTTTAATCATTTTTGGCACAAAAATAAAAGAGAAACATTTCTGTGAATTGGGTATGAAATTGCACCATTAACTCTGTCAGTGGAACAAAACCATTTTAGCAGTTTTGGTAGAGGGTTACCCAAGGAGCATTCCTGTGATTTTTTTAAATCGGACCATTAGCCTAGAAGGAGATGTCGTTTAAAGGTTTTTTTTTTTTTTCTTTCTATTTTTAGCTCTGGCAGTCAGCTGGTTCAGCCGAGTGGAACTATTTTAGCAATTCTGGTAGAGGGTAACCCAAAGGAACATTCCTGTGAAATTATTCTGAAATCGGACCATTAGCCTAGCAGGAGATGTCGATTAAAGTGTTTTTTTTTTTTCTTCTATTTTTAGCTCTAGTGGCCATTTTGTTCAGTGAAGCAGAACCATTTTAGCAGTTCTGGTTGAGGGTCATCCAAGGAACATTCCAAGAAATTGTTTTGAAATCGGACCATTAGCCTAGGAGGAGATGTCATTTAAAGTTTTTTTTTTTTTTTTGTTTTTTTTTTTTTGTTGTTGTTTTTTTTTGTTTTTTTTTCTATTTTTAACTCTGGTGGCCATTTCGTTTAGCAGAGCAGAACCATTTTAGCAATTTTGGTAGAGGGTTCCTGTAAAATTATTTTGAAATCGGACCTTTACCTTAGGAGGAGATGTCGTTAAAAGGTTTTTCTAAAGTTGTTCTGTTTTTAGCTCTGGTGGCCCTTTTGTTCAGCGGAATTATTTTGAGCAATTTTGGTAGAGGGTTATCCAAGGAACATTCCTGTGAAATTATTTTGTAATCGGATCATTAGCCTAGGAGGAGATGCCATTTTAAGGATTTATTTTTTTTTTCTATTTCTAGCTCTGGTGACCATTTTGTTCAGCGGAACGAAACCGTTTTAGCAATTTTGGTAGAGGGTCACCTAATAAATATTCCCATGAATTTATTTTGAAATCGGACCATCAGCCTAGGAGGAGATGTCGTTTAAAGGTTTTTCTAAGGTTTTTGTATTTTTAGCTCTGGTGGCTAATTTCTTCAGCGGAGCGGAACTATTTTAACAATTTTGGTAGAGGGTCAGCCAAGGAACATTCCTGTGAGCTTAATTTGAAATAGAAGCATTAGCCTAGGAGGATATGTCGTTTAAAGATTTTTTTTCTATTTTTAGCTCTGGTGGTCATTTTGTTCAGCGGAGCGGAACCATTTTAACAATTTTGGTAGAGGGTCATTTAAGGAACAGAACAGAATGTCGTTAGATATTCATTTAAAGACATTGTTTGGCCCGACAGGCTCATCAAACAAGGCACAATGTTGAGTCAGTCTGAAGGACAAATATTAATTGACATTATGAATGATCATGGCTTAGAACAAATTGTTAACTTACCCACTCGTGATAAGAACACATTGGATATGATTCTTACAACTTTTCCAGGACAGTTTGAAGATATTCAGCCTCCAGACAAGCTAATTGCGATCATGATATTGTTTCAGGATATTTAAAAATCTACATTCCACCAATAAACAATAGGCACATGGGCCTCTATGCTCACCAGAGCTCAAGGAGCACTGCCCACTGGTAGTCGTGTATTTTAATTAACCATGGACCCAAAAACGCTACAGATAAAATTTGGACCCAATCAACCTAATGGCTTCAGTGGTCTGATGTCTCTTGAATGTGTTGTTGCAAGACAAAAAAAAAGACAATTGACAACCATCTGTGGTAACTAATTAGCTTTAAGATCGTAAGGCAGATAGAACATTGTTTAAGGTACATTTCTATGAAAGCTTTTAAAATATCTTGAAAGGTGTAAAAGTCATTTTTCAATTTCCCCCATTATAAGTCTATGGAAGCTCTTAACTTCCCATAGAAACCAAATTATAGAGCCAAATTTCATTTAAGTAAAAAAACACAAAAACTGTAAAGGCTAATATGGTGAATATTTCCATAAAGCCTCGGCCTCATAGAGCATACGGCTTATGAGGAGGTGATTGCTTTAAATATTTTTCTTTCTTTTTTTTTCTATTTTATTTTTTTATTTTGGTTTCCAATGGCAACCAATAATAAGAGGGCCCAGAGGGCCCTGGTTCGCTCACCTGAGTGTCACTGTCTCGAGTACATCCTATTTATAGCTCTGGTGGCCATCTTGTTCATCAGCAGAGTGATTTAGCTTATTTGGTAGGGAGTAACCTAAGCAACATTCCTGTGAAGTTTGAATCAAATTGGCCTTAGGGTTTACGAGGAGTTCACGTTTGAATCAAATTTACTATATTTTTCTATTTTCAGCTCCGGTGGCCATTTTGTTCATCGAAGTGGGATTGTTTTATGAGAAAGAAGGTCAAAGGTCACGGTCACAGGGTGGAAAGTCTTTGCAACAAGGAACATACATGCCAAATATGAAGGCTCTATCTCAAATAGTTCAAAAGTTATGATAAAGTAGGTCACATGTCAAGGTCAAAGTCACGAATCATTTTTGTATGAATAGGAAGCCCTTGTCACAAGAAAACTACATGCCAAATATGAGGGCCCTATCTCAAATGCTTCAAAATTATGACAAAGTTGGTCAAAGGTCAAGGTCATAAGAACTAATTTTTGTATGGATGGGAAGACCTTTTCACAAGGAACATACATGCCAAATATGAAGGCACTATCTCAAATGGTTCAAAAGTTATAACAAGTTATTGTGCGGAAACCATATTTTTGCGTTCAATGGCAAGTAACTCTGAAGTGAAAATTCCGACCTGGCCCAAATTCGAACTCATCCGAGATTTAATGGATATGCTGATAACCTGCCAGTTTCATGAAGATCCAATCAAAAATATAAACAAGTTATCGACCGAAAACCATCATTTTGTGGGATCCAAGGGCAAGTAACTCTGAGGTGAATCATCCGTTCTGGCTCAAATTCGATCTCATCCCAGGTTTAATGGATGTGTTGATTATCTGTAAGTTTGATGAAGACTGGATCAAAACTAAACATGTGATTGAGCGGAAACCATAATTTTTGCATTCAAGGGCAATTAACTCTGAAGTGAAAATTCCGATCTAGCCAAAATTCGAACTCATCCAAGATTTTATAGATATGCTGATTATGTGCAAGTTTCATGAAGATCCAATAAAAAATAAACAAGTTATTGAGCGGAAACGATTTTCACCATTATAATTCAATGGAAGCTAACTGTTGCCATGGCAAGCAGGATTCCAATCTGATCAGTCCAAAAACCTTACGCAGCCTTTCCCCCTACCTGATGATGCTTCTCATGAAATTTGATCAAGACTGGCTATGGGGGTATTAGAGATATACTTATTTGAAGTTGTTTTCGGACGCACGGACGCACGCACGCACGACGTACGACGGACAAAATGTGATCACAAAAGCTCACTTTGTCACTACGTGACGGGTGAGCTAAAAAGGAGCAGTAGGCCTAAAATCATATGGCAGAAACAAAATTTCAGAGAAAATGTTCTATTAACATTTTGCCAAAATATCTACTAAGGCTTGGTAGTAGATGCAAATTTTCAATATTCCCCATTACAAATCTATAGAAACTCTTAAGATGCCATAGCAACCAACAAAAGAGCCAAATTTCATAAAAAAAAAAAAAAAAAAAAAAAAAAAAAAACATAAACCTGTTCAGGCAAATATGGTGAATATTTCCATAAACTCTCAGCCTCATAGAGCATATGGCTTTTCGAGAAGACTATTTTAAGTGTGTTTTTATTGTATTTTGGGCGCATTTTGGTTTCCATTGAAATCAAGAAAAGCGACAAGTTGGCCTAAGCAGATACAGCAGATAGATGATTGCTAAAAGTATTTCTAAGAAAGTTTTGTAAAAATATCTGAAAAGGCATAACTGCAAATTTATTTATTTATTTTTTAATTGTCCCCATTATAAGTCAATGGAAACTCTAAGTTGCCATAGCAACCAAACTAAAGAGCCAAATTTCATAAAAAAAAACTCAAAACCTAAAAAAAAGCAAATATGGAAAATATTTCCATAAAGACTCAGCCTCATAGAGCATGCCGTTTCTGAGGAGATGATTTTGTAAGCATTTTTTTTTTTATTATTTTATTTTTCATTTTGGTTTCCAGTGGCAGCCAGTAAAAAATTAACAATATGCCTAAAATCATATCGCATATGGTAGATTACTTAAGAAACATTTTCATGAAAGTTGTTTCACAATATCTGCTAAGGCGTGGCAGTAAATGCAATTTTTCAATTTTCCCCATTTTAAGTCAATAGAAACTCTAAGTTGCCATAGCAACCAAACTAAAGAGCTGAATTTCATAAAGAAAAACCCACAAAACATGTAAAGGCAAATCTGGTGAATATTTCCATAAACTCTCAGCCTCATAGAGCATATGGCTTCCGAGGAGGTGATTTTATATGTATTTTTTTTTCTATTTTTTTTTTTTTTTTTTTTCATTTTGGTTTCCATGGCAACCAGTAAAAATGAGCAAAAGGCCGAAAATCATACAGCAGATAGATGATTGCTAAAAAAAATATTTCTAAGAAAGTTTTGTCAAAAATCTGGAAAGACATAACAGAAAAAATCCATTTTTTAATTTTCCCCATTATAAGTCAATGGAAACTCTAAGTTTCCATAGCAACAAAACTAAGGAGCCGAATATCATAACAAAAAACTCAAAACCTGAAAAAACAAATATGGTGAATATTTCCGTAAAGACTCTGCATCATAAAGCATTCCGTTTCTGAGGAGATGATTTTGTAAGTATTTTTTTATATATTTTTTGCTATCATTTTGGTTTGCATGGCAACCAGTACAAAAAACAAACAATAGGCCTAAAATCATATCACAGATGGTAGATTACTTAAGGAACATTTCTATGAAAGTTTTGTCAAAAAATCTGCAAAGGCGTGGCAGTAAATGCAATTTTTCTATTTTCCCCATTATAAGTCAATGGAAACTCTAAGTTGCCATAGGAACCAAACTAAAGAGCTGGATTTCATAAAAATACACTCAAACTTCCAAAGGCAAATCTAGTGAATAGTTCCATTAAGTCTCAGCCTCATAGAGCATATGGTTTCTGAGGAAATGATTTTTTATTTTTATTTTTTCCAATTTTTTCATTTCGGTTCCCATGGCAACCAGTAAAAATGAGCAATAGGCGTAAAAGCATATGGCAGATGGTAGATTGCTAAAGAAACATTTCTATAAAAGTTGTGTCAAAATATCTGCAAACGTTTGGCAGTAAATGCCATTTTCAATTTCCCCCATTATAAGTCTATAGAAAATCTAAGTTGCCATAGCAACCAAACTAAAGAGCCGAATTTCATAAAAAAAAAAAAACACTGTAAAGGCAAATATGGTGAATATTTCCATAAACCCCCAGCCTCATAGAGCATACCGTTTCTGAGGAGATTTTTTAAGTATTTTATTCTACTTTTTTTTTTTTTTCATTTTGGTTTCCATGGATTACTTACGGAATATTTCTATGAAAGTTGTGTTAAAATAATTGCAAAGGCTTGGCAGTTAATGTCATTTTTCAATTTTCCCCATTATAAGTCTATGGAAAATCAAAGTTGCCATTGCAACCAAACTAAAGAGCCGAATTTCATAAAATAAACCCACAAAACCTGTAAAGACAAATATGGTGATTTTTTCCATAAACTCTCAGCCACATAGAGCATCCATTTTAAAGTGTTTTTTTTTTTTTTTTTTTTTTTGGCATTTTGTTTTCCATGGCAACCAATGCAAATGAGCAGTAGGCTTAAATCATATGGCAGATATATAGACTGGCTAAGGAACATTTCTATGAAAGTTTTGTCAAAATATCGGCAGAGGCTTGGCAGTAAATGCCATGCTTCAATTTTCCCCATTGTAAGACTATGGAAACTATTAGTTACCCTAGCAACCAAACTAATGAGCCGAATTTCATAAAAAAATACTTTCTATCCTCCAGCCCGAGGATGCTACAGATGAAATTTGGGCCCGATCGGCCTAGTGGCTTCAGAGGAGATGTCGTTTGAAAGTGTTGACGGACGACGACGCAGACGACACAGACGACGACGACGGACAACCGCCTACCCTATAAGCTCCCCCGGAGCCTTCGGCTCCGGTGTACTAAAAACACAAAACCTGTAAAGGCAAATATGTTGAATATTTTCATAAAGTTCTGTCTCCTAGAGCATATGGTTTCTGAGAAGATGATTTTTCAAGTATTTTAATCTTTTTTTTTTTTTTTTGCATTTTGGTTTCCATGGCAACCAATAAGAAGAGGGGCCAGAGGACCCTCAATCGCTCACCTGAGTATCAGTGTCTCTAGTGCATTCTTGGCCAAAGGGCTATAATTTGAATAAACTTGGTAGCGGTTCACTAGTTGAAGCTTTACACCAGATATCAAATACCTGGGCCTTCTGGTTTCGGACAAGAAGATTTTTTCCTATATATGCCTATGTAAAACTAGTGGGTCCCAGCGCAGGGACATTTTTGCCCCAAAGGCTATAATTTGAACAATCTTTGTAGAGGTCCATTAGATGAAGCTTCATACCAAATATCAAAGACCTGGGCCTGACGGTTTCACAGAAGATTTTCTAAAGATTTCCCCTATATAAGCCTATGTAAAACTAAAGAGCCCCGGGGCGGGGGCATTTTTGGCCCGAGCACTATAATCTGAACAATCTTGGAAGGGGTACACTAGATGAAGCTTCATGCCAAATAGCAAAGACCTGGGCCTTGCGGTTTCAGAGAAGAAGATTTTTTTTAAAGATTTTCCCTTTATAAGCCCATGTAAAACCAAAGGGCCCCGGGGCGGATCACTTTTGGCCCCAGCACTATAATTTGAACAATCTTGGTAGAGGTCCACCAGATGAAGCTTCATACCAAATATCAAAGATCTAGGCCTTGCGGTTTCAGAGAAGAAGACTTTTAAAGATTTTCCCTATATAAGCCCATGTAAAACCAAACGGCCCCGGGACGGGGGCATTTTTTGGCCCCAGCACTATAATTAGAACAATCTTGGTAGGGTTCCACTAGATGAAGCTTCATACCAAATAGCAAAGACCTGGGCCTTGCGGTTTCAGAGAAGAAGATTTTTTTAAGATTTTCCCTATATAAGCCCATGTAAAACCAAAGGGCTCCGGAGCGGGGCATTTTTGGATGGGGTCCACCAAAGGATCATTCCTGTGAAGTTTGGTCAAAACCCGATCAGTGGATTAGGAGATGTCGTTTGAAGAAATTGTTTACGCACGGATGACAGACAAAAAGTGGTCCTAATATAAAACACAAGAGGGCCATGATAGCCCTTGATCGCTCACCTGATCCATAGAGTAACAAGTGGGCCCCAGGGAGGGCCATTATTGACCCCAGGGCTATAATGTGCATAATGATGAGGGAGGTCTAAAAAGTGAAGCTTCGTACCAAATATCAACAAAGGCTATAATTTGAACAATCTTGGCAAAGGTCCACTAGATGGAGCTACACACCAAATAGCAAAGACCTGGGCCTTGCGGTTTCAGAGAACGAGATGTTTTAGGATTTTCCCTATATAAGCCCATGTAAAACCAAAGGGCTCCGGAGCGGGGCATTTTTGGCCCAAGCAATATATTTTGAACAATCTTGGTAGGGGTCCACTAGATTAAACTTCGTACCAAATATCAAAGACCTGTGCCTTATGGTTTCAGAGAAGAAGATTTTTTAAGTTTTCATTAAAAAATTTATTATTGGCCCCTGTGACCTTGATGTGCAGCAGACCAGAACCATTTGAACAACTTTGAAAGGGGTCCACCTAAGGATCATTCCTGTGAAGTTTGGTCAAAATCCGATCAGTGGTTTAGGAGGAGATGTCGTTTGAAGAAATTGTTTACGCACGGATGACAGACAAAAAGTGATCCTAATATAAAACACAAGAGGGCCATGATAGCCCTTGATCGCTCACCTGATCCATAGAGTAACAAGTGGGCCCCAGGGAGGGTCATTATTGACCCAAGGACTATAATGTGCATAATGATGAGGGAGGTCTAAAAGATGAAGCTTCGTACCAAATATCAACAAAGGCTATATTTTGAACAATCTTGGCAAAGGTCCACTAGATGGAGCTACACACCAAATAGCAAAGAACTGGGCCTTACGGTTTCAGAGAAGAAGATTTTTTAAGATATTCCCTATATAAGCCCATGTAAAACCAAATGGCCCCGGGGCGGGGGCATTTTTGGCCTCAGGGCTATAATTTAAACAATCTTGATCACACCAAATATCAAAGACCTGGGCCTAATACGGTTTCAGAAAAGAAGATTTTCAAAGATTATCTCTATATAAGTCTATGTAAAACCAAAGTTGCCATAGCAACCAAATTAAAGAGCCGAATTTCATAAAAAAAAACACAAAACCTGTAAAGACAAATATAGTGATTTTTTTCCATAAACTCTCAGCCACATAGAGCATCCATTTTCTGAGGAAATGATTTTTAAGTTGTTTTTTTTTTTTTTGGCATTTTGGTTTCCATGGTAACCAATGCAAATGAGCAGTAGGCTAAAAATCATATGGCAGATAGACTGCCTAAGGAACATTTCTATGAAAGTTTTGTCAAAATATCTGCAGAGGCTTGGCAGTAAATGCCATTTTTTCAATTTTCCCCATTATAAGACTATGGAAACTATTAGTTACCCTAGCAACCAAACTAATGAGCCGAATTTCATAAAAAAATACTTTCTATCCTCCATCCCGAGGATGCTACAGATGAAATTTGGGCCCGATCGGCCTTGTGGCTTCAGAGGAGATGTCGTTTGAAAGTGTTGACGGACGACGACGCAGACGACACAGACGACGACGGACAACTGCCTACCCTATAAGCTCCCCCGGAGCCTTCGGCTCCGGTGAGCTAAAAACACAAAACCTGTAAAGGCAAATATGTTGAATATTTTCATAAAGTCTCTGTCTCCTAGAGCATATGGTTTCTGAGAAGATGATTTTTCAAGTATTTTAATCTATTTTTTTTTTTTTTTTTTTGCATTTTGGTTTCCATGGCAACAAATAATAAGAGGGGCCAGAGGACCCTCAATCGCTCACCTGAGTATCAGTGTCTCTAGTGCATTCTTGGCCAAAGGGCTATGATTTGAATAAACTTGGTAGCGGTTCACTAGTTGAAGCTCCACACCAGATATCAAATACCTGGGCCTTCTGGTTTCGGACAAGAAGATTTTTTCCTATATATGCCTATGTAAAACTAGTGGTTCCCAGTGCAGGGACATTTTTGCCCCAAAGGCTTTAATTTGAACATTCTTTGCAGAGGTCCATTAGATGAAGCTTCATACCAAATATCAAAGACCTGGGCCTGACGGTTTCACAGAAGATTTTCACTATATAAGCCTATGTAAAACTAAAGAGTCCCGGGGCGGGGGCATTTTTGGCCCCAGCACTATAATCTGAACAATCTTGGTAGGGGTCCACTAGATGAAGCTTCATACCAAATAGCAAAGACCTGGGCCTTGCGGTTTCAGAGAAGAAGATTATTTAAAGATTTCCCTTTATAAGAGGGCCCCGGGGCGGGGCACTTTTGGCCCCAGCACTATAATTTGAACAATCTTGGTAGAGGTCCACCAGATGAAGCTTCATACCAAATATCAAAGATTTAGGCCTTGCGGTTTCAGAGAAGAAGACTTTTAAAGATTTTTCCCTATATAAGCAATGTTAAACCGAAGGGCCCCGGGACGGGGGCATTTTTGGCCCCAGCACTATAATTTGAACAATATTGGTAGGGTTCCACTAGATGAAGCTTCATACCAAATAGCAAAGACCTAGGCCTTGCGGTTTCAGAGAAGAAGATGTTTTAAGATTTTCCCTATATAAGCCCATGTAAAACCAAAGGGCCCCGGAGCGGGGCATTTTTGGCCCCAGCAATATATTTTGAACAATCTTGGTAGGGGTCCACTAGATTAAACTTCGTACCAAATATCAAAGACCTGGGCCTTATGGTTTCAGAGAAGAAGATTTTTTTATGTTTTCATTAAAAAATCTATTCTTGGCCCCTGTGACCTTGATGTGCAGCAGACCAGAACCATTTGAACAACTTTGAAAGGGGTCCACCTAAGGATCATTCCTGTGAAGTTTGGTCAGACCCCGATCAGTGGTTTAGGAGGAGATGTCGTTTGAAGAAATTGTTAAAGCACGGATGACAGACAAAAAGTGATCCTAATATAAAACACAAGAGGGCCATGATAGCCCTTGATCGCTCACCTGATCCATAGAGTAACAAGTGGGCCCCAGGGAGGGCCATTATTGACCCCAGGGCTATAATGTGCATAATGATGAGGGAGGGCTAAAAAGTGAAGCTTCGTACCAAATATCAACAAAGGCTATAATTTGAACAATCTTGGCAAAGGTCCACTAGATGGAGCTACACACCAAATAGCAAAGACCTGGGCCTTGCGGTTTCAGAGAAGAAGATTTTTTAAGATTTTCCCTATATAAGCCCATGTAAAACCAAAGGGCTCCGGAGCGGGGCATTTTTGGCCCCAGCAATATATTTTGAACAATCTTGGTAGGGGTCCACTAGATTAAACTTCGTTCAAAATATCAAAGACCTGGGCCTTATGGTTTCAGAGAAGAAGATCATTTAAGTTTTCATTAAAACATCTATTCTTGGCCCCTGTGACCTTGATGTGCAGCAGACCAGAACCATTTGAACAACTTTGAAAGGGGTCCACCTAAGGATCATTCCTGTGAAGTTTGGTCAAAACCCGATCAGTGGTTTAGGAGGAGATGTCGTTTGAAGAAATTGTTTACGCACGGATGAAGACAAAAAGTGATCCTAATATAAAACACAAGAGGGCCATGATAGCCCTTGATCGCTCACCTGATCCATAGAGTAACAAGTGGGCCCCAGGGAGGGCCATTATTGACCTGGGCCTTGCGGTTTCAGAGAAGAAGATTTTTTTAAGATTTTCCCTATATAAGCCCATGTAAAACCAAATGGTCCCGGGGCGGGGGCATTTTTGGCCTCAGGGCTATAATTTAAACAATCTTGATCACACCAAATATCAAAGATCTGGGCCTAATGCGGTTTCAGAAAAGAAGATTTTCAAAGATTATCTCTATATAAGTCTATGTAAAACCAAAGGGCCCCGGGGCGGGGTATTTGTGGCCGGGGGTGCTATAATGTGAACAATCTTGGTAGAGGTCCACTAGATGAAGCTCCATACCAAATATCAAAGACATGGGCCTTGCAGTTTCGGAGAAGAAGATTTTTTAAGTTTTCCCTATGTAAGTCTATGTAAAATCAAAGGGTCTCGTGGCCGGGGCATTTTTGGCCCCAGGGCTATAATTTGAACAATCTTGATAGAGGTCCACTAGATGAAATTTCACACCAAATATCAAAGACCTAGGCCTTGTGGTTTCAACAGAAGAAGATTTTTAAAGATTTTCCCTATATAAGACTACGTAAAATCAAAGGGCGCCCGAGACGGGGGCATTTTTGGCCCCAGCACTATATTTTGAACAATCTTGGTAGATGTCCACGAGATGAAGCTACATACCAAATATCAAAGACCTGGGCCTTGCGGTTTCAGAGAAGAAGATTTGTAAAGATTTTCCTTATATAAGCCCATGTAAAACCAAAGGGCCCCGTGGCGGGGGTATTTTTGGTCCCAGGGCTATAATTTGAACAATCTTGATAGAGGTTTACAAGATGAAGCTTCAAACCAAATAACAAAGACCTGGGCCTTGCAGTTTCAGAGAAAAAGATTTTTAAAGATTTTCCCTATATAAGCCCAAGTAAAACCAAAGGGCCCCGGGGCGGGGGCATTTTTGGCACCAGCACTATAATTTGAACAATCTTGGTAGGAGTCTACTAGATGAAGCTTCATACCAAATATCAAAGGCCTGGGCCTTGCAGTTTCAGAGAAGAAGATTTTTAAATATTTACCCTATATAAGCAAATGTTAATCCAAAGGGCCCCGTGCCGGGGGCATTTTTGGCCCCAGGGCTATAATTTGAACAATCTTGGTAGAGGTTTACAAGATGAAGCTTCATACCAAATAAAGACATGTGCCTTGCAGTTTCAGAGAAGAAGATTTTTAAAGATTTTCCCTATATAAGCCAATGTAAAACCAAAGGGCCCCGGGGCTGGGGCATTTTTGGCCCGAGCACTTTAATTTGAGCCTGACGGTTTCACAGAAGATTTTCTAAAGATTTCCCCTATATAAGCCTATGTAAAACTAAAGAGCCCCGGGGCGGGGGCATTTTTGGCCCCAGCACTATAATCTGAACAATCTTGGAAGGGGTACACTAGATGAAGCTTCATACCAAATAGCAAAGACCTGGGCCTTGCGGTTTCAGAGAAGAAGATTTTTTTTAAAGATTTTCCCTTTATAAGCCAATGTAAAACCAAAGGGCCCCGGGGCGGGGGCATTTTTGGCCCGAGCACTTTAATTTGATCAATCTTGGTAGCGGTCCACTAGATGAAGCTTCTTAACAAATATCAAAGTCCTGGGCCTAGCGGTTTCAAAGTAGAAGATTTTTAAAGATTTTCCCTGTATAAGCCCATGTAAAACCAAAGGGTCCCGGGGTGGGGGCAAATTTCCAGCACTATAATTTGAACAATCTCGGTAGGTCCACAAGATGAAGCTTCATACCAAATATCAAAGACCTGGGCCTTGGGCTTTTAGAGAAGAAGATTTTTAATGATTTTCCCTATATAAGGGCATGTAAAACCAAAGGGCCCCGTAGCGGGGGCATTTTGGCCCCAGCACTATAATTTGAACAATCTTTGTAGGGGTCCACTAGATGAAGCTTCATACCAACTATCAAAGACCTGGGCCTTGTGGTTTCAAAGAAGAAGATTTTTTAAGATTTCCCCTATATAAGCCTTTGTAAAACAAAAGGGCCCGGGGCAGGGGCATTTTTGGACCCAGCACTATAATTTGAACAATCTTGGTAGGGATCCACTAGATGAAGCTTCATACCAAATATAAACGACCTGGGCCTTGCGGTTTCAGAGAAGAAGAATTTTCAAGATTTTCCATATATAAGTCTGAAAAAATCTATTTTTGGCTCCTGTGACCCAGATGTGCAACGGACCGGAACCATTTGAACAACTTTGAAAGGGAACCACCTAAGGATCATTCCTGTGAAGTTTGTTCAAAATCCGATCAGTGGTTTAGGAGGAGATGTCGTTTGAAGAAATTGTTTACGCACGCACGCATGCTTGCACGGACGCCGGACAAAAAGTGATCCCAAAAGCTCACCTTGTCACTTCGTGACGATGAGCTAAAACTTAGCAGTAGGCCTATAGGGAGCTTACCACTAAATATTTTCCATAGACGACAATAGTAACATTTTTCCATCTCCAACAAAAACTGTACATGCAAAATATTTCAAACCTTGGTGGTTTGTAGAGCAACTCTAGCTGAATAAATCCCAAAGAAAAAATCCACATGTAGCCCGTCTCCTTTTTGAGCTATTGTCCGCCATATTGTTGATGTGTAGCGCCGCAGTGAATAACAGGGCAATTTTTTCTCAAAGGGTTGACCATGAAAATGTGGCAGCAATATTTTTGGGCTTGCAGATATAATTGCAAAGCATCTATTATTTTGTTTTGCTATAAGTACCCTTTTCTTAAAATGAAATAAATCCAGCCTATATAACCAATGAAATGCACAGCTGGTATTTGATCCTCTATCAAATCTTCTGTCCCAAAGTGCTGGTTCCCCGGCTCAGCAATATTTAGTGTTAAGCTACCTATACCAAACCCTTATTGTCTTTATGATCCATCAAAAGCATTGTCAAATAGAAATTTAGATCATATCTAATAATTTAAGCATGCATAATAAATGTTCAGTGACAAAGAATCTTTGAAGTTTGCGAAAAAGTTATCGCTTTCAGATTCTACAATGAAAGCCGAACAAACAATATTTTGTGAAAAAGGGCAAAGTTTACCTCTTTCTGGAATGGAACCCAGACACCGGCTGGCATCAGTGGTTCTTCTCCTATGTCTTTGGAACACTTCAATCCTAAAATGCACTAAAGTATGCCTTAATAGCATACCAACTGGTATTTATGGCTGATTTCACACCTATACCCCCTATTTTATGTAAAATTGGCATTTTGAGGATATTTTGATGATAAAACTTTGACAAAAATGATTATAAATGCCTCAATACCATGAGAAATAGTGGATATATATCTGTTCAGACCCTTTAACATGAATCTAATCAATAAGAACCAATAAGAGATGAGAAAACCTAACGCGATATTGCAGCAGAGACAATTTTGAAGTTTTGCTTTCGCTAGAGACCAAGGCCAAAAACCAGGTAACCTTAGTGTTAAATTCCAGATGGAGTAGATCCTTTCTCTTGTGTTTCTGGTTATACACTTACTGTAAGACTTTTTCCAAAACAAACCCATTAACAATTGATTAACATGGCTTTAAAGTACCCCCCCCCCCCTCAAAATGCACAGATCAGAAGCAAAAACTGATCAAAACACCCAGTTAGACCTAAATTACCACAAACCTTACACTTTTTTACAGTTTCTATGGCTAACCACAGGCCAGGAATATCCATTTTATGATACAGAATTGGATAGAACCTACCAATGTGTGAGAATATGATGTAATGACTGAAAACTGGAGTGTGGGGCTGATTTTCCAACTTTTGGTATAGGGAGCTTACCACTAAATATTTTCCATAGACGACAATAGTAACATTTTTCCATCTCCAACAAAAACTGTACATGCAAAATATTTCAAACCTTGGTGGTTTGTAGAGCAACTCTAGCTGAATAAATCCCAAAGAAAAAATCCACATGTAGCCCGTCTCCTTTTTGAGCTATTGTCCGCCATATTGTTGATGTGTAGCGCCGCAGTGAATAACAGGGCAATTTTTTCTCAAAGGGTTGACCATGAAAATGTGGCAACAATATTTTTGGGCTTGCAGATATAATTGCAAAGCATCTATTATTTTGTTTTGCTATAAGTACCCTTTTCTTAAAATGAAATAAATCCAGCCTATATAACCAATGAAATGCACAGCTGGTATTTGATCCTCTATCAAATCTTCTGTCCCAAAGTGCTGGTTCCCCGGCTCAGCAATATTTAGTGTTAAGCTACCTATATTCATATGGCAGAAAGTAGATTGCCTAAGGAATATTTCTATGAAAATTTGTCAAAATATCTGCAGAGGCTTGGCAGTAAATGCCATTTTTCAATTTTCTCCATTATAAGTCTATGGAAACTATAAGTTACCCTAGCAACCAAACTAATGAGCCGATTTTCATGAAAAACCTTTCAATCCCCCAGCCCAAGGATGCTACGGATAAAATTTGGGCCCAATCAGCTCAGTGGCTTCAGTGGAGCTGTCGTTTGAAAGTGTTGACGCAGAGGACGCAGACGCCGACGGACAACTGCCTACCCTAAAAGCTCCCCGGACCCTTCGGCTCTGGTGAGATAAAAACATCAGGCGAAAGTGTATTTCACGTGACTTCCGGTGAGCGGGAAATTGAACTCCCAGACAGTCGCCAAAAGACAGCGTGCGTCAAGATAGCCAAAAGGACAGTCGCTTTCCCATAAAATGGCCAATTGGCTATCCAAAACAAAAAGTATAAGCGTTACACACACTCAAAGACAAACCATAACAAAAATAAACCGCGACAGATGAACCGCCTTGGAACGAACGGTCCATTGGGGGCTTTAATCAATTTTATGCGGCCGCAATCCTCGCCCTTACTTCCGTTGCGATTTAGACAAATAATTTGTTCAGTCCGCATGAAGGCTAACTGAGTCCACGGTAGTTCCACTGACTAGAAGATCGGTCTCTTTCATGGATAATATTGCTTACTTAAAGGCTTAAACCCATTTAAAACTTTAGGACCTGATGAGCTTCATCCTAGAGTCCTGATGGAACTAGCAAATGAGCTAGGTCCAGTTTTTGGAGCGTAGCTGTTGCAGCGTAGCTCCAGTGAGATGAGAAGTGATTTCGGCACTACTTTCGGTGTTAATGCATATGACCTGAGAATATAGTACCCCGTGTTAACGTAGTAGATTATTACGCCATGCGGTATCTGCGGTAGACTGCTTCACAGACCACCTATTTCAAACGGAATAGATGAATATTTTTAATAGATGAACTGTGTAGCAGTCTAATCGTTTTATAGTTCAGTTCATATAACCCAGTTTACAGCCCATTTGTACCCTAAAATCCCAAACCTGGCAACCTGCAAGCAAGACAAACCCAGATCAGATACCACACAACGCGGAGTCTCATTATGCCCTTCACTGCATACTTACAAAAAGGTTCAGCCATTTTTTGCCAAATATTTCGTGGAAGCCACAACCTGACATCCCTGATTTTAAAATGAACTCATCCCATACTGATATAAGGTGTTGAGGATTCCATTCGTTTAAAATGGGTTAAAAGTACGCAGTGTGGATCGATAATGTATTACCAAAATAAGACAGTTGGAATGAGTTTGGACAGGTGCACGTCAAGGCTTATGTTGAAAGGAGTAAATTTTGCAGTTTAGACACAGATGAGACGCCACTTGTTGTAGCGTCTGATTTGGGTCTGCTATGTTTGTCCCTAAAAAGGCTGCTAGACATATACTCAGATTATGGGTTAATGTGTGTGTGTGTGTGTGTTTTTTAAAGCGACCTGTCTGCGTCCTAGGCACGTGACCATAAATAAAGCAAATTTTCAGCTCAGACGCAAGTTCGATACCTGCCGGGTTCGGCAACATTCTTTCCAGGAGATTGATCGTGAAATCTGTTCCACGGTGATTCTATCCCTTTCGCTGATCCAAGAAGGGCAGTTGTTGGTTTACGGTAAAAGACTGTGTACTGTGCTGTATTGACAATATCTAACCAAAGAAATTGCCTTAATGCCAGATCATTTCAAAAATGGCCTCGTCGAGGCAATTTATTTTTATATAATAATAAAGGAGTATAATGTCTAAACCTCTTCAAATATTCCTATGGATTGATATTGACAATAACTAACCCAAGAAACTGTCGTATGCAAGATCGCTTCATAAATGGCCTCACCGATGCAATATTTATTTAGAAAAATGTTAACAGAGTATAATGTTCAAACCTCTCTGAATATTCCGATCATTTTTGGTATTCGGATTGATATTGACAATACCTAACCCGTGAGGCTGTTTTATGCAAGATTACTTTATGAATGGCCTCGCCGAGGCAAAATAATATAAAAAATGAATACAGAGTATAACATCTAAACCCGGCTTTGATCATTTTGGCATACAGGTTGATATTGACAATACATAACCCGCAAAATTGTCTTATGCCAAATTACTTTACAAACGGCCTCGCCTAGGCAAACTGAAAAATTATTTCGAAGTGTAACTTCTAATCTACTTGGAATATATTTGACAACTGTTAGCATACAGAGAGATAATGTACAGATCTAACCAACGTGATTCCTGAATGCCCAATTTCTTTATTTTAGCCTCGGCAAGGTAAAAAATTCACCCACTGACACGGTCTTATAACTTTCAACCCGACGGGTATATTTTTATAATGTTTTGCATGCAGATGTAAATTGACAAGATCAAGCTAATGGTATTGTCTAATGCCAGATAGCTTTATAAACAGCCTCACCGAGGCAATTTTTAAAGACTGATTGCGGATGTATAACTTATAAACTGCTGGGAAAAGTATGATAATTTTTCACAATCAAGTCGTAACCAAGAAGAATGTCTAATGCAAGATAAATAACCTCCCAAAGGTAATTTTTCAAAAACTGGTTCCATAAAATAACTTTAAAGCCGCCAAACAATTGCGCAAGCCGCAGTTATTGCACTAACTATAGCTCAGCAGAAATCTTCAAGTAAACTGTTGAACTGCATGGTTGCTGTATTGCTCAAAAACATTGATTGTGGGTTCTTGATAAAACTGCCTCGCCAAGGCGGTTCAATCAAGTCCCCGCCCGCAATCAATTTTTTGAGCAGAGATAAGAAAATATCACAATTTTGTATCTTAAAATTTCCTTTTTTTTTTTTTTTTTGCCAAAAAAAAAAATGACAATGTATTTGTACAGGCGTGTTTTCGTGATGGTTGTTGCGGGGTCTACACCTAAGCGTGAGTTAATTTCAATTTTGGTCTTGTTGCTTTAACACGACTTCTGGCCCAGAATAGCTTCAAACAGCTATGTTCATTGGATCAATATGAGCCTGAATTAAAATACCAATCAGACGCTAAATCAAATTATCAAAGCTACGCTCCATCAGCACTCTCAGTGCTTTGATTTGTACATCTATTCCAACATTCTCTTGATACGGGTGAACTCCCTAAAGAATGGCTCCTAGCGAACATTTGCTCACTCTTCAAAATAGAAAATATGGCTCTTGCTTGTGATTATCGCTCTGTGTCCCTGACTTGTGTTCTGTGTGAATAACTTGAACATATATAGTCTGCTCAAACATCATAGCCCACTTGGATGAATATTAACTTTTGTCAGACAGACAACATGCACTTTGCAAAAGTCATAGTTTTTGAAACTCAGTTGAGCACGGTTATTAATATAATTGGTTAAAAGACATTTTTCTCTATATAAAAGGGGTGGTTTGTCTAATCATCTCCAATAAACAAGTCCTTCGGACCATCGTGCACATCAAAGGCTTATCTTATCTAAATGATTAAGAGGTGATTAATAGCAGAGACTCTCTGAGAGATATGTTTAAAAGGTGGTTCTATAAGGGGAACTTGTGTGATGGTATATTTTTACTTAGATTCTTTCCAACAAATTGGTGTTTTAAATAACTTCTTTTTTATTTAAAAAAAAAGTTAAGAAAAACACTGAAATCCGTTGTTTCATTAACTCAAAAGTGAAAATAAGTAGACAAACAGGGTAAAGGTAAATGAATTGGAAATGAGGTAATTTGCAAATGCATATTCATAGACTTTAATAAGACGTTACTATTATGACGTGACTTCCGGGTTACGTTGGTTACGAGAGAGTCGCTAGTTCCGGATCTTAAGAAGACGTCGCGTTTAATAGTTAAACACAAAATTATTGTAAAAACAAAATAAACAGATAAACAATTTTCGTCGAATGGACATTTTGGTCTTATTCCTCTATCGGAAAAATCTTCAGACCAAAAATTGGCAGCAGAGCGAGGTTTTTTACGGACAAAATCGAAAAATTAGACAGACCAAAACAATAGAAATGGCGTCACCGGAAAACAAAAGCCACCAAGAGGATCGTGGAGAATGTGCGGATCGAACCTGTACTAACATCGAGTACATGGAAAAGGTAACGGCATTGAAGAGAGAAAAGGCCCGGGCCAAATCTAATTTCGCGAGGGCTCGGAACAAGTTGGCATCCCTTTTAAAAGAGGATCAACCTAATCGGCGGGCAGTTGAAGATGTTTGCAGCAGTTTGGACACCTGGATGGAACATGCCATGGAGGTAATGGACAAATTATCGGACTTGTACATAAAAAATGAAGAGCTGGAAAATGGCAATAAGGTCGCAACAGAAATGGAGAAGATAGAGGTCGAGTTTTCTACAGCAAGTGAGACGGCAAGAGAATACTTGGATGCGCGAAGGGACGATAGCTCTAGTGTGACATCAGAAACATTAACAATTGACATGTTGAACAATATGCACATTAATGATAACTCCGAAACCTATGAAAAACAACCGTTGCCACAGGTCAATTTACAGAAAACAAATGCTTCCATGGTGGCATCTGAGAGTTTCGAGCAAAACAATTTGGCAGAACAGTCGAGGGTTACAAACAGTAAATGGACAGATATAAAAACTGGGGGGCACGCGGACTCTTGGGTACAACAAAACGAAATCGGATTAAATGCAATTAGGCCTGATAATACTATGAGCGCAAACGGTGCAGCGTTTGGACAAACAAGCAGCACGGGCCCTTCCCTAGGACAGGATCTATGGAGACAGCTCAAGAGGGTCGAGATACCAGTGTTCTCAGGGGATAAACGTACCTACCAAAATTGGAAGGCCGCCTTTATTGCGTGCATTGATAGTGCACCCGCTACAGCAGAATATAAACTTTTGCAGCTGAGACAATACCTATCAGGAGACGCACTTGCAGTGATTGAAAACCTAGGCCATTCGTCCACCGCATACGAAGCAGCAAAAGAGAGATTGGAAGAAAATACGGGGGAAGACGACGACAAGTAGCAATATATTTGGACGAGCTCGAACAGTTTCGACAGGTAAGACCAGGCTACGCAAATGACCTTGATAAGTTTGCTGACCTATTAGATATCGCTATCATAAACTTGAAGGAAGCAGGGCAATATCACGAGCTTGGCGACGGCTCTCTTTATACGAAGATGCAGCGAAAACTACCAGAAGGTATGCTAGCACGCTACCATCGCTGGGTCTTTGAGAATCACATGCAGGAGTCGGTAATCACGCTTCGTACATGGGTCATTCAGGAAGCGGAGTTCCATACAATAGCTTCAGAAACTGTACATGGGTTTTCCGGCTATGATGTCACAGACAGATCAGTTATACGTCACAAGAACCAACGGACATTTTTTGGTCATGCAAAAAGTAACCAAGACATTAAGAAATTGCCTTGTAAGGTATGCAGAATGGCCCATGGGATATGGAACTGTCCAACGTTTATACAACAAAGCGTACCTGACAGCTGGAGCATTGCAAAACAAAATCATCTGTGTTACCGTTGTCTAGGGGGAGGTCATCTAGGAAAATTCTGTCCACACAGTCGGCAATGTACTAAAAACGGATGCAAAGAGTTGCATCATAGGCTACTTCACAGAATAGAACCTATTGAACAAGAAGTGCACCCATTGGATGAAACCGAGGCTAATACCACAGAATGCAGTCAGAATTCTCATCCCACCAAAGAAGCAGTTTCTTTGGTCATGGAGGGGAAGCACAGCAAGGAACACACAACCATGATGACTCAAAATCGTGTTCGACATGACGTCATAGGACTTCGCACAGTGCCCGTGACGCTAAAGAACCGGGATCGGTCGCTGACAGTCAATGCCCTCCTAGACAACGCGAGTACAAAAACCTACATCAACGACGATGTTGCCGCTGAACTTGGACTAAGAGGTAAGACAGAAAAAGTCACTGTCAATGTCTTAAATGGCCAGGTGGAGACTTTCGAAACTAGCCCAGTTAATGTTGAATTGCAGAGCGTCGACGGCAACGTTAGCGTAGCAGTCTCCGCCTATACTGCCAACAGAGTCACTGGAAGCATGACCGTAGTCGACTGGAATAAATACAAGATGCAATGGCCACATCTGACAAATGTATCATTTCAGCTTTCAGCAAGCAGACCAATAGTAGATATTCTGATTGGGCTTGATTGTGCACATCTGCATTATGCACTTAAAGAAATCAGAGGCAAACCAGGTGAGCCAGTTGCAATGCTAACTCCACTGGGATATACTGGTTGGGCCCATCGGAGTCTAACTGTTGGTTTTCTTTTGCTCCAGCATTTCAGTGGTTTCATGCTGTCGAGTCCTCACCGTTGTCTCACCTCTGTGGTTCTTTGAGTTTTGTGTTCACGGAGATGTTGCACTGATGAGTTAGGAGGCCTTCATGCGGACTGAACAAATTATTTGTCTAAATCGCGACGGAAGTAAGGGCGAGGATTGTGGCCACGTAAAATCGATTTAAGCCCCCCAGTGGAAATCTTCCACTGACCGTTCCAAGGCGGCTCTTCTGTGGCGATTTATTTATGTTGTTGTTTGTTACTTACTGTGTGTATCACTTGTGTCGTTTAATTTTGGATGGCCATATGGTCATTTTGTGGGAAAGTAACTGTCCTTATGGCCTTCCTTTGTTTAGGTTTCCATTATGGTCTGGTCGCTTAATGTTTGTATTTCTTTCCCTTTGGTGTCTTTTATGGGTGGAGTAAGTTAATTGTTTCAATTCCTGATCTTTTTTTTACTTCTACTTTGTATAGGAAACCCCGAGCCTGCATCCAAGAGTGTCCTCCAGACAAACTTTGCACATACCTACTTTGTCAAAGATGTGTCAGAAATTGAACAACTGAACCAGAATCTAAAGAAGTTTTGGGAAACAGAAAGTGTTTCCACAACTCTTGAAACACCCATCGTCAGATTAGATGAACAAATGGCCTTGAGTAAAGTGAAACCGTCGGTTACTTATGCACAGCAAATGTATCGTGTGTGTGTACCTTGGAAAAGTGTTGACCCAGTCCTGCCAAACAACTATAAGTTGGCTCTCAATCGACTTGAGAAAACAGAGAAGAGACTTAAAAGGTCGCCCGAAATGGGACAAGCGTACAGTGGCTGTATCAACAAGTATATAGAAAAAGGTTATGTGCACAAACTTACAGGACACGAGCACTCAGCAACGAGATGGTTCCTGCCGCATTTTCCAGTGCTGAGACCGGATAAAGAAACTACAAAAACGAGAATAGTGTTTGACGCGGCGGCCAAATTCGAAGGAATGTCACTAAATGACCAGATCTACCAGGGACCTAAACTCCAGCGAGAATTATTTGACGTTTTGCTGAGATTAAGAAGATTGCCAATCGCGGTCGTGTGTGACATCGAAGAGATGTATCTTCGAATTAGCATTGCTGATTGTGATAAACCATATCACAGGTTTCTTTGGAGGGAGATGGATCAGAGTCGCAGTCCAGATGTGTACGAATTTGACAGAGTCGTCTTTGGAGTAAACTCGTCACCATTTCAAGCGCAATTCGTCTTACGACACCATGCACAAGAATTTCAGCACACATTTCCTATGGCAGCGGAAACAATACTGAAATCTACCTATATGGATGACTCCATGGACTCCGTCCTGAACGAAGAACAAGGTGTAAGATTGTATCAAGAACTTTCCAGTTTGCTAACACACGCCGGCATGCATGCCAGAAAATGGCTGTCAAACTCGCAAGAGGTACTCCAAGAAATACCGATAATGGACAGAAAGTCTGAAGTAGATCTGGACACCGAACAGTTACCATCTGCAAAAACACTAGGCGTTTGGTGGGCGGCGGATCATGACGCATTTATGTTTAGAGAAAATGCTCCTGACAGCGACATGAGGTATACAAAGCGCAACTTCTTAAAGAAGATAGCAACGCTGTTTGATCAACTAGGAATACTAGCTCCATTTACTATCAGAGCAAAGATGTTACTCCAAGACATGTGGACGGCAGGCTTAGACTGGGATGAGGAAATGAGCGAATCACTAACCAACGAAGCACAAGATTGGTTCAGGGAACTACCCGACTTGAAGAGACTACAGATCCCGAGGTGTTTACGAGAGAAAACTAAGCCAGTTAACGACATAGCATTGCACACGTTTGTGGGTGCCTCAGAGAACGCATACGGGGCTGTGGTTTACGCGAGATGCAGTTATGGAGATGGTTCTCTGTCAAGTAACATCGTAGCGGCCAAGACCAGAGTGGCGCCCACTATTGCTACAAGCATTCCAAGACTAGAACTAATGGGAGCAGTCGTCGGAGTCCGCATGGCAAAAAGGATATCTGCAACTCTGGATGTACCGATGAACACATCCGTATTCTGGTCAGACAGTGTAAACGTCTTATGGTGGGTCAGAGGGCGAAGTCGCCAGTTTAAACCATTTGTTGCTAATAGAGTTGGTGAGATTCAGAGCATCAGTGATCCAACCCAGTGGAGGTATGTCCCAACCAACATAAACCCAGCGGACTTTCTAAGCAGAGGCATGAAAGCAGATGATCTGAAGAAATGTAACAACTGGTGGAAAGGTCCAGAATACCTACTACAGGCAGAAGAATCATGGCCTCCGAATAAAACAGCCAATGGGCCCATCGAGAACGTTGAACAGAAGCTGGGGTCCAAACTGAAAACACAAAAGGAAATTCAGATGACAACTAACCACACTGAATCACAGAGATGTGAGCAGACATTTGAAGCATTTGTGACCACCATTGACTGTGACGTCCAATTGACCATTGATCCTCGTCGATACTCAAGCTGGTTAAAGCTAAGAAGAATTACCGCTTGGGTGATGCGTTTTGTAAGCAACTGTCAGAAGAAGAAAGCGGAGAGAACAGCGGGTGAGCTTACAAAAGGAGAATCGAAGGTCGCGGAGATTCAACTCATTAAAGAAGCTCAACGTGAAGAGTTCAGAGAAGAACATAAAGCTTTGACTGCAAGAAGGTCCATATCATCAAGGAGCAAGCTGCTGGGTTTGATGCCGATGCTCGACGAAGACGGACTGATACGCTCAAATGGACGCTTGACACACGCAAAGTTCCTTTCGTTTGACGTCCGTTATCCAGTCATACTACCTCGAAAAAGTTGGGTAACAAAACTTATAATCAAAGACTCCCATGAGAAAGGAAACCATGCTTCAGGAACAAACCATACTCTTGCCGCACTGTCAGCACGATACTGGATAATCTCCGGGCGTGAGGCCATTCGTGAGTGGGAAAAAGACTGCATGATGTGTCGGAGAAGAAAATCGAAAGCATGCCAACCGATAATGGCTCCCTTACCCGTATCGAGAATAGAAACCTCACTTCGAGCTTTTACCAAGACAGCAGTAGACTACGGAGGCCCATTCGTGACCGTGCAAGGTAGAGGAAAACGTCGCCAAAAGAGGTATCTATGCTTATTTACCTGTATGGCGACGAGGGCGGTTCATTTAGAGGTCGCATATGGCCTTGATACGGATTCTTTTTTAAATGCCTTTTTTAGAATGGCGAGCCGTAGGGGACTACCTGAAAGTATGTACTCGGACAACGGAACCAATTTCAAAGGAGCAGATAAAGAGCTCAAGTCGCTATTAACACAGCTGGATCAAGCAAAAATCCATTCATCGGTCGCTAACAGAGGAGTCAAATGGTGCTTTAATCCACCATTAGCTCCACATTTTGGCGGAGTACATGAAAGTATGATAAGATCAGCTAAACGGGCAATCAACGCGATATTAGGAAACGCAGACATTACAGATGAAGAACTACTGACGGCTATAATCGGCGCAGAAGGGCTCATCAATTCGCGCCCCCTGACGTATCAGACAGCAGACCCATCTGACGATGTACCACTAACGCCTAACCACTTCCTACATGGACAAGCAGGTGGTCAGTTTGCCCCGACATCCACAGATGAAACGGATTTCAACCCACGGAGGAGATGGCGACGCGTCCAGGAGCTGGTGAGACATTTCTGGCACAGATGGCTCAGGGAGTGATTGCCAGAACTAAGCGCTCGGCGGAAGTGGTTACAGCCTGGGAAAGATGTCAAGGTCGGGGACGTCGTGCTAGTGGTCTCACCTGAAACCGCTAGGGGGAACTGGCCGCTGGGGAGGATACTAGAGACATACCCGGGAAAAGATGGACAGGTGCGCGTGGCGAAAATCCAGGTCGGCCAGGGTACCATGACGAGAGCGGTGACGAAAATATGCCCACTGGAGCTCCAGAACTAGAGACTTTATACTAGTCAGTATGATAGTTAAAAGCAAACTTAATGCATTTTGACATTTTGCTTAGGATAGTAGCATTCACGTTTACTTTTAACGTTTATGAATATTTACTTAGTTTTTGGCTTACGTTAATTTTATACTTTAATGGAAATTTTTCAAGATTATTTATCCATCAAATGGAATGCATTTGAGGAGGGGAAGAAATGGAAATGAGGTGATTTGCAAATGCATATTCATAGACTTTAATAAGACGTTACTATTATGACGTGACTTCCGGGTTACGTTGGTTACGAGAGAGTCGCTAGTTCCGGATCTTAAGAAGACGTCGCGTTTAATAGTTAAACACAAAATTATTGTAAAAACAAAATAAACAGATAAACAATTTTCGTCGAATGGACATTTTGGTCTTATTCCACTATCGGAAAAATCTTCAGACCATGAATGATTAATTCAAGATTTAATCAACCAATTAACATTTATTTCGTTTATTTTTTTATTTATTTATTTATTATTTTTGAAAGTATGTGACACAAATCATATAATGTCCAAACCATTAGTATTTTACAGTTTCAGTCAAGCTGGAACTATAACATGATTATTGTTTTAGACACAATCATATCAGAAATCAGAACTCCTTAAACCCCACATTTTTATACAGTAAAAACGGGTATATAGAGGGGGTAGGCATTATTTTGCTTATTTCTGCTCAAAAAAATATATTGTGAGTCCTCATTAAAACCACCTCTGCCAGGCAATTCCAAAGAGTACTCACAATGTAAAAACATATTGTACAGTAAAATTGGGGTTTAGAGGGGTATACATTATCTTCCTTATTTCTACTCAAAAATATATATTGTGGGTCCTCGTTACAACTGCCTCGGCTCTAACGAGGACCCACGATTTTTTCTACATACAATATATGATATATGTTTTCACAATATAAAAACATATTGTACAGTAAAACTGGAGTTTATAGGGGTCTACATTATGTTGTCTTATTTCCAAGGCGGTTCTAACGAGTACCAACAATATATGTATTGAGCAGAAATACTAAAGTTATAAGGATTTTTATCTGGTTGGTAAATTAAACAATGTATTTGAATAGGCATGTTTTTATAATAATTATAAATAATGATGACAAAAAAAATAAAAACAGAACAAAAGTGCGGATGTTTCTTCCATTAATATCAAAACCAGGACGCAGTTACATCAAACAAGAAAATGAATAGATCTTAAATCCCTAGGTAATTAATAACCCTCCCATGGTCCCCTACTTGTATGACAGCCATAATACCCCAAGTATATCTTATATCAAAACTGTTTTCCTTAATAACCGATCATCGTGGTATTATGCAATCAAAAATGTGTCTTTAAAATCTTTGACAAATGGGGACAGATGGACAAATTTATTCTAAGCTTCGAGAAGGCTTTTGATACCCCACCACATGAACTACTTAAATCTGAGTTATTTGGTTATGGAATTGGGGGTAGGGGATTCTCAATTGAATCGATTCCTTTCTGGTGCTTGTTGTTGATGGTGAATCTTCAGAATTGGCTCGTGTTATGTCTGGGGTCCCACAAGAGCCTGTTCAAACGTTCACGGTTATTCTCCCTGTACATTAATGATATTTCCACTGACATTGACTCAGAAATAAGACTGTTCGCAGACGGCTGTGTTTGCTACCAGGAAATACTGAAATTTCAGAATAGGATGCTGGGCGCGAAAATGGGGCATGAGATCTCAGCCCATTAAATGCAATATTATGCGGATAACTAGGAAGAGAAACAATAAAATTGAGTCTTCTTAGACCTTAGAGGGAACGGTTATCGCGAATATATGAATTCCATTAAATACCTTGGCGTGACTATCACACGATTTGAAATGGAATACATAATTAGCAACATATGCATTAAGGCTAATAGAATGCTTGGTTTACTGAGGCGAAATCTTCATCAGTGTTCCCAGTATATAAAAGAGGTTGTATTCGCCCAATCGTGGAATATGGTAGTTATATATGGGACCCCAGTGGAGTGGTCCTTATAATGAAGAAATTAGAAAAGTTCAGAATAGAGCTGCTAGATTTGTAAAAAGAAACTGGGGGCATGACAGGAATACTATGAAAGTTAAGGTGAGAGTCTCTCAAAGGAGAAGAGACAGTAGGCTCATACTTTTATACACAGGTCTTAAGGGTGCTGCCAGCACCAACATATCAGAATTGTTACTGTGACACGTCAAATGACATTCATACACCAGGACCTGTGATATGGGAAGTTAGTTCCTAGCTCTAACCAAAGAGGTAAACATCGCTACACAATCCTCAGCACCTTGTTACCCGGCTAGGCACTGAAGAAATCATCATTCCCTGGCGTTTCAGACCCTTACTGCAAGGACTGACATTTATAAGATTATGATAAAATTTATGTTTATATTTTATGGTTATCCAACTCCTTCTAGCTATAGTGATTCCTCACACCTTGTGGTGTACATATTGTATTTATTTTTGCAAGATAAGCACTGTGTGATATATATTTGTTGTATATGTGCATGATAAGCAATATATGATATGCCTTGTTATTTTTACTATTGTTTGTTGAAATAAAATCCCTACAGGGCTTATGTTTGTAGTATATGTATATCCGTCGTTAAATAAAGTTTGTCTATGCCTATGTCTACTGTTCTTCCCTCGAACCATTAGAGATTGGAATGCCCTCCCCGATTCGATCATTTTGACAGCTGAAGGTATTGTGGACTGTATAGCTAAGTTTACCTCTTTGGTGAGAGCTAGGGACTTGCTTGCCATCAAATCAAAGGTTGGCTGCTCGATGGACCTGCCGACTGTGGCGAAATAGAAATTGCGTCGGTGACATACTTAACGAGCTAGAATGGAGACATCCTTAGATGCTCGTCGTTAGCAGTCCTCTTTGACCTTCTTCTAAGATACACTCTGGTACGTGTGCCTATTACCAAAGACGGACTTGACCCATGCAACAGTATCAACCCAAACAAGGGTATCAAATGTAAACAACACACAAAACCGTATGTACCAGTCCTATAGTGATGTTCAGTGATATTTTCCCTAAAACTATTCCCCAGTGGAATAGTCTTCCCTCTTCTGAAAGCTAAGACCCCAGAGGAGTTCAAAATAGAAGTGAATGCAATGATCAGGACTCAATACAATCAACCCATAGCTCCCATCAAAACAACAGGGGAAAGAAACACAAACATGAAACAACTAGACCCTGATGGAAACATCACTAGTGGAAAGCCAAAAGAACAATTACTTTCCCACAAAATGGCCAATTGGCTGTCCAAAGCAAAATAATATAAACGTTACACACACTCAAAGACAAGCCATAACAAAAATAAACCACAACAGAAGAAACACTTTGGAATGGTCAGTGAAATGAATTCCACTTGGGGTGGGTGGGGGGCTTAAATCGATTTTACGTGGCCATAATCCTCGCCCTTTCTTTTGAAATGCTGGATCAAGTTAGACTCCGATGGGCCCGACCAGAGACAGAGCATCAGGCACCAACCAACATTACATAAAATTAGATACTCTCTAATTCTCAGTAAGCCTTTACGCTGGAACCGTCATAGTATCTGAGGCCTGACCCACCGGCGTGCAATTAATGAGGGAAGCAAAGTTGTCAAGAGTGATGGGGTTAACTACCATGCATGCAGTCTGTCGTATAACATTTATGTTGTATCCAATATTTTTAGATCGAAGAATGATTTTACGAAATTGGGTACTGAAGTCATTGCAGTTATATATATATATATATATCGGAACTTATGTTCCAAGTCACCATAAAATTCGGGTTCCGATAGACCTTGTTGCAGAAGAGATTTAAGTCAACATTGAATTTTGAAATTAAATCGGAATGACGTCTTTAAAATTTTGAAAATGCTTTGCATAGTTTATGATGCCGATAATCCTGATTAAGAAGTTTAGCAGTTAAAAGTTGGGTAGTAGTAAACTCTGGGCAAAAATTGAAAAATAGAGGTGAATGCAATGATCAGGAATCGATACAATTAACCCACAGCTCCTATCAGAGACACCAAAGGGAAAGAAACACAACATGAAACAACAGACCGTAATGGAAACATCAATAGCGGAAAGCCAAAAGGACAGTTACTTTCCCACAAAATGGCCAATTGGCTATCCAAAACAAAATAATATAAGCGATTCAAATGCTCAAAGACAAACCATAACAAAAATAATTGAGACGAGAAATCAAGAATGACATCAAAAATCAACATGATTTGTATGTGAATAACTTGGTAGGTGATTTAAAGCCAAATCCCAGAGTCATGAAACTGACTTAAACACTTGTAATAAATTGTTAACGGCTAAACTTCTTAATCAGGGTTATCGGTACCATAAACTACGCAAAGCCTTTTCAAAATATTATAGACGTCATTCTGATTTAATTTCAAAATTCAATACTGGACTTAAATCTCTTTTGCAACAAGGTCTATCGGAACACCAATTTTATGGTGACTTTATAACCGCAATGACTTCAGCACCCAATTTCGTAAAATCACTCTTCGATATAAAAATATTGGGTACAGCATAAATGTTATTCGACAGACTGCATGCATGGTAGTTAACCCCATCACTCTTGACAACTTTGCTTCCCTCTTTAATTGCACGCCGGTGGGTCAGGTCTCAGATTCTATGACGGTTCCAACGTGAAGACTTATGTTGGTTGGTGCCTGATGCTCCTGTCTCTGATCGGGCCCACTGGAGTCTAACTGTTGGTTTTCTTTTGCTCCAGCATTTCTGTTGTTTCTTGCTGTCGAGTCCTCACTGTTGTTTCATCTCTGTGGTTGTATGATTTTTGTGTTCACGGAGATATTGCACTGATGGGTTAGGAGGCCTTCATACGGACTGAACAAATTATTTGTCTTAATCGCGACGGAAGTAAGGGCGAGGATTGTGGCCACGTAAAATCGATTAAGCACGCCCCCCCCCCCCCCATCCTGACCGTTCCAAGGCGGTTCTTCTGTCGCGGTTTATTTTTTGTTATGGTTTGTCTTTGGGTGTTTGTGTCGCTTATATTATTTTATTTTGGATAGCCTTTTGGCCATTTTGTGGGAAAGTAACTGTCATTTTGGTTTTCCGCTGTTGGTGTTTCCGTTGGGGTCTGTTGCGTCATGTTTGTGTTTCTTTCCCTTTGGTGTCTCTGATGGGAGCTGTGGGTTAATTGTATCGATTTCTGATTATTGCCTCTACTTCTATTCTACAGATATACATGTATCAATATCCATAAGAAAGACAGGCAAGGTATCCCATCCCTTAATAAAAGAGGAGGGGGTGGGGTTGCTGAATCAGACTCTGAAAGGGCAGGGGAACTAGTTGGCCTATTCAATGATGCGTTTAATAAAATTGAGTTCAATGAGGTTCCATTGACTGAAAGATCGCCCCCTTTCATGGATAATACTGTTGTATCATGAGCAGGAGTGATCAAGTTACTTAAAGGCTTGAATCCGTCTAAAGCTTTATGACCTGATGAGCTTCATCCTAGAATCCTGAAGGATTTAGCAAATGAGTTAGGTCCAGTCTTTGCACATCTATTCCAACAGTCTCTCGATACGGGTGAAATCCCCAAAGAAAGGCTCCTAGCAAACATCTGCCAACCTTTCAAAAAAGAGATAGGGGTCTTGCTCGTAATTATCGCCCGGTGTCCCCGACCTGTGTTCTGTGCAAATTGCTTGAACACATAGTCTGCTCAAACATCATGGCCCACTTGGTTGAACTTAAACTTTTGTCAGACAGACAACATGCATTTAGGAAAAGGCATAGTTGCGAAACTCAGTTGAGCACGGTTATTAATGGTCGGGTGAAAATCTTGGACAAAGGGGACAGGTGGACACATTTATTCTGCATTACGAAAACACGCCTATACAAATACATTGTAACCTTAATGGCGGATAAATGAAAATTTTGGGTTAAAAATTTGTGATCTTTTTCTTATTTCTGCTCAAAATATAGATTGTGCGTACTCACAATCTATAGTTTAGAGCAGAAATAAGAAAAAATAAGGTTTACCCCTGTAAACCCCAGTTTTACTATATAAAAGTGAGGTTCAAGGGGGTCAAAATTATATTGGCGTGTTTTCGTGATGGGACTTCGAGAAGGCTTTTGACACCCCACCTCATGAACTACTTAAATCCAAATTATATGGTTATGGAATTGAGGGGGGGGACTCTTAAATGGATAGATTCCTTTCTTTGGTACAGACAACAGCGGAGGTCACGGGTTCGATCCCGGGCCGCGACATACCAAAGTCGTTAAAAATGGTACTAGCTGCTACTCGCTTGGCACTCAGATTTACGGGGTAGAGCTAGGACTGGTCGACCGAGTGTCAGGATAGTGTGACTGGGTGTGGTATCATGTAATGTGTCTGGGACATGATACTTCAGTGAGGCAGCACTATAAAAGTGAGCATTGAGCTCCCTGTCGCAACCAGACACCGTCGTGATATGACTGAAAACTTGTTGAAAGCCACGTTAAACCCGAATTCACACACACACACACACACACACACACACACACACACACACACACACACACACACACACACACAGAGAGAGAGAGAGAGAGAGAGAGAGAGAGAGACAGGCAGACAGAGAGAGAGAGAGAGAGAGAGAGAGAGAGAGAGAGAGAGAGAGAGAGAGAGAGAGAGAGAACAGCATGTTGTTGTTAATGGTGTATGGGCTCCCGTTTTGTTTGGGGTCCCACAAGGGACTGTTCTTGGTCCACTGTTATTCTCCCTGTACATAAATGATATACTGAGCCAAACACATAACGTAACACAGATATGGTTAAATTTTCGTGGTAAATTCATTCTGGTGACTGGTGCAGGATAGTCTGGAGGACATATGTTGCTGAACTATCACCAATGAATGATTTGGTTTCATTGATTTCGTTTTCCAAAGCATGGTTTATGGAGGTCGAAACCGATTGGTCAAAACAGTAATTTTGATTTCATGCGCTTCCGGAGACATCTGGAATGCCAATTATTCAAGATTCCCTTTTTAAACGATCCCCCAATAAGGAAAGATTGTGTGATTTAAAAATGTCTTTCACATTGTCTCAAAATTTAACGAGAAAGTTCTAACGACTGTCATGTTGGCGTTTTTACTGAACATTCCATAGACACCAATAGAAAATTAAAGTGGTGACAAATTCCAACAATGGGATTTTCAAATGAAAACCTTGTGAACATCGTTTACTTTTATTGTTGTTGGGCGTTAGTAAACAAAATTCTGTGGAATTATTGAATCAGGACTCAGAACTGTCTTCGACAAATTCTGAAATTGCCAATTGGACCCTTTATGCCATAGTTCCATAATTTCTTGTCTGGAAGCGAAAACATGTTGTCGCTTGTGACCAAAATTAAAGAAAACCTATTGATTAACATTAAAACTAATCATCACACAAAAAATTCACAGCAATATTCTCAGAAAACGATCTTGATTTCAGGTGTACGAATGCATGTCACATGCCGCGTTCCTGAAAATCACAATGTGTTCCATTTTTAACAAATTTGGTTTGTTTCATGGACAGATCGAAACAGAAGGTTAAAAGCAAAGTGCTGCTGGATGCTTGGGTCATTGGCCGGTGTTATTATATAGACCATTCCTAGAATATATATATATATATACATTCTGCTCATTATTATCAATACAAACCACTGTTGCATTATAACTTTGGCTCAGTATATTTCCACTGACATTGACTCAGAAATAAGACTGTTTGCAGACGACTGTGTTTGCTTTCAGGAAATTAGAGATCAAGAGGAATCAACGAAACTTCAGAATGATATAGATAGATTAGGCTGTTGGGCAAGAAAATGGGGCATGGGATTTCAGCGTGTTAAATGCTATCTATCATCTTATACTGTGTTGGTCATATTTGGCCATTACTTCAGTTGAACGGGTGGCTAAATTTAGAATTTAGCTGAAACAAAAAAGTAGAAGAGTCACTGGATGTGTCCTTAAAACTATTTTCAATCTGCATAACAGAGGTATCCCAAAACGCACACCTCCAAGTCGCAATCCCACACTGCACGGGCCTCGAACTCCTTCGCGGACTTGGCATTCACCACAGAAGAGGGAAGACTGCTCCACTGAGGAACAGTTCCAGTAAAGAAGGAGCTCCCCCCGCCCCGGGCACCGCTATAGGACCGGCACCCACGATATTGCGAGCTGTTTATCTTTGATGCCCTTGCTTGGATTGACACTGTCACATGGGTGTTTGCTATCAGGAAATTAGAGATCAAGAGGAATCAATTAAACTTCAGAATGATATAGACAGATTAGGATGTTGGGCACGAAAATGGGCGTGGGATTTCAGCCCGTTAAATGCTATCTATCTTCTTACACTGAGTCTATCTATCTATCTCTCCATACGGCATACACCCTCAAATGAGTATTACGTGCCGGGTTCCCCGCAACATGCGATAAAAGAAAGGAGTTAAAATCAAGCGGATAGTAAGAACAGAGTAAAAGTGCATAGTGTTAGTGTATTTACAGTAGAAACAAGAAAAAGTGAGGATAAAAACAATGGTGTTTATATTTAAGGTCTGTGGTGGTACTCCTGACTGACAGCCAGTTTGAAGCTGTCAAGGCTTGTCAGGGTTGCAATGCTGGCCGGAAGATTGTTCCACTGCACTATTGCCAATGGGAAGAACGAGTATTTGTAATAATCAGTTCGAGCATAGAGTTGTCTGAAAGCCAATGAATGGGTTGTCCGGGAGCATCGATTGAGGGGGATGACATATGTATGGATAGGGATTGCAACCAGACTGTGGACTATCTTGTAAAAGAGGACCAGTCGTGAATCAGCACGCCGTTGCTCTAGAGTGCGCCAGCCCAGTTTCCCCAGCATGTCTGAGACTTTAGAATAGGGAGAATAGTCCCTCAAGACCCATCGAGCCGCCCGTCTCTGGACCATCTCAATCCTTTGAATATCTTCCTGGGTGTAAGGGTCCCAGACTGGTGCAGCATATTCCAGCTGGGGGCGGACAATAGCCTTGTAAGCTATCTCTCTAAGATCTGGGCTTTTGGCCTTAAGGTTCCTTCTCAGAAATCCAAGGGACTTGTTAGCACTGTTTGTTATTCTTTGAATGTGGGGCTTCCAGGACAGGTCGCTAGAAATGTCCACGCCCAAGTACCTGGCAGAGGGCACAACCTCAAGTGTTTGGCCATGTAGGGTGTACTGAGTTGGGATGGGTTCTCTAGCTCGTGTTACTCGAATGACCTGGCATTTACCTGGGTTGAACTCCATGTTCCAGTCGAGTTCCCAGTCTTCGAGAGTTTTGAGGTCGTCCTGTAACTGCTTGGACTCAGCAGGCTTTGTAATGGCAAGGTAGGCAGCTGTGTCGTCGGCGAAGAGTCTCACCTGAGACTTAACCTTTTCAGGCAGGTCATTTATGTAGACCAGGAAGAGGATTGGTCCGAGGACAGATCCCTGTGGGACACCTGATGTTACTGGTACCTCCTCAGAGCAATCCCCCTCAAGGACCACAGTCTGTGACCTACCATTAAGGAAAGCCTTAATCCAGGACAAGGTTCCACCTCTGACACCATAGCCATGGAGCTTATAAATTAGTTTCTCGTGGCTCACCTTGTCAAATGCCTTGCTGAAATCCAGCAGTATGAGGTCTGTTTGTTTGCTGTCAGATAGGTTTTGGTGCAATTCCTCAATAAGCATAGTGAGTTGAGTTTCGCATGACCTCATGGCACGGAAGCCATGCTGGAGGTCATAGAGGATATTGTGTTGATCCAGATGCTTCACTAAATTTGAGGTCACTATGTGCTCAAGTAACTTACATAGGATGCATGTAAGGGAGATAGGCCTATAGTTGGCCGGGCATGTTTTATCTCCCTTTTTGAAGATAGGCGAAACATTTGCCTTCAACCAATCAGAGGGCAGGGAACCTTCCCGTAGGGACCTAGAGAATATAACCTGTAAGATGGGAGCGACCTCACGACTGAGCTTCTTAAGGAATAGGGGTTTGATGCAGTCAGGTCCTGGGGCTTTGTCTGGGTTTAGGCCTTGCAGTAATTTCAGGATACCATTCACTGAAATGTCAATGTCGGTCATGTTTTTATACTTGTTTCTGGCATCAGGGGGGACATCTATCTATCTATCTATCTTCTTATACTGAGTCGGTCATATTTGGCCATTACCTCAGTTGGGTGCGTAGCTAAATTTAGAATTTAGCTGAAAAAAAAAAAAAAAAAAAAAAAAAAAAAAGAAGTCACTGGATGAGTCCTTAAAACTATTTACAATCTGAATAACAGAGGTATACTAAAACGCATACCTCTGAGTCTCAATCTTACACTGTATGGGCTTTGAACTCCTCTGCAGTCTTAGCATTCACCACAGAAGAGGGAAGACTATTCCACTGGGGAATAGTCCTAGGGAAGAAGGAATTTTTCAGGGCATCACTGTAGGACTGGTACCTGTGATACTGTGAGTTGTTTACTTTTGATGCCCTTGTTCGAGTTGAAACTGTCACAGGGGTCAAGTATTTATCTTTATTAACGGCCACTGTACCTGAATGTATCTTATAGAAGAAGGTTAAAGAGGACTGCTCACGACGGGCCTCTAGGGACGGCCATTCTAGCTCGTTAAGCATGTCACCGACGCTGCTTCTATTGCGCCATCGTCGGCAGGTCCATCGAGCAGCTGTCCTCTGCACCTTCTCCACCTGCTGAATCTGAGTTTTAACATAGGGATGCCAAATGGGTGATGCATATTCTAGCTGAGGGCGAACCAATGTTTTATATGCAACATCCTTTGTCTGCCTAGGTGCAAAAGCCAAGTTTCGTCTAAGAAATCCTAAAGTCCTAGTTGCTTTTGATGTAATTTCTGAAATGTGTTGACCCCAATCAAGATCATCAGTGATGGTGATACCAAGATATTTGGCGGATTGAACCTGCTCCAAGATTTGCTGGTGTAGTTTATAGTCAAACTTAATTTGTTTGTCAGGAGGGTGTCGCGACACCCTCATTGAATGACATTTGGCCACATTGAACTTCATCTGCCAATCGGCCTCCCACTGTGCTAGTTGATTCAGGTCATCTTGTAGAATAAGACAGTCAGAAGAAGAATATATATTCCTATAAAGGACACAATCATCAGCAAACAAACGGACAGATGACCTGATGTTATCAGGGAGATCATTAATGAATACCAAGAAAAGGACCGGTCCAAGGACCGAACCTTGGGGGACACCAGATAAAACAGGGACTGGATCAGACGCTTGGCCATCAAGTACAACTTGTTGTGAGCGCCCTGAGAGCCATGAGCTAATCCACCTGTGTGTGGATCCTCTTATCCCATAGTAATCCAATTTATACAATAGCCTCCTGTGAGGTACCTTGTCAAAGGCCTTAGCGAAGTCCATGATAATCAAGTCAGTCTGTTTGTGGCCACGGTTTGTGGCCCCATCCAGATTGCTCACAATGTCATGGTAAAACTGAACTAATTGAGTTTCGCAAGACCTTTGACTTCGGAAACCATGTTGACAGTCAGCAAGAATGCTCTCTAAGGCTATGTGCTTGTTGATGTTACTAACTATTATATGCTCCAGGGTTTTGCAACAGATGCATGTTAGCGACACTGGTCTATAATTTGCTGCATCGTATTTTTCTCCTTTTTTATAGACCGGGGTAACATTAGCTTGTCGCCAGTCATCTGGTACAGTGCCCTGGGCGAGTGATTCATTGAAGATAAAGGCCAGCACAGGTGAAATTTCAGCACCACATTCTTTAAGCACCCTGGCATTCAGGTCATCCGGCCCAGATGCCTTATGTATTTTGAGCTTACCTAACAGTTTGGCGACCCCGTTTGGGTCAACTGTTATGTCCCCCATTGAGGGGAACTGACTATTACCTTTAGTTGGTAGCTCTCCATCAGTTTCACGCGTAAATGCAGATTGAAACTGTTTGTTACATATGTTGGCCTTATCGCGCGAATCTGTTTTAAGAATACCGTTATCTCTTAACGAAGTGATCCCAAAGGCTTCCTTTTTCAGGGACTTTACAAATGACCAAAACTTTTTTACTTTACCATTCTTCTGGGGACTGTCGGGATCTGTATTATCATCCTCAAAGGTAAAGATGCTGGAAACATGCTTCCAATATGCATCTCTTATTACCTTTTGTACATGTGCTCTGAACCTTTTGTAATGGCTTTTAACGTCAGGGCTACTAGACTTACGAGCACGAAAGTACATTCGATTGCGTCTTCTAATTAGATGCTTGATCGTGTTGTCGATCCAAGGCGCACTATACTTTGTTTTGGTCATTTTCGTTGGAATAAATCTTTCCATAGCCGCAGTTAATTCGGTCTTAAAATTGACCCACATGTCGTTAACTGACATGTGCGAAAGGTCAGAGGAAAGGAACGAATCTCTAAATCGCGCCATATGGTCTCGCAGACCATCCATATCCGCACGTTTATATAGATATATTTTACGCGGGGCTTGTCTGATTCGTTTTGCTTTTATGTCGTATTCAATAAGGACTATGTCGTGATCGGCTTTGCCGATCGGGGGCATCCCCTTAACTCGATTAACTGGGGATGGTGAATTTGTAAATAATAGATCGAGGGTCTTCTCTTGACGGGTGGGTATATTAATTACTTGGGCTAGGCAGTGTTCTTTGATTATATCTAAAAGCTGTTGCTGTGTCTGCCTTTTAGATACCCCATGGGGCACCTGCATTTTGCTCCATTCAATGTCACCACAATTGAAGTCTCCGCCAACCAAAATATGGGCATTTGCATTTGACATTATCCTAGACAAAGATGAATTAAAAGCCTCAAGATATTCTGGGTCAATCTGATCTGGGGGGCGATAAAAGGAACCAAGGTACAGAGTCCTACATCCAATAATGTTCAATTTACACCAAACTAATTCACATTTGGTGTCCAACTCCGGAGTTTCTGTACAGAGTAGGTCTCGCTTGAAAGCCACAAAGACACCTCCATGTGCATCCCCAACTCTGTCTTTCCGGATAGCCTCAAAAGATTCTGGAAAAATTTCTGAGTTTTTAATTTCTGCGGTTAGCCAGGACTCATTGCCCAAAAGGTAACAAGACGTTTCGCCCCCAAGACGTTTCCCCCCCTGGTCGTTTCCCCCCTAGTCGTTTCGCCCCCTTTTTTGGCCCCTAGTCGTTTCGCCCCCTAACCCTAGTCGTTTCGCCCCCAAACCCTAGTCGTTTCGCCCCCAACCTATTTTACTGTATTTTATATATGAAATATTCATATATGAGACAGAGAGAAAGAGAGAGAGAGAGAGAAGAACCTGTTCTTTGAATGAAAATGTTAATTAGGAATTATCATAAGTATTACCTGTTTTGATCAATACCGTTAATCACATTGTTTATTTGATTTGACAGATTAATCACGCAATTAATGCCCTTAATGATAAGGTGTGAAAACATGCGCTCTTTGCAAAGTTTAACGTCTTTAATTATTGCTTAAGTACCTTTACCAGTTTTGTTTTAAATTTGTCGGTTGGTTCGTTAACAGAGTCGGCCAGTAATACATTGTTGAATATTGCCGCAAATGCAGCCTACGCAACATCGCGTCAACACCGATGCAACGTAATAAAGTTGCATCGGTGTTGACGCGACGTTGCATACACATTGTGTGCCCACTAGGTAAGACATGGTTGAGTGTTGCCGCAAATGCCGTCTACGCAACGACGTGTCAACGCCGATGCAACGTAATAAATAGAAATGGAAGCAATGATCAAGTCGATTCCTTTCATCAATGTTCTGACAGCAATTTGTGTATACGCTGATCAGATTTGCAGCCTATGACCTAGTAATTCCTGATGATGATGATGATTTCGTGTTTAACGACGCGTCAACCCTCTTTGTGGGTCATAAGCGTCAAACGGTTAATGGTTAAACGGCAAGTAGTAATTCCTGAACTGTAAGCAAATAGTGCAGACCCTGATCAGGCAATGCGGTTAGCTTGGTACATTCAAGTACAGCGTCTTCCCTAGGACTATACCCGGTTAGAATTCTTTACCAGCATCTGTTTGTGAGGCCCCTGACTTGGTATCATTCAAGCAGGGACCGTCTACTCTCTCGTTTTAACAGCTAGGTAGGGGCCGGTCTGTACGTAAAGTCTTAGAGATTTTTTAACCTGTGCCGGTTGGGCGCCGCTTCTGTAGCCGGAGAGGTCTGGTTTCCAATGATGATTTGAAAAAGCAGGCAGGAATCTTTCCTTTCTTTTCTTTCTTGTCTACCAACTATTTCTCTTTCTTTCCAATATTTCCAACTTTCTCTTTTTCACGCGCCACCAGAGACATACTGTTCAGGTATGAATGAAGTCCCTTAACGAACAGATACTTAGGCTGACTTGACAGGGCGATGATGCTACTTAAATATTTGCCTCTTCTCAACTCTAATAAAAGTTCAACATTGAAAATTAGCCTTACAGTAAATAGTGGGCGAAACGACTAGGGGGACGAAACGACTAGGGGGCGAATCGACTAGGGGGGCGAAACGACTTGGGGGGAAACGACCAGGGAGGAAACGTCTTGGGGGCGAAACGACTAGGGGAGGAAACGGTTTGGGGGCGAAACGTCCCGGATTCGCCCAAAATGAGGGTCATTTTCTGGGGTAAGGTGACCTGATTCTTGGAGGCCATTACCTCAGTTGATTGGGTGGCTAAATTTAGAGTTTGGCTGAAACAAAAAAGTTGAAGAGTCACTGGATACGTCCTTAAAACTATTTTCAATCTGCATAACAGAGGTATCTCAAAACGCACATCTCCGTGTCCCAATCCCAATACGTTTTGGCAGTCCGTTGTACCGAATAAAAATGATGTCTCCCGAAATCACGTGACTCATAACTTGTCCTTCGATGCGCCATCTTTATTAAACAGCCGCAATACACCCCTTCCCATTAACTGTCATTAGAGGTTTTAGGAAAATTGTGGGTCTGTTGACCCTAGGAATACATAATTGTGTGTTGGTTACAAAGCTTAAAAAGTGAAAATGTCGGGACAAAGTATAATGGACCGCGTAACTGCGGCAAAACACAGTATTGCCGGCCAGGGTCTGGCCAAAACTGTTTGTAAAGCAACCACAGAAGAAGTAATGGGACCTAAAAAGAAACATCTTGATTGTGAGTAAAAAGTTTAAAATAAAATAAGGCATTGTAAATAAAAAACAGACACATTAAGGGACCATTTAGGTTGCTTTTTGCAGTTGAATGTGGAGTGTTGACAGTTGCCTCCCTTGAAATCGTTCCCGGCCAACTTCATTTGACTCTTGCTGAGGCAACAATCGAAATTGAGGTAATGGCCAAATGTGACCGACTCGGCATAAGCAGATAGATAAATACAAACATTTTGGAATCAGAATTTTTACTGAAGACACATCCAGTTGACAAACATTCACCAGCATCTGTGATATTATTTGTAACGAATCCGGGACGTTTCTCCCACAAACCGTTTCCTCCTCTAGTCGTTTCGCCCCCAAGCTTTTCCTCCCTGGTCGTTCCCCCCCTTGACGTTTCGCCCCCATAGTCGATTCTTCCCCCTAGTCGTTTCGCCCACTTTTCACTGTAAGGCAAATTTTCAATGTTGAACTTTTATTAGAGGTGAGAAGAGGCAAATATTTAAGACGCATCATCGCCCTCTCAAGTCGGCCTAAGTATCTGTATCTGTTTGTTAAGGGACATTATTCATACTTGAACAGTATATTTGTTGTTGTTGTATATGTCTGTGATGGTGCATGAAAAAGAGACAGTGGGAAATATTGGAAAGAAAATTAAATAGTGGATAGACAAGAAGAAAAGAAAGCAAAGATTCCCGTCGGCTTTTTCAAATCATCATTGGAAACCAGACCTCTCTGGCTATAGTAGCGTCGTCCAACAGGTTAAAAAATCCCTCAGACTTTACTTATAGACCAGCCCCTACCTAGCTGTTAAAACTAGAGAGTAGACGGTCCCTGCTTGAAGGATACCAAGTCAGGGGCATATGCTGGTAAAGAATGCCAACCGGGTATAGCCCTAGGGAAGAAGCTGTACTTGAATGTATCAAGCTAACCGCGTTGCCTGATCAGGGTCTGCACTATTTGCTTACAGTTCAGGAATTACGTTGCATCGGGGTTGACGCGATGTTGCGTAGACGGCATTTGCGGCAATCTTCAACAATGTATTACTGGTCGACTCTGTTAACGAACCAACCAACCAATTTAAAACAAAACTGGTAAAGGTGCTTAAGCGAAACTTAAAGACATTTAACTTTGCAAGGAGCGCATGTTTTCACACCTTATCATTAAGGGCATTAATTGCGTGATTAATGTGTCAAATCAAATAAACAATGTGATTAACGGTATTGAGCAAAACAGGTAATAATTCCTAATTAACATTTTCATTCAAAGAACAGGTTCTTCTCTCTCTGTCTCATATATGAATCTTTTTATATAAAATATAGTAAAATAATTTGGATGCGAAACGACTAGGGTTTGGGGCGAAACGACTAGGGTTGGGGGACGAAACGACTAGGGGCCAAAAAAGTGGGCGAAACGACTAGGGGGGAAACGTCTTGGGGGCGAAACGTCTTGTTACCTTTGTAACTTCCAGATCTACTAAAACCTGTGCCGGTATTATCACAGGTTGTCACGATTTTTGGATACTATGTACACCATAACAGCAATGTCACTGGTAGTCACTGAGGTTTAATAACCCGTCACGGGCTGTCACAGACATTCAATTAAACCTTCACGGACATGTGTTAGCTTGAATTCATAAGATCAGGGGCTGACAAATCCATTGCCCGGCCACCCGGGACAAGTCCGAAATCGCGCCGGACAGGTGCACTTTGACCCTTCGACGCCCGGTCGGGCAAGTGCAAAAAATCGTCTACAACTGCCAGTCTTTTGAGTCCTTAAATACGGTAAAACTAGACCAGTAAGTAAATCATAATAATTCCCGCTTTGTCGGCTATTCAGAGACAAAATCATCTATGTTTTTATAACGGTTCAATTATGACACTATTGTTAATCCCTGTCATATACTTACCAATTAAACATGATTGCCCGGCGGTGCGTGTCTTTCCTTTCTCGTGTAGTGTGTACCACCAGCGCTATCGATAAGCGTGAAAAGGTGTGAAAATAAGATTAAGTTATGTCTCTAATTTGCGTTTATCCCTGCCATAAAATTAATTTCACAATCAATGTGAAAATGATTTAATAGCTCCTAAGACGATTTGCAACATCTTATGGTAGTAAAAACGGACTATTTTACAATCTCGTAAATGGTTATGTTTTGGCGCCAAATAGCAGACGCTGGCGGAAAAAGTCGAATGTTTTAATGTTGGTAACCGTGGATTAGTCGCGCCTTTATCCACAGCCGTTCAGCTATCGAGAATTTTTTTTACCGGTTCCAAGCATTTTTTTATGAAAGAGATAAGCCCCATTATAATAAAAACACTGACGTTAAACACGTGTGGGGTTGCTGGGGTCGGATGACGTCATTTACCGATCGCTTGCAGAAAAATGGGAGTTGTGGTTTGTGGACGACGATTTAGATGGCGGAAATAATGATCACATTGAACGTGCTTGTAGGGTGGGTGTGAAAGGGTGTCCTCGTCTTGTGGTTGGATCATTAAATTGCAAGCTAAATAAACTGCATTCTTTTAATCTTTTATCGCGCTACCCTGACACTTCTGATCTTTTGAGTAGATCTATATCGGCTGCAGCTCGTGTTTATCATGCTTGTCAATATAACTGTATAGATCTACAATTGCTAATCGGTTAAGGTATTATGTCAGCAATTAACTTGGAAAAGTACCGCTATTGACTGTGACAACAACAGTGTTTTGCTTTCCCCCCCCCCCCCCATGCATCGAGCCCCACTTTGAGTTCCAAAATCCTGGGCATGTAGGATTTTGAGCTGGGCAAGTGGAAAATTTTTGGATTTGTCCACATAGTCGCACATAGCTATAAAAATTTTATGTGCGAAATGTTACCGGACTGCATTGATGTCGACTCCTTAATGTCAATGAGCGGAATGTTTTAAATGACCTGATTGTCATCCAACACAGAAATTACATTGAGGTCATCATGGTAGAGTCTATCACCTATCAGAGGAATGAAGAACCCATGATAGACAGGTAGAAAACCCCTGATGATTGACAACAACACGGGGGATACCATTACAGATATTTCAGCGATAAAACCTGTAACGACGGATGACTTCACGCAGTGTTATTGATAAGCTTTTGCCCCGAGGAGTACTGTTACTTTATCAACCACAGACTATAGGCATATCCTGTAATTCTTTGAGAGTATTGGTACCCCATTAAATCAAAAGCAGTGTCGTATCTTCATCATTCTGTCATTACATGATGGCTGCTAAGAGCATTTATATTAATATCATACATAGAAATGGCCATATTTAAGAGACGTTAAGCACATATTCTATCATGGTAACATACTGGTATGCATTTACATGTGAATGGGCTGGCGGACAGCAAAATGAAATTAACCCTTGTCCTGCTAATCCCGGATATGCCTTATCTTTGAAACAATGTAGATCCAGATCAGATGGCTTCTGACGAAGCCATCTGATCAGGATCTACATTGTTTGCCATTCAGATTGTGAATTTGTTGCAATAATTTGCATCAAATAATCTGATTGGTTGATAATCGGTAGTGGGTGTGGCTTATATAAATATTCAGCAGGACAAGGGTTAACTTTTTCTTCTGAGGAAGTATCAGATCTGACTGTAAATCTAGCCGATGTTGTCCTATTTTTCGCATGTGTTCTTGGAATATCCCAGATGCCATTGTAGGCTAGTGCAAACAGCAAATGTTTTGATCAGACTGTGCAGGCTGGTCCGAGTCTTCAGCCGTCATACATGTCATATTGCCATCAAAACGTTTTTAAACACATGTTCTGTGTTCCCAATTTTCTATCTATTTGAAGTTGCACGCAGCAGCCTTATGTGCTACGTGTTACAAGGCACAAAATTTCCATTGATTGTAGCAAATGCATGCGATTAGTAAAAGGCGGGAAATTCATCGCTTGGCAAAAATACAATAAAATGTGCAACCAGCGAAGACTCAGATCAGCCAGCGCATCTGTGAAAGTTGATCAGTCTGTCCTGGTCGAATATATATTCGCTGTTACATAAATTATAACTTTCCTGTTATACTTTCCTATAATACCAGTTGTTGTTGCTTCTGTTTTGTTTTTCCACAAAGTACAGGTTGATCCATTTCAGTACAACATCATCATGTTAGTCAGGTTCTCCACAAAAAACAAAAAGTGGGCTTTAACTTTTTATCGTTTGCAGATCTGTTTTGATATTTAATTCCTAACTACATGACAATGTGAATCTGTAGGTCTGTCGAACTCATTTTTCTCGCAAGATGACAATTTTCCTTAGAAGTCAATGTGGCCTCGCAACAATTTTTATGCACGCTTGTCATAAATTGACTGTTAATGCTTAAGGCATTGTCTATTAATGCGGGCGGCTTTCCCTTTGATAATAAATACCGTTATGTAATCACGCATAAATAATCGGTTTCCTAATCATGTTAATAGCTGTCAAAACTGATAAGCGGATCGGTATTTAACACATGAGCATCAAAATATTGAAGTGTATTTGCATAATTATAAAACAAATGTGGATCAATTTCGAAGTGTTCTTGAATATTGAAACATATTTGGATTAAGAGTATGGAGCACCAAAAATTACCGCAATTTGACAATTTCGATTGCTTTTTGCTACGCAGCACTTTTTTCCATTGCCGATACGTCCGCAATGGAACAACCTTGGCGTATTGACAATTTGATTGTCATATTCGATACAATCTTTTTTAGCTCACCTGTCACTTAGTGACAAGGTGAGCTTTTGTGATCACATTTTGTCCGTCGTCCGTGCGTGCGTCCGTCTGTGCGTGCGTCCGTAAACAATTTGTTGTCCGCACGATAGCATCTTCATTTATGATTTGATTTTAACCAGACTTGCACACAACTTGTACCCCCATGAGATCTAGGTTCCTTTCTTGAACCAGCCGTATCCCATCATGTGTTACTGAGTTATGGCCCCTGAAAGGGCAAAAATTGCCTATTTTGGTCTTGTCCGCAGGATAGCATCTTCATTTATGATTTGATTTTAACTAGACTTGCACACAACTTGTACCACCATGAGATCTGGGTTCCTTTCTTGAACCAGCCATATCCCATCATGTGCTACAGAGTTACGGCCCCTGAAAGGGCAAAAAATGCCTATTTTGGTCTTGTCCGCACGATAGCATCTTCATTTATGATTTGATTTCAACCAGACTTGCACACAACTTGCACCCCCATGAGATCTAGGTTCCTTTCCTGAACGAGCCATATCCCATCATGTGTTACTGAGTTACGGCCCCTCAAATGGCAAAAATTGCCTATTTTGGTCTTGTCCGCATGATAGCATCTTCATTTATGATTTGATTTTAACCAGACTTGCACACAACTTGTACCCCCATGAGATCTGGGTTCCTTTCTTGAATCAGCCATATCCCATCATGTGCTTCGGAGTTACGGCCCCTGAAAGGGCAAAAATTGCCTATTTTGGTCTTGTCCGCACGATAGCATCTTCATTAATGATTGGATTTTAACCAGACTTGCACACAACTTGTACCACCATGGGATCTGGGTTCCTTTCTTGAATCAGCCATATCCCATCATGTGCTTCGGAGTTACGGCCCCTGAAAGGGCAAAAATTGCCTATTTTGGTCTTGTCCGCACGATAGCATCTTCATTAATGATTGGATTTTAACCAGACTTGCACACAACTTGTACCATCATGGGATCTGGGTTCCTTTCTTGAACCAGCGATACCCCATTATGTGTTACGGAGTTAAGGCCCCTGAAAGGGCAAAAATTGTCTATTTTGGTCTTGTCTGCATGATAGCTGTTTCATTTATGATTTGATTTTAACTTAACTTGCACACATTTTGTACCACCACAAAATATCTCGGTCAAGATGGAATATTGATCATGTTGGGTCAAAAAGTAGGTCAGTAGGTCAAATTAGGAAAAAAACCTTGTGAAGACACTAGAGGCCACAGTTTTGGTCCAATCATCATCAAACTAGCCCAGAATGATCATCTTGAGAATATCTCAGTCAAGTTTGAATATAGGTGTTGTCGGGTCAAAAAGTAGGTCATTAGGTCAAATCATAGAAAAACCTTCTGAACACACTAGAGGCCACAATTTATTCCAATCATCATCAAACTTGCTCAGAATGATCATCTTGATAATATCATAGTCACGTTCGAATATGAGTCATGTTGGTTCAAAAAGTAGGTCAGTAGGTCAAATCTTAGAAAAACCTTGTGAACAGACTAGAGGCCACATTTTTGGTCCAATCATCATCAAACTTGCTCGGAATGATAGTCTTGACAATATCTCGGTCAAGTTCGAATATGGGTCATTTCAGGTCAAGAAGTAGGTCAGTAGGTCAAATCATAGAAAAACCTTGTGAACAGACTAGAGGCCACAGATTAGGTCCGATCATCATCAAACATGCCCAGAATGATCATCTTGACAATATCTGAGTCATATTCAAATATTGGTCATGTCGGTCCAAAAAGTAGGTCAGTAGATAAAATCATAGAAAAACCCTCTGAACACACTAGAGGCCACAGTTTTGGTCTGATCATCATCAAACTTGCTAAAAATGATCATTTGACAATATCTCAGTTAATTTTGAATGTGGGTAATATCTGGCCAGTTAGTAGGTCAGATTGCTGAAAAACCTTGTGTTCACACTAGAGACCCCAGTTTTGGTCCGATCATCATCAAATTTGCTCAGAATGATCATCTTGACAATATCTGGGTCAAGTTTGAATATGGGTCATGTAGGGTCAAAAAGTAGGTCAGCAGGTCAAATCATAGAAAAAGTTTTGAACACTCTTAGAGGCCACAGTTTTAATCAAATCATCATAAAACTTGCTCAGAATGATCATCTGGAGAATATCTCAGTTCAGTTCGAATATGGGTCATGTCAAATCAAAAAAGTTCAGTTCGAATATGGGTCATGTCAAATCAAAAAGTAGATCAGTAGGTTATTTTGTCATAACTTTTGAACTGTTTGAGATAGAGCCTTCATATTTGGCATGTAGGTTCCTTGTGACAAGGGCTTCCCACTCATATAAAGATTTGACCTGTGACTTTGACCTGTGACCTACTTTATCATAACTTTTGAACCATATGAGATAGAGCCTTCATATTTGGCATGTATGTTCCCTGTGACAAAGTTTTCCCAATCATTCAAATTTTTTTATCCATGACCTTGACCTTTGACCTACTTTGTCATAACTTTTGGAGCATTTAAGATACTGCCTTCATATTTGGCATAAAGGTTCCTTCATAGGAGTGAGTGTTTGAGTTGAAGTCTCACCGAAAGCTAAGGTCATACAGTGATGGGACCTCTGTTTAAAAACCAATCTGAAAGTCTGGAGAAGCTTGGGATCGATACTGCTACCCCTGGTTTACAAGGCAAGTAACATGACCACAGTACCATGAAGGCTTCTAAACTTCATTGGAATGTTGGGTAGATGACCCTCTAGGAAAATAGCATAACGATTAACAAATGGTCACAAGAGCTAAAAATAGAAAAAACATTGTGAATTTGCTTCAAATGCGAACTCCTTCTAAACCTTTGGGCCAATTGGATTTTAAACTTCACAGGAATGTTGCCTAGGTGACTCCCTACCAAAATAGTTATTCCACTCCAATGAACAAGATGGCTGCCAGAGCTAAAAATAAAAAAAAAATCTTCATTTGACAATTCCTACTGTACTCTTGGGCCAATTTCATTCAAACTTTGAAGTAATGTTGCTTAGATGACCTTCTACCAAAAAGGCTAAAACAATCCCGCTCTGATGAAAAAAATGGCCACCGGAGCTAAAAATAGAAAAATATTGTAAATCTGATTCAAACGTGAACCCCTCCTAAACCCTAAGGCCAATTTGATTCAAACTTCACAGGAATGTTACCTAGGTTACTCCCTACCAAATAAGCTGATGGCCACCATAGCTAAAATAGAATGTACTCGAGACAGTGACAGACAGGTGAGCGAACCAGGGCCCTGTGGGCCCTCTTGTTTCATTTCTAGGCATATTTGCTCGATTTTAAAGTCGTATTTACGACGATACAACGCTTATCAAGTACTCTGCTTCACGGGATATACCGTCACAAGTATTATGTTTTTTTTTTGTTTGATTTGAAGTTTAACGTCCCCGTCAACACTGTAAAGGTCATTTTAGAGACATTGCTTCCAATTTTGTTGGACTTTTACCCGACATTGAGATGAAATGATATCTCAAACCCTGCCGCCCAATGAAACCAATAGGGTTTATATGCATGGACTTGCACCGCATTGCCTAGGCAGGCTTAGATCCTCTAAGCGGTTTACCAGTACTCGTGTGCAGGTCAGTTTCAGCTCTGCATGGAATCATCATGCATTCCATCTGTTTCTTCAAGCTCAGATGGGTGGGGGCTGGACACGGGTATTACGACCAGAAAGCCCATGACGCTGGAATAGCCAGACAGAAAACCCGTGATGAAGAAAAATACCACTAAAGATACCATCATGGATAGGATAGGAAGAAAATCCGTGGCGACAGGGCAGACAGTAAAAAGGTCCCGTTTTGGCTTACAGTGAGGAATGTCATGTTAAAGAACAAAGATCAAGCTATATTATGTTTACCAAATGCTTGGCTGAATGACAGACTGATTGACCCCACTCAAGAGTTAGTGAAACACCAATGTCCACATATCTGGGGTCTAGATACCTGTCTAAAGGCAAGTAACCTAACATTCAAAAAGGCACAAGGAATTTTTATCAGATCATTGGCTTACACTTTTAATATTGAAGGTAAGACAAGCCAGTGAAATTAAAATAATAGACTCAGCCTTTACGCACTGAATTTTGATGCCATATCAATGATATTTTGGAGTAAAAAAAGTGTGTGTTATACACGCTGAAATACGGTATATTGATACATGTATATTTATAGCGTTTCTTATTTATATGACATGAAAATCTGCTCATGAGCATGATTCCTGTCATGTTCATAATTCCTGTTGCCCAAGGGGACTTTGAAAAATAGAAGATTTGGCTGCATGGGGCTTCTGCACAGAGCTGAAACTGACCAAACTTGAGTACTGGTAGTGGTAAACCGCTTTAATAGGTCTAAGCCTTCCCTGGAAAAGTGGTGCTTGTCAGACAACTCATTAAAACCCTACCGGTACATGCATCTTTTAGGCATTCAGGCTTGAGTTGTCATTTCATCTCAATGTGAGGTAGAAGTCCCTCGAAATCAGGAGTTTGTTTGTTTGATTTGAGGTTTAACATCCCCATCAACACTGTATAGGTCATTTTGGCGACGTTGCTTCCAATTATGTGGGGTTTTTACCCTACATTGAGATGAAATGACATCTCGAGCCCTCTCGTCTTGGCGCCTGTTAGTCTGTATTCCCGATTTTTGTAAATTAAAGTCTGAAGAAATTTTAGAAATTTGCCACCTCAAATTGGTGAATAGCCTCTTAAGAAAAACCTAATTGAAAACACTGTCCTGTTATTTGTTTGTTTTGAATGTTTGTATTGGAGTTTAACAGCCCAGTCAACACTATTTTAGGTCATTTTTGAGCCAGTCAGTTTACCTATCCACACTTTTCCGGGGCATACTTTTACCTAAGCGGTTAACCAGTACAGTGCACATTCTTTCGCCAGAAACTGACAACTGCCCTTCTCTTATCAGCAGAAGGGAGAGAATGACCGTAGAAAAGATTTCATGATCAATCTCCACGAAAGAATGTTGCCGACCCCAGCAGGTATCAAACTTGCATCCTCATGATCACCAGTCAGACGCACAACCGACCGAGCTACCGAGGCCGGCCCTGTTATTTGCGGGGACAGTACAAGTACTGATCAGGTGCTCTGCATTATCTGATGAGTTTGTTTGATTTGAGGTTTAACCTCCCTGTCAACACTGTAAAGGTCATTTTGGAGGCGTTGCTTCCAATTTTGTGGGATTTTTACCCGGCATTGAGATGAAATGACATCTCAAGCCCTGTCGCCCAATGAAACCAATAGGGTTTATAAGCACGGACGGTCCGACTTGCACCGCTTTGCCTGGGCAGGTTTAGATCCTCTAAGTGGTTTACCAGTACTTGTGTGCGGTCGGTTTCAGCTCTGCATGGAAGCATCATGCAGCCCATCTATTTCTTCAAGCCCCAATGGGTGGGGGCCGCTTTATATTTGGTATGATTATAGTTATTATCATTATGCCCCAAAGTTTGAAAAAGTTGGGGGGGCATATTGCTTCTGGCTTGTCCGTTTGTTCGTTAGTTCATACGTTTGTCATGCTTTCTTCTGCATAGCATAACTTGAGAACCATGTACGCTAGTGTTTTTAATTTCATATATGGTTTCCTCATGAAAAAATAGTTGACCCATATTTTTTTTCTTTTACGAATTATCTCCCCCTTTTGCATTATTACCTTTTTTAGCTCACCTAAGGTGAGCTTTTGGGATCACTTTTTGTCCGTCATGCGTCCATAAACTTTTCTTGGTCACAGTTTTGGGCCAATCATCATCAGTCTTGGTCAGAATGATCATCATGACAATATCTCGGGTCAAGTTCGAATATGGGTCAAATCATAGAAAAACCTTGTGAATACACTAGAGGCCACAGTTTTGGTCCGATAATCATCAAACTTGTTCTGAATGATTATCTTGACAATATCTCGGTCAAGTTCGAATATGGGTCATGTCGGGTCAAATAGTAGGTCAGTAGGTCAAATCGGAGAAAAACCTTGTGAACACACTAGAGGCCATAGTTTGGTCTGATCATCGTCAAACTTGCCCAGAATGATTATCTTGACAATATCTTGGTCAGGTTTGAATATGTTTGTTGTCAGGTCAAAAAGTAGGTCAGTAGGTCAAATCATAGAAAAACCTGAACCCACTTGAGGCAACATGTTTGGTCCAATCGTCATCAAACTTGCTCAGAATGATCATCTTGATAATATTTTGGTCAAGTTCGAATATGGGTCATGTCTGGTCACAAAGTAGGTCAAATCATAGAAAAACCTTGTGAATACACTAGAGGCCACAGTTTTGGTCCAATCATCATCAAACTTGCCCAGAATGATCATCTTGACAATATCTCGGTCAAGTTCGAATATGGGTCATGTCGGGTCATAAAGTAGGTCAGTAGGTCAGATCAGAGAAAAACCTTGTGAACACACTAGAGGCCAAAGTTTAGGTTTGATCATCATCAAACTTGCCCAGAACGATCATCTTGACAATATCTGGGTCAAGTTCGAATACGGGTCATGTCAGGTCATAAAGTAGGTCAGTAGGTCAAATCATAGAAAAACCTTGTGAACACCCTAGAGGCCACAGGTTTGGTCCGATCATCATCAAACTTGCTCAGAATGAGCATCTTGATAATATCTTGGTCACATTCGAATATGGGTCATGTCGGGTAACAATGTAGGTTGGTAGGCCAAATCATAGAAATACCTTGTGAACACACTAGAGGCCACAGTTTTGGTCCGATCATCATCAAATTTGCTCAGAATGATAGTCTTGACAATATCTCAGTCAAGTTCGAATATGGGTCATGTCGGTCAAAAAGTAGGTCACTAGGTCAAATCATAGATAAACCTTATGAACACACTAGAGGCCACAGTTTAGGTTCGATCATCATAAAACTTGCCCAGAATGATCATCTTGACAATATCTCAGTCAAGTTCGAATACGGGTCATGTCTGGTCATAAAGTAGGTCAGTAGGTCAAATCATAGAAAAACCTTGTGAACAAACTAGAGGCCACAGTTTTGGTCCGATCATCATCGAACTTGCCCAGAATGATCATCTTGACAATATCTCAGTCAAGTTAGAATATGGGTCATGTCTGGTCAAAAAGTAGGTCAGTAGGTCAAATCATAGAAAAACCTTGTTAACACACTGGAGGCTACAGTTTTGGTCCAATCATCATCAAATATGCTCAGAATGATCATTGTGACACTATCCCGGTCAGGTTTGAATATGGGTCATGTCGGGTCAAAAAGTAGGTCAAATCATAAAAATACCTTGTGAAAACTCTAAAAGGCCACAAGTTTGGTTCAGTCATCATCAAACTTGCTCAGAATTATCATCATGACAGTATCTCGGTCAAGTTCGACTCAGGTGAGCGAACCAGGGCCCTATGGGCCCTCTTGTAATTAAATAACATAGAAATCTGGTTAGCAGGATATCTCAAAAAGTATTTGAGCTAGAGCCCTGATATTTGCTATACTGCTTGGGACTGAGGAGGAGATTACCATATTAAATTTTCAACAAATTTAATGAAATTTTGTTAGAGTTATGGCCCTTTGCAATTTCTGGGCATTTAATTGTGTTGCTTTCTAGTGCATAGCATAACTTTATTACCATGTATGCTAGTGTTTTGAAATTTCATATATATGGATTTCTCATGAAAAAATAGTTGACCCATATTTTTAGCTCACCAGAGCCGAAGGCTCCGGGGGAGCTTATAGGATAGGCAGTTGTCCGGCGTCGTCGTCGTCGTTGTCGTCGTTGTCGTCGTCGTCGTCTGACGTCAACACTTTCAAACATCTTCTCCTCTGAAGCCACTGGACCGATTCAGCCCAAATTTTATCTGTAGCATCCTTGGGCTGGGGGATTGAAAGTTTGTGTTTTTTATGAAAATCGGCCCATTAGTTTGGTTGCTATGGCAACTTAGAGTTTCCATAGACTTATAATGGGGAAAATTGAAAAATGGCATTTACTGCCAAGTCATTGCAGATATTTGGACAAAACTTTTATAGAAATGTTTCTTGAGTAAAATTCTTTCAGCCATATGCTTTTATGCCAACCTGAGGGTCCCCCAGGTTGTGCCGGGGCCATGCCCCACCCCCTCCACTTCATAAAAGGCCATATATCTCAGAAACCATTCAGATCCCGACCCCTAAACCATATATATTCTTGTTCCTATTGATAAGACGCATTTAGTAACACCAACCTTGGGGTCCTCAGGGATGCGCCGAGGTCATGCCACACCCCCTCCACTTAATAAAAGGCCCAATATCTCGGAAACCATTCAGATCCCCACCCCTAAACCATATATATTCTTGTTCCTTATGATAAGACCCATTCAGTGACATCAACCTGGGAGTCCCCTGGATGCGCCGGGGCCATGCCCCACCCCCTCCATTTCATAAAAGGCCCAATATCTCGTAAACCTTACAGATCCCCGCCCCTAAACCATATATATGCGTGCTTCTTATGATAAGACACATTCATTGACACCAACCTGGGGGTCCTCAGAGATGCGCTGGGGCCTTGCCCCACCCCTCCACTTCACAAAAGGCCATATATCTCAGAAACTGTTCAGATCCCCACCCCTAAACCATATATATTCTTGTTCCTATTGATAAGACGCATTCAGTAACACCAACCTGGGGGTCGTCAGGGATGCGCACAGGTCAGGCCCCACCCCCTCAACTTTATAAAAGGCCCAATATCTCGGAAACCATTCAGATTCCCACCCCTAAACCATATATATTCTTGTTCCTTTTGATAAGACCCATTCAGTGACATCAACCTGGGAGTCCCCTGGATGCACCGGGGCCATGCCCCACCCCCTCCATTTGATAAAAGGCCCAATATCTCAGAAACCTTACAGATCCCCGCCCATAAACCATATATATGCTTGCTTCTTATGATAAGACACATTCATTGACACCAACCTGGGGGTCCTCAGAGACGCGCTGGGGCCTTGCCCCACCCCTCCACTTCAAAGAAGGCCATATATTTCAGAAACTGTTCAGATCCCCACCCCTAAACCATATATATTCTTGTTCATTATGATATGACGCATTCAGTAACACCAACCTGGGGGTTCCCAGGGATATGCTGGGGCCATGCCCCACCCCCTCCATTTCATAATATCACAATATCTCGGAAACCCTACAGATGGCCACCCCTTAACCATATATAGTCTTGTTCCTTATGATAAGACACATTCATTGACACCAACCTGGGAGTCTCCCTGGGCCTTGCCCCACCCCTCCACTTCACATAAGGCCTTATATCTCAGAGAATGTTCATTTTATCTGTAGCATCCTTGGGCTGGGGGATTGAAAGTTTGTGTTTTTTATGAAAATCGGCCCATTAGTTTGGTTGCTATGGCAACTTAGAGTTTCCATAGACTTATAATGGGGAAAATTGAAAAATGGCATTTACTGCCAAGTCATTGCAGATATTTGGACAAAACTTTTATAGAAATGTTTCTTGAGTAAAATTCTTTCAGCCATATGCTTTTATGCCAACCTGAGGGTCCCCCAGGTTGTGCCGGGGCCATGCCCCACCCCCTCCACTTCATAAAAGGCCATATATCTCAGAAACCATTCAGATCCCGACCCCTAAACCATATATATTCTTGTTCCTATTGATAAGACGCATTTAGTAACACCAACCTTGGGGTCGTCAGGGATGCGCCGAGGTCATGCCCCACCCCCTCCACTTAATAAAAGGCCCAATATCTCGGAAACCATTCAGATCCCCACCCCTAAACCATATATATTCTTGTTCCTTATGATAAGACCCATTCAGTGACATCAACCTGGGAGTCCCCTGGATGAGCCGGGGCCATGCCCCACCCCCTCCATTTCATAAAAGGCCCAATATCTCGTAAACCTTACAGATCCCCGCCCCTAAACCATATATATGCGTGCTTCTTATGATAAGACACATTCATTGACACCAACCTGGGGGTCCTCAGAGATGCGCTGGGGCCTTGCCCCACCCCTCCACTTCACAAAAGGCCATATATCTCAGAAACTGTTCAGATCCCCACCCCTAAACCATATATATTCTTGTTCCTATTGATAAGACGCATTCAGTAACACCAACCTGGGGGTCGTCAGGGATGCGCACAGGTCAGGCCCCACCCCCTCAACTTTATAAAAGGCCCAATATCTCGGAAACCATTCAGATTCCCACCCCTAAACCATATATATTCTTGTTCCTTTTGATAAGACCCATTCAGTGACATCAACCTGGGAGTCCCCTGGATGCACCGGGGCCATGCCCCACCCCCTCCATTTGATAAAAGGCCCAATATCTCGGAAACCTTACAGATCCCCGCCCATAAACCATATATATGCTTGCTTCTTATGATAAGACACATTCATTGACACCAACCTGGGGGTCCTCAGAGACGCGCTGGGGCCTTGCCCCACCCCTCCACTTCAAAAAAGGCCATATATTTCAGAAACTGTTCAGATCCCCACCCCTAAACCATATATATTCTTGTTCATTATGATAAGACGCATTCAGTAACACCAACCTGGGGGTTCCCAGGGATATGCTGGGGCCATGCCCCACCCCCTCCATTTCATAATATCACAATATCTCGGAAACCCTACAGATGGCCACCCCTTAACCATATATAGTCTTGTTCCTTATGATAAGACACATTCATTGACACCAACCTGGGAGTCTCCCTGGGCCTTCACCCCTCCACTTCACATAAGGCCTTATATCTCAGAGAATGTTCTTAGCCCCACCCTAAACCATATATATTCATCTTTCTTATGATAAGACGCATTCAGTGACACCAGCTTGGGAGTCCCCGGGGCACGCCCAGGCCATGCCACACCGCTTTACTTCATTAAAAGCCATATATATCAGAAATAGTTCAGATCCCCACCCCTAAACCATATACTTGTTCCTTATGATAAGACTCGTTCAATCACACCAACCTGGAGGTCTCTTTGTGCTGAGGCAATGTGCCCCGCCCTTCCATTTCATAAAAGGCTTTATATTTCAGAAACCATTCAAATCCCCACCCCATAATCATATATGTTCTTGTTCCTTATTATTAGCACACCTACTGTAGCGGGGTCCGCAGGGGCCATTCCTATTTCATAAAAGGGCCTCAAATCTCTGAAACCGGTCAGATTCCCAGCACTGAACCATATATATACTTGGTCCTTATGATAAGACACATTTAGGGACAACAGTTTGGGCTTTCCTGGGATCAACAGGGCATGCCCCGACCCCTCAACTGTTAAAGAGGCCTTACAGATCCCCACTGCTAAACCATATATATTTTTGTTTCTTATGATAAGACGCATTTAGTGATACCAACCAGGGCTCCATTGGGTCCATGCCCCACCCTCTCTACTTCATAAAAGGCCTAACTTTTCAGATGCTGAGTCCACATGGGTGCTCATTTGGACATGGGGGTTCATTTGGTGGATTAAAATGATATCATGTTAAAATACATGGCTGCCATTGGGCAGGATGGGCAGTGCCCACCTGAGCTCTGGTGAGCATAGTGGCCCATGGGCCTCTTGTTTTCTTTTCCTAATTATCTCCCTTTTGAGTTATTGCCCCTTTAATTAAATAACATAGAAATCTCGTTAGCAAGATATCTCAGAAAGTATTTTAGCTAGAGCCTTGATATTTGGTGTACTGATTTGGACTAAGGAGGAGATTACCTGATTAAATTTTCAACCAATTTGATGAAATTTTGTTAAAGTTATGGCCCTTTTCAATTTCTGGCCATTTATTTTTTCATGAAATCTTGTCAGCAAAATATCTCGAAAACTATTGAAATCAGAGTCTTGAAACCTGGTATATAGTTTGTAGTTATGAGTAGATGATCAGAAAATAACTTTTGAAAATTTCGAAAAGTATTTAATGAGTTATGATGGCCCTCTGTAACTTTGGCTATTTTACATTGCAAAGCATAACTTTAGAACCATGAAAGCTAAGATAGATTCTCAGCATTATTTAGCATTTCCATCATGTAAAATTTTTGGGAAAATCAGCTTTGGGGGCATAGTGTTTTTTATAAACACCAGCTCTAGTTTGTCCAAAAATTTAATCAGCAATACCCCCACCTTTAGTTGTGACCTGCATGTAAAGGACACTTTTTCCAGTTGAGCTATGCAGTTTTTGATCATCTGTGGTTGTGCTGACCAGTTTGCATCTTGACATTGTCCAAAACTCCAAGTACTCATGACACATTTACAGTAGAAGCACCCCTTAACATGATCTTATCGAAATGCAGTTTACCAGTTTATCATTTCTCACTCGTTTGTGAGTAGCTTGAATGGGTCATACAATGTCTTTCGGCTACTGTGACAGTGACTCTTTTCACGCACTGCTTCATTGAGTCTGTGTCTGATAGCTGCATGAAGCGCCTGTTTAACCCATTTGGTACCATACGGAATCTTCTTCCTTATATATAGCAGGTGTCCATTTCAAAATTTAGGGTTTACAGGTTGTGTTTTTCTTGAAAAGTTATTTGGGAGATAGCTGAACTTTTTGCAAACTGTGTAGGCCCTGATCAGATGCAGCATTCTGTGACTTCTGATCTGGCAGTTGGCCAGCGCTATTTGCCAAATACCCGTTTTTGGGGTTTCTTGTACAAAATGGGTTAAGAGAACCACAGCATCTGGCATCACTGAGGTCCCGCTTTTTGCCATATTTCATCATTTTAGCACTGCATTTTTGCATGTTAACTCTTATCCTGCTGTTCACGACAACCCCTATCTTTGGAAACAGTGTAAATCCAGACCAGATGGCTTCTGAAGCCATCTGCTCAGGAACTACACTGTTTGGCATTCAGTTTATGAATTTGTAGCAATAAATTACATCAAGTGATTTGATTGGTTGATAGACAGAAATGGGTGTGGCTTAAAAGATATTTTCAGCAAGATATTGATGAATTTGTAGCAATAAATTACATCAAGTGATTTGATTGGTTGATAGACAGAAATGGGTGTGGCTTAAAAGATATTTTCAGCAAGATATTGGTTAAAAGGAAATAACAGGAGTCACAGATACAGATATCCTATCACTCATTTGGGGACAGGCCGGCCTAGGTACATGTAGCTCAGTCTGATGCGTGTCTGACTGGTGATCAGGACGACGCGGGTTCGATTCCTGCCTGGGTCGGTTACATTCTTTTTATGGAGATTAATCATGAAATCTTTTCTACGGTCATTCTCTCCCTTCCGCTGATTCAAGAAGGGCAGTTGTCAGTTTCTTGCACTGGTCCACAGCTTAAGTATAAGCCTGCCCAGGAAAAGTGTGAATAGGTAAATTGACCTGCTTAAAAATGACCTAAATAGTGTTGACTGGGCCGTTAAACGCCAAAACAAACAAACATTTGGGGACAGATCTTTGATTGGTTTTGTGATTTTGAGTGTTTTGTTTTCAATGCTGCATGATTACTGACAAACTGAATCTACAAAGTTTATAGATGCCTGTATATTCTAAACTCTAAGCCAAGTTCAGTTGATACTTGCATCAATGTTGCATACCAGTCCAAAGATTTTGTTATGTATGTCCCTTCCCCAACCCAAGATGATCTTGACCTCAAGGTCACGGACTTAGAAATTTTACATTTCGTTAAAGTTTTATGACAAAGTTTATAGATGCCTGTATGTTCTAAACTCTAAGACAAATTCAATTGATACTTGCATCAAGTTTGCACACCAGTCCAAAGATTTCATTGATGCATACCCCACCCTGCTGCTTCAATAACATTGATGCCCCCACCCCCGACCCCACCCCTTCAGTAACTTTGATGCCCTCACTCTCTTGGTGCATTTAGAAATTTAATGTTTGGTTTAGCTTTTACAAGCACATTTAGAGATTCTTATGGCTTCTTGAATTCTTCATTCATATCACATACAAGCTCAAATGATATATCAGAGGGTGGCACTGGCCGGGGGTATACGTGACCCACTGGTCGCTTTCTCTAGTTAATTAATAATTTTATCAGATTGCTTTCAAGATTTTTCCTTTGAAATATATTATTAAATCGTGACAACAAAAACCAAAGCATTTCCCCCAAATCAAATCAAAATGGCTGCTGCTTACTTCAGCTCGTGAAAAAGTCTGAGGTTTTGTAGTACTGAAAATACGAAATACATGTAACATCACTCTGCCGAATCCAAGTAAATATTACATCCACTTGAGGACCGACATGATAAGTATCAATTTGTATTCAGCAATAAAGCGCCAGCTGATTCTATGCTTGAAAATTTGTCTTCTTGACTCATTATTTCGCATACTTGCTATGAGAAGCATTCTTGGACATTTTCTCTTTTAGTATTTTGAAAACTGACAATGAAAGGATGAAGAAAGAAAATACTGTACCATGTTTGGGTTGGAAAAACATGCCTACATTTTTCTGATAATATAAAATGTTCTTTTGTCATCTTTTCTTTAAAACATAAAAAAAACTTGTAAAAAATACAATCAGAGACATTTGGATACATATAACTCTTGTCCTGCTGAGCCCGGATTTTTTTTTTTTTTGTTTGGGTTTTACGGCCCTTTCAAGATTATTTCACTCATATTGAGCCGATGGTTAATCATAGGTGGGCGAAAACCGGAGTACCCGGAGAAAAACCACCTGACCTTCCGTTGCAGAACTTGGCGTCTCACACGTGACCCGAGCGAGGCTCGAACCCACGGCGGTGAGAGACCTAATGACTAAGAGTCAGCGCTCTTATCCATTAGGCCACGGAGGCCCGTCCGCTGAGCCCAGATATGTCTTATCTTTCAAACAATGAAGATCCAGATCAGATGGCTTCAGAAGCCATCTGATCAGGATCTTCATTATTTGATGGCTTCTGAAGAAGCCATCTGATCAGGATCTTCATTGTTTGTCACCCAGTTTATGAATTTGTTACAATAGTTTGCATCAAGTAATAGTTTGCATGAAGTAATCTGATTGGTTGATAATCAGTTGTGGGTGTGGCATATATAAATATTCAGCAGGTCAAGGGTTAAAACAAAACAAATAAGTAAGATATGTTCAAAGTTTTTCATCCCAACATTGTACATGTTGTAGTCGATGGAGCCCCAATTTATATCTACTAGAACAGTGACTGACCATGTGTCAATTTATCCATGCCACTCAGCCCATGTCATACATTATATGTTAGATTGTTCCACAGGTACATTTACAAATGTAAGTGTGTGTTTCACATTCATAATGACATTTTTACAAAATTCCAGTCGAAGTTGTAGGTTGGGGTGGCTTGGGTGAATACCGACATAAAATAATAAAGAATATTCAGTGGAAATGATTTTAACACATTGCATGTGGGAAACCCCTAAAAGGGTACCTTAGTCATCCAGGGCAAAGGTCAGGGCCTGCACTATTTGCTAACAGAATTTTCCATCAAAAATAGAAATAAAACAACAACAAAAAAAAAATAGGCCTGACACCCCTTGTATTTGGACTTGTCCAACATATATCAATGGAAGAGTCACCAGTATACCTGTATTCAGCAGGGTTGAATTCAACTTTAAAATTCAGTAGGGTTAAATTCACCAGTATGAGCCCTTTCAGCCCATGAGTTTCAGAAAACAGGCTCTGCCATCTTTAAATTTGGACATCATATTTTGCAGATAGGGGTTCTGAGACAAGACATAAACCGAATGATTCCATTTATTTGGCCTTAACCCATGTCCTTTTGAAGGGCCTGAACAAGATAACCACTATCCTTGCAAACAGAAGCCATCTGAACTTTGTCAGAAGCGATCTGAAGTGTATCTACAATGTTTGTCATTCTATTTGTGAATTGCATGACAATATACCAAGTAATTTGATTGGTTGATAGTCAGAATGGGTGTTGCAAAATTTATTTATTCAGCAGGACAAGGGTTAAATAGCGTCATGTAATTGTTAGATCAGAAATTTGTCTTGTCCTCACTGCAGCTTGTTATCTGTGTGAGTGGGCATGTTCATCTTTATCAGGTAAATTGGCAAGTATTTTGATCCTCACTAAATATTGACATAGTGATAAAATAATTTGCTTCTCTTCCCAGAACTTAGCATATGGGTATCATCAGTATCTCGAGCAGTGGCACATGATAATGGGTCTCTATCTCGCATGTGAAAGTTTGTGACTGGTCGGATATAAGCCTTGGAGTCCTACTGACTGCTAGGACAGACCAGTGTGTCCATTTTCCTTTAGTCAGTGCTGTTCCCTTACAGGAAAACCCCTACCTTTGCAAACAGTGTAGATCCAGATCAGATGGCTTCTGAAGAAGCCATCTGATCTGGATCTGCACCATTTGCGATTCAGGTTGTGAATTTGAATGAATATATTATATATCAAGTAATTTGATATGCTGATAGGCAGAAATGAGTGTGACAAAACCAATTTATTCAGCAGGATATGGTTTAACCCTTCCAACACTGATTTGTTTTTGTTTGTTTTGAGGTTTAACGTCCCCGTCAACACTGTAAAGGTCATTTTGAAGACGTTGCTTCCAATTTTGTGGGACTTTTATCCGACATTGAGATGAAATGACATCTCAAGCCCTGTCGCCCAATGAAACCAATAGAGTTTATTAGCATGGACGGTCCGCCTCCCACAGCAGTTCCTGGACAGGCCTAGATCCTCTAAGCGGTTTACCAGTACTAGTCTGCGGGCCGGATTCAGCTCTGCGTGGAAGCAGCATGCAGCCCATATATTTCTTCAAGCCCCTATGAGCTTGGGCATTTCCACCACTGAGTTCCTGAAGTGGACTCTTCCATCTTTGAATGTAGACATGTCTATTCTTGTTTTGTTTTGTTTCTTTGATTTGATGTTTAACGTCCCCGTCAACACTGTATACATGTAGGTCATTTTGGACACGTTGCTTCCAAGTTTGTCGGACTTTTACCTGACGTTGAGATGAAATAACATCTCAAGCCCTGTCTCCCAATGAAACCAAAAGTTCCGACTCGCACTGCTTTGCCTGGGTAGGCTAAGATCCTCTAAGTGGTTTACCATTACTCATGTGCGGTCGGTTTCAGCTCTACGTGGAAGCATCATGCAGTCAGTCTATTTCTTCAAGCCCCGATTGGTTAAGAAGATATGGAACATCGCCTTTAAATGTGTAAAATTCAATGGAGAGCATTATTTAGACCGAGAACTTACAAGAATAGACACGGCCACCGCCCATTGGGGCTTGAAGCAATAGATGGCTTTTTCTTCAAGCCCCGAGGGGGGGGGGCATGTCCATTCTTGTTAGTTCTCAGTCAAAATAATGAACAGGTTTGCAAACAGTGTACATGTAGCTGCAGATGAGATGGCTTAATATGAGCCATCTCATCTGCATCTGCACTGTTTGCACAAGGATCATAGTTGAAATGGTTTGGTTGGTTTTTGGTTTTATGGCACTTTCATGATTATTTCACTTATTTCAAGCTGACAGTTAATCAAAGGTGGACAAAAATCGGAGGACTTGAAAAACCCACCTCACATTACGTTGCAGGGCTTGATGTTGCGCACATGACTCCAGCAAGGCTCAAACCCACAGCAAGAGAGAGCGCTATTGTCAACAGGGCCAAGGAGGGCTCTTAATCATTTCAGAGCCATTGATTCATGATTTCTCATGATAATGGAGCTTGTGTTTGAAATTCATTGCCAAATATTTGTTCTGGCTGGAAAGAATTTTCAATTGAGAATGAACAGGTTGTTATGACCTTTTAAACATCCATTATCCTGATTATACAACAGAGGGGATAGAAAGAAAGCTCATGTCAGTATTGATCAAGACACTGCTTACAACTGGAGGTAAATCGGGAGAAAATTGGCTCTTCTAGACAAAATTAATTTCAAGTGCCAGGAAATCAGAAAACCCATGTGTAGATACATGCGTAAATCCTCAAAGATATTTTGAACATCACAAAACATGGACAAATAAAATTCCGATGTTTAATCTTGCATGCAGTGCTGGCTTCCAAAGCCTATTGCTTAAGAGTGCATCAGGATGCTGAATTATAGGATCTGTCAATGTTGTGGGTTCGAGTCTCACTCTGATCACATGAGACACCCAAGTTCTCCACTGGAAGGTTGGGTGTTTTTTTCTCTGGGCACTCTGGTTAAGCTCACCACTGATTAAGAATATTAGGTTCATATAAATTATAATAAGTGAAATAATCTTGAAAGGGTCGAGGTGAGGGGGACATACTGGTTTTGGAGCAGATTCTGTTTATGTAGGCATCAGCTCAGCTTACGTGGGAAATTCCAACCAGTCATGCATGGTAACATCACTGGGATGAGAGAAAACAGTGATTTGGTTTAGATGTCCTTGACCCCATTTTCAAACTCCTATAGTCTGCATTGCTGTACTACATGGAACAGCATGATGAAACTTTACAGATATTATCTGTACACTGTTAACCCTTCGTATACTGACTAGTGGACTCTTGCATTACTATATGTTGGACAAGTCCATTTGTCCCAGGTCCATACCTCCAAGGTCAAGGTTGTACTTAAAAGGTCAAAGGTCAAAAAGGGTCTGAAACTTAAACACGGCCAATAACTCTTATTTCTGTATGGATTTTGAAATTACTTTGCAGAAATGTTCACCATAGTGAGACGATATATCAAATGCAAAACCCAGGTCGGTACCATGAAGGTCACTCAAGGTCGTACTTGGAGGTCAAAGGTCAAAAAAAGGGTCTGAAACATGGACAAATAAGCTTAAACACAGTCAGTAACTTTCTTATTTCTGTATGGATTTTGAAATTACTTTGCAGAAATGTTCAACATCATGAGACAATATGTCACGACAAAACCCAGGTCCATACCAACAAGGTCAAGGTCATACTTAGAGGTCCACTGTCAAACAAGGGTCCAAAACTTAAACACGGTCAATAACTTTCTATGGATTAAATCATTAATGCTAACTTAACATATTTCCAGGCAGGGGCATTTGTGTCCTGTGGATGCATTTCTAGTTATTCTTTGCTTTCTTCTCAAGGAAAGCAACAACTGGATGCCTTGAGTCTTTATGAGTGATTTTACACACTGACCTTGTACAATATTGGAAATTAAATGAAAGCCAAGAGAGAACTACTTCTGGGAGTATTGATCTATGGTTGGAGCTTTTTAACCCATTGTATACTAGTGGACTCTTCCAGTATGGTCCATTTGTCATATAAGGGGTGTCAGGCCTATTTTTTTTTTTTTTTTTTTTTTGTTGGAAAATTCTGTTAGTAAATAGTGTAGGCCCTGATCAGACGCCGTAGAATGTGGCGTCTGATCTGGGCCTGCACTGTTTGCCAAGGTATTTCCCGCATACAATGGGTTCACTCTCGAAAAAGCTTTGCACAAAAGTAGCAGATGACTTTTTTTTTTCAAAATGTTTCAAGGAGCTTTAGTTGTCATATTGACATAGGCATTGAAATTACCTTTTAAAACCATTTTGTACTGGAAACTGGATACCCTGGCAAACAGTGCAGTCCCAGATCAGATGCCCCCATCTGACCAGGGCCTACACGACTTCCAAAAAGTTCAGTTATTTCAGAACAAATTTTAAAGAAAACACGACCTGTCACCCCTAAATTTCGAAATGGACTCCTGCCATATATAAGGAGGAAGATTCCATTTGGTACAAAAATGGTTTAACTTAAAGGCTTTTAATACAAGTAAGTTTGAGTTCATGTCCAGAACCACTGACTTGAACCCACTCCTATTTGGAACACTTCCGTAACACAAGTCAGCAGGGACAGGCCCTTGGGTGGGGCTTAGGGGTCAAAAATAACTTAAGGTGACACTTACTTTGAAGTTTTATGTCCAAGTGTTGCAGATCTCAGAACACTTTCTTATTTGGAATATTAGCTCATAATGGGGGCCATCCTCGGTAGTTCAGTCAGATGCGCATCTGACTGGTGATCAGGAGGACGCGGGTTCGATACCTGCTGGGGTAGGCAACATTCTTTTGTGGAGATTGATCATGAAATAATGAAATCTTTTCTTCGGTCATTCTCTCCCTTCCGCTGATTCAAGAAGGGCAGTTGTCAGTTTCTGGCGAAAGAATGTGCACTGTACTGGTTATCAGCTTACATATAAGCCTGCCCAGGAAAAGTGTGGATACATGTAGGTAAACTAACTGGCTCAAAAATGACCTAAAATAGTGTTGACTTGGCCATTAAACTCCAATACAAACAAACAAAAATAATCTCATAATGGGGTAAACTTCTATTCCATAACACCTGTATCAGGCCCAGGCCCTTGGTTGGGGCCTAGCTTTCCTGCTATTCCTGTTCCCATAGCAGGGCAGCTTACAAAATTTAATGTCTGGTATATTTGACAGGGTGATTAAGGGCTTGGTTGATTCTCTGATTTTATTCTCTGTGCAAAAATGTTTCTACTTCGTTTCACTCCTGAGTTATTCATCTTTTGACTTTAGATTTGCCTTTTGTTTGGTCAGTATTGTTAACTCTTATCATGCTGTTCACGACAACCCCTATCTTTGGAAACAGTGTAGATCCAGATCAGATGGCTTCTGAAGAAGCCATCTGATCAGGATCTACACTGTTTGACATGCAGTTTATGAATTTGTAGCAATAAATTACATGAAGTAATTTGATTGGTTGATAGACAGAAATGGGTGTGGCTTAAATGAATATTCAGCAAGAGAAGGGTTAACTCATTGTATACTAGTAGACTCTTCCATTCCTATACATGTATGTTTGACAAGTCCATTTGTCAGATATAGGGGTGTCAGGCCTAATTTTTCTTATTTTTTTTTGTTTTTTGACTGAAAATTCTGTTAGCAAATAGTGCAGGCCATTCTGTGGCGTCTGATCTGGTCCTGCCCTGTTAGCTAATATTAAGGTACCCCTTTAGGCCGCCCCCGCCCATAGGGGCTTGAAGAAATATATGGGCTGCACGATGCTTCCACGCAGAGCTGAATCCTGCCCGCACACTAGTACTGGTAAACCGCTTAGAGGATCTAAGCCTGTCCAGGAACCGCGGTGCGAGGCGGACCGTCCATGCTAATAAACCTTACTGGTTTCATTGGGCGACAGGGCTTGAGATGTCATTTCATCTCAATGTCGGGTAAAAGTCCCACAAAATTGGAAGCAACGTCTCCAAAATGACCTTTACAGTGTTGATGGGGACGTTAAACCTCAAATCAAACAAAACAAAACCCCTTTAGGGGTTTCCCACATGCATTGGGTTAACAGAATCTGAATGACAAACAGTATTGACCCTGATGAGAAGGCTTATTATGAGCGGTCTCATCAGGGTCAGCAGATAGGTACATAATATGTATTTATATTGGGTGATTCAATGGGTTATGTTGATGCCATACCATTTATAGAAGCTGTGCTGCAAGAGCTTTAGCAGACAGTGAAGGCTCATCTATTTGGCTTCACTGAATTATAGTCTTGCAATTAACCCTTATCCTTCTGAATAATTAAAGCCCCTTGCCCATCGGGGCTTGAAGAAATATATGGGCTGCATGATGCTTCCACGCAGAGCTGAATCTGACCCACACATGAGTACTTGTAAACAGCTTAGAGGATCTAAACCTGCCCAGGCAAAGCAGTGTGAGTGTTGGACTGTTCATGCTTATAAACCCTATTGGATTCATTGGGCGACAGGGCTTGAGAATGATGTCATTTCATCTCAGTGTCGGGTAAAAGTCCCACAGAATTGGAAGCAATGTCTCCAAGATGACCTTCAGTGTTGACGGGGGCAGTAAACCTCAAATCAAACAATTCTGAATAAATTAATTTAGTCACACCCATTTCTGGCATGTTTGCCATTCTGTCTGCACCTGTTGGACTCCTTGCTGGCACGTAAAACAAATTTGTCAAAATTTTAGAATCACGGCAAGTCCTTAACCTTTAACCTGCTGAATATTCAATTAAGCCACACCCATTTCTGTCTATCAACCAATCAAATTACTTGATGTAATTTACTGCTACAAATTCATAAACTAAATGCCAAACAGTGTAGATCCAGATCAGATGGCTTCTTCAGAAGCCATCTGATCTGGATCTACACTGTTTGCAAAGATAGGGCTTGTCGCCTACAGCAGGGTAAAGGTTTAGGTGTCCGAAACCTTAGGATTTTTACAGTATAATGAATTTGTTCAATTCACAAACTGCACGACTCTGATCTGGTCCTACACTGTTTGCAATGGTTGGGGTTGTTGTATACAGATGGACAAGGATTAACCCTTATCCTGCTGTCCACGACGACCCCCTACCTTTGCAAACAGTGTAGATCCAGATCAGAGTCATGCAGTTTGTGAATTTGAATATAAACATCATATATCATGTAATCTGACTGGCTGATAGTCCGAAATGGGCGTGGCTCATTAAATTATTCAGCAGAACAATTAAGAAACAATATTTCCTATCATACTAAACAAATGTAATGGTTGATTTGTGTCTTCTCTGGTCTCGAAACACGCTGTTTTATGGTTCGATTCATATAATTTACATGACGTGTGGATTCTGTATGAATCTAAGACCATATTTTCTATCATGGGAAATCAGGTCTAACATTACATTAACAACCCTGTGTCAGGACAGCCCATAAACCTCACTGCTTTGACCCATTCTGTACCCAAAACCCCAAAAGGGTAATTGGCAAACAATGTAGGGCCAGATCAGACGCCGCAGAATGCGGCGTCTGATCAGGACCTACACCGTTTGCAAAAAGCTCAGCCATTTTCCAAATAAATTTTGAAGAAAACACAACCTGACACCCCTAAATTTTAAAATGGACTCCTGCTGTATATAAGGAGAAAGATTCCATTTGGTACCAAAAGGGTTAAGCATGGTGCGATATAGGAATCTTCTTGTTGTTTGTTACTACATGTACTTCGAATTGTCAACTTTTATGTTAAGCTTTAACCCTTGTTCTGCTGAATATTCAAATATGCCACACCCACAACTGATTATCAACCAATCAAATTACTTGATGCAAATGATTGCAACAAATTCACAATCTGAATGGCAAACAATGTAGATCCTGATCAGATGGCTTTTGAAGAAGCCATCTGATCTGGATCTACATTGTTTGAAAGGTAAGGCATATCCGGGCTTAGCAGGACAAGGGTTAAAGCATGGTCCCTATAGATGTTAGCATTATGAAAATTCGTCCTTGAAGTTCATTGAAAATTTTACCACCAAAAATTGAATTTTTTCAGATAAATTTTTACTCGACATGAGATGAAATGACATCTCAAGCGCTGTCGCCCAATGAAACCAATAGGGTTTATAAGCATGGATAGACCGACTCGCACCGCTTTGCCTGGGCAGGCTTAGATTCTCTTAGGGGTTTACCAGTACATGTGTGTGGTCCGTTTCAGCTCTGCTTGGAAGCATCATGCAGCCCATCTTCTGCAAGCCCTGATGGGTGGGGACTACACTGAAGTTCTTCTGTAAATGTTCATGTAAGGTGGATTAAATCAGGTGATACATATCCAGCAGGCATATGACGTAATTGCAACTTCACATCAACGTCGATACAACGTCATGATGTATATGCAGGGTCACAACAACGTCAGTGCAACGCGACTTGCACCGCTTTGTCTGGGCAGGCTTAGATTCTCTAAGTGTGCGGTGGGTTTCAGCTCTGCATGAAAGCATCATGCAGCCCATCTATTTCTTCATACCCAGCAGTCATATGACGTAATTGCAATGTCACATTAACGTTGATATAATGTCATGAAGTATATGCAGTGGCACATCAAGGCGGTGCAACGTCATGCACCGGCGTTGATTTGACGTTGCCCTTGCGACGTGTGCCTGCTGGGTATGTACTACTTTTACGGCAATATTTCTTTGATCTGAAATCTATTTACTGTTACCAGAAAGTTTTTTACTGAAGTAATTGATCGTTTCTGAGTAAAGCATGATAATATTGATTAGCTGGTCACTGGAACTGAGAAATTGACAATCAATTGTACTTTAAACATGAAAACATCTTTGACTTGAAAATAGGGAAACAATTATGAAATCTTACTGCATGGAAGACACTACATGAAGGCACAGTTATTTCCATACAGCATGAAATCCCTGCAAGATTATATGTAAACATGCATGTTCCAAAGTGCCAGATTACCGTAAATATCCTATGAATTCGGACATCTTTGGGACTTGTAATTACCCTAAAATGCCGGCCTCGGTACTCAGCTTCTCGGTCGGATGCGCGTCTGACTAGTGATCAGGAGGTCGCGGGTTCGATACCTGCCGGGGCCGGCAATATTTGTTTCATTGAGATTGATCATGAAATCTTTTCTACGGTCATTCTCTCCCTTCCGCTGTTTCAAGAAGGGCAGTTGTCAGTTTCTGGCGAAAGAATGTGCACTGTACTGGTTAACCGCTTAGGTATATGCCTGCCCAGGAAAAGTGTGGATAGGTAAACTGACGGGCTCAAAAATCACCTGAAATAGTGTTGAATGGGCCGTAAAACTACAACAAACACACAAATTACCCTAAATTTGAAGAAAAATTAATTCATGATCCAGCACGGAGTCAAAGCAGTGCAGATGTAATGGGAAACAGTGGAGACCCTGATCAGATTGCTCCTGAAGGAGAGTCCAGTTTGGGTCTGCACTGTTTGCCTAGGCCTATCTGTCCCAATACTTGAGGTCTCATTATGGTAGATGTTTAACAAAATTAAGCAATTATTTTTCTCCATGAATGTATGTTGGTACAGGTGATTCTAACAAGTACTGGTACCCACAACTTGCCTTTCTATTAACAAGAAATTTAAGGCAAATTATCCCATAGTGTCCTCAATATACATGGGTCAGATTGATCATGAAATCTTATCTACGGTCATTCTGCTGATTCAAGAAGGGTAGTTGTCAGTTTCTGGCAAAAGAATACATGTGCACTGTACTGGTTAACCTCATGTGTAAACCTGCGCAGGTTGGTTGGTTGGTTGATTTGAAGTTTAACGTCCCCGTCAACACTGTAAAGGTCATTTTGGAGACGTTGCTTCCAATTTTGTGGGACTTTTACCCGACATTGAGATGAAATGACACCTCAAGCCCTGTCGCCCAATTAAACCAATAGGGTTTATTAGCATGGACGGTCCGCCTCGCACCGCGGTTCCTGGACAGGCTTAGATCCTCTAAGCGGTTTACCAGTACTAGTGTGCGGGCCGGATTCAGCTCTGCCTTGAAGCATCATGCAGCCCATATATTTCTTCAAGCCCCTATGGGCGGGGGCTAAAACCTGCGCAGGAAAGTGTGGTATAGGTAAACTGATTGGCTTGACAGTGTTGACATGTCTGTTAAACACCCAAAGCAACAAAACATTCCATGTATACATTTACATGTACATATTTGCCTTTGAAGGGACCTGGAAAGTTGGCCTTTTTAGCTGGCCTGGATGAAGTCATAAGAGCTATTGCCCTTCACCTGGCATCGAGAGTCTGCGTTGGCGTCGAATTTACGTTTAAGTTTTTTTAAGAGCTTATTATTTTCCAAACCTTTAGATGTATTTGATTCATGTTTTGTTTGATGATAGGTATAGGTCCAAAGTTTTATTCTTCAGTATCCCAGACCATGCCCATAGGCTCAAGGTCAATGTGATGGACTTCGAAGTTTCATGTTACAGTTTATAGAAATATTTATATTAAAGTTTTTAACTGCTCATATTTTCCAAACCATATGACAAATTTGGTCCATATTTGGTATGATGATAACTATAGGTTAATAGTTTCAGCAATACCCACACCCAGGCCTATGACCTCAAGGTCAAGGCCACAGACTTTGAAATTTATTAATGTTTAACAGCTCATATTTTCCAAACCGTATAATGGATTTGGTTCATATTTGGAATGGTGATAGTTATAGGTCCAAACTTTTAATCATCAATACCCACATCCATGACCTCAAGGTCAAGGTCACAGACTTGATCTTAAAGTTTTTAAGAGCTTATATTTTGCAAACCGTATGATCATTTGGGTTCATATTTGGTATGATGACAAGATATACCTGTAGGTCCAAAGTTTTTTTCAGCGATGCCCAGCCCATGCCCATGACCTCAAGGTCAAGGTCACAGACTTTGGTAGAAATTTCATGTTGAAGTTTTTTTAGAGCTCATACTTACCTTACTATCCAACACTGTTGCAATAAATAAGTTGGTTTGTATTTGGTATGATGATACATATA
>OY757013.1:25497439-25667530 GCA_963580285.1 Lucinisca nassula | reverse complement strand
AACATACGGTTGAAAACCCAAAATCGTATAGATTAGGCATATTTCAGGTTAAAATCGAGATTTTCAACCTGAAATATGCCTAATCTTAAGATTTTGGGTTAATTTTGCATTTTTCTGCCTTATTTCCATTTTTTGGCCACGCTCACTCGCGTCCTTATGAAAGGCCTTAGGTACCTACTCACGTGGATTATCCTACGGAAAATCAGTGCCCAGTAAAGTGCAATTGTCCCGTCATTTGACGTGTCACCAGAAACAATTTGGATTCTGATTAACTGGAGGCCCCGTGTGCAGGGAGAACCATCACCTGTGCAGGTTAAAGATTCCTTCCGTAATTACATGATTAGTGTGTAGGCTTTCATCCTGCAAATCTATAAAGACTAAAGTACACCTGCGACCATTATCAAATGTGACCTATCGCGGTATCAGTAGAAAGAAATGAACGAACCTTCTCACGAAAATTGATGACAATTTGTATTTACCAGACTGTTCGAGCCCCTACAAACCAACGACAATATAGATGTTATTGTTTGGTCATAAAAGCACGAACAGCTGAATTTAAAGGACAATATTTATATTCTGATCAAATGGGCTGTCATTTTACGAAATAGAGTACCTCTGTCGTCTGCGTTCGGTACGTTTACTAACCGGAATGGACCCAATAACCGGAACGGACCTGGAATAACCGGAACGGACCTTTAACATTATTTTATCCAATTCATAAGGAAGTCACGTCTAATGAATATACTGAATATATGAGGTAGTAGGGAAATTAAGAGTGAGAGGAGGCAATTTTGGATGAGAGATTCTGTATTATACGCACTCAAAGGCTGACTGACTGACTGTTGTTTTTAAGGTAACCAGGCGCCAAGGGCACATAGGGGCTACCCCCAGTTCGCCATCTGGGATTAGTTGTAGGTACTGCTCTTTTCCCTAGGTTGCCACAATGCTGACTCCTGTCTGCTTGACAGTTATCAGCTAGCCGATTGGGAGTTAGGTGACTTCTTTCGCGGAGGATGTGAGAAGTAGGTCAATCCCACCTCCCCCATTCCCCGCTCAAGATGTCGTGTAGGCACAGAACGCACCCAATGTTAAGCGTTTGTCCTGTAAAATGGGCAGTCCTCTGGCGGCGTTCGAATTTTGAATGCAAATGCAGACAAATGGTCGGGCTCTAGAATGTGGTGACACGTTGCCAATTCCGGCTGCAAAATGAGTCAGTACACCCCAGCAAGCAAAATATATGGGACACATCTGGGTCCCATATGGGATTCAATGTGGGTCCTATATGGGCATTCCATATAGGGCCCATACGGGATTTGCAACACGGTTCCACCTGGGACCCACATGGGCCAGCCCATGTGGGTAGCATATGAAGCCCATATGGGTAGCATATGGGTTCTATGTGGATAATCTCATATTATATTCAAGAGAAAAAGTTTACACAAATAATTACAAGTCCTCATTGTTCCAGCCCACTTGGTGGGCCGGTTAGGTCCCAACAGAGAGAGACCCACATGTGCAATAAGTTGAGCATGTATACAGTTAAGATGCCGTAAAGACTAAGGCATTCTTTTCAATAATTAGAATTGGTAAATTCTTGCATGATTATATATCGCCCTCAATTTTAAAAAGAACTGGGACATACAATAAGTTCTAATAAAAGCATGACATAAAACAATGTCCATGCCGTGCACATATCTAAATGGAAGTTAATAGATATTTTCATTTTATGATGTATAAAACCATTTATTTTATTTTATTTTATTTTATTATTGTCGTCAGTATCTGCATTTATATCAAGAAATTTACTTTTTTATATTAAGCTTAATAATGGCACAGTAGTTCCCCTTATTACCCACATCGAGCCCATATGGGCCCCATATAGTAGAAAGCAGATATGATGGGAATAATTTGGTTCAATATCTGTACCACATAGGAGCCATTTGAGGCCTTTATGTATCCTGACATTGTAAGGTATCTTAGATTACTGTTATTTCATCTCGCGTATACGGGACCCATATGAGTCTCATATGGGCAAAAATTCCTATATGGGACCCATGTAGGACCCAAATGGGCTAAATGCGCAGAATCTACCCATATGGGCCCCATATATACATGCTTGCTGGGACAGCCCTTTGTCTGGCCGAGGAAAAAAGCTTCTTCTTCTTCTTCTTCCAGTTCTTGGACAGGATTCCTCGACGGAATGTACTATTGTCCAGCGAGAGGGGATGGGACAGCCACCCTCCGGAAAGATTAAAAACATGTTTATTTACAATTAAAACTATGTACACATCTCGATCCGGGCTAGTAGGCTGGAGAGAAGGGGAAGGCTGCAGGTATCAGGGCAGCCTTGAATTCCTCCAGTGTGTGGCAGTCTGTCACCGATGTTGGTAGCCTATTCCATTCGCTGATTGTTCTGGGGAAGAAGGAATATTTGTAGACGCTGAGTATAGCTGGCGGTTGGTAGAGTCTGTAAGACCCTCTGGTGCGTTGATCTCCTGGTCGTAGGATGTTGCATTCACCGATGTCAACTAGGCCTTGTTGCAGTTTAAACAGCATAATAAGTCGCTGGTTGTACCGTCTTGTTGACAGGGGGATCCAGTTCAGGCTACCCAGCATGGTAGTGACGCACCCAGGGGTTCTGTCTGTGTAGTTGTTGCAGACGAACCTTGCCCCTCTGCGTTGGACCTTCTCCAGTGTGTTAATGTCGTCCTTGATGTGAGGGTCCCAGGAAGTGGAGGCATAGTCTAGTGTTGGTTGGACCATGGCGTTGTAGGCTGCGGACCTAACCTCCTTCCGGCAATCCCTTAGGTTGCGGCGTAGGAAACCCAGTGTTCGGGAGGCTTTGGCTGCAGTATGGTCTACATGCTTCTTCCAGGTCAGATCTTCACTTATGCTGACGCACAGGTACTTGCTGCAGTCGACAACATCTAATGTGTGCCCATGCAAACTGTATTCTGTAGTCTTCCTTAGGCGCTTGTTGGTGCAGACTCTGATCACTGTGCATTTTTCTGGGTGAAAATGCATCTGCCATGTTGTTTCCCAGTCTTCAAGAGCAGAGAGGTCGGTTTGGAGGTCTGAGGAGTCTTTGTTATTACTGATGTGACGGTACAGGAGACAATCGTCAGCGAAAAGTCTGGCTTCTGACGTCTTTACTACCTCAGGTAGGTCGTTTATGAAGGCCAGAAATAGTAAGGGACCCAGCACTGTACCCTGGGGAACTCCTGAAAGAACCTCTTTCTGTGATGATTTCTCACCCTCTAAGATGACCTGTTGTGATCTCCCTTTGAGAAATTCTCTGATCCATAACAAGGTGTCTCCTCGGACCCCATAGTATTCTAGTTTGTGGAGAAGACGTTGGTGAGGCACCTTGTCAAACGCCTTGGAGAAATCCAGGAGTATTATATCCACTTGGTCTCTTCCTGAGCGGAGTTTGCTGGCAATACCCTGAATTGTTGTGATGAGCTGAGATTCACAAGAGCGCCTAAGTCTAAAGCCGTGTTGTTTATCTGTCAAAATCCGGTGGTGGTCAAAGTGTTTCATCACTGAGCTTCTCATGCATTATCGGTTTAGGCTTCCATTAGCCTCTACCACCACCCCTGCCATGGTAGAGAAAACGCCTATGGACACGGTGCTTGTTAAAGGGTGATAATGCATGTAATTTTGAATTTTGAACGGCGGCCAAAAGTGAGCCAGGAAGGGTTACTATTAGACCAGCCAATTTCGGCTATTGCAAAATGTCCTAGTACCCGTGCTCTACCACCCTGAAGACACTCCTATGCTTTGTGTTTACCCCCAGGTCTCTACGAGGGTACTCTTGGTAGTATCATGTACTACTGGCCCCTAACTGCGTTGTGTTGGGGTGTCAGGTTTTGGTGTTTTGGTTGTTGCTTTTCTCTTAGTTTGTGGTTAATCCAGCCAATCAGTGTACAGTGAGTGACCTCTATCGCGGAGGATGCGAAGGGAGGTCAATCCTATTTTGGTTCTTAGCTTTTGTAGTTTATGAAAAGGTGATGCTTTCGTCGACGTAGGATGTCGAGCTCTTATAAAATCTTAAGTGGGTCAATTGGGACCGGACCGCTATGTTTGCATATTATTATCTCATCCTACGTGAAGGAAGATATCATAGTAGGAGTATATGGGTTGTAATACAGTATCGATTAATTCTGATTGTGTGTGGTAATGTTGTATCCCTCTTTTGTTCAGGATCAATGTAGTTAGGCTTATAATGTTTACGCATTGGTGTGTCTTCTTAGTGGTGAAAAGTTGTGTAGTTTGGCAAAGGCGAGTATGCGGCTAACCAGCCATTGTGCAATTTCGCTTTTATTTCATTTTGAACGGTCGGTCTAAAAGGCTTTTTTAAGGGTCTTCCTGTGTCCAAATCCCTATCAAATTTGGTCTTTACCGTTGCCCCGCCTATTAAATTGTTCTGTATTTGACCTATTCCAGAAATGTATGCTCCGTTCTCACAACCATGCTGTCTTCGCTTCGCATATTTCCGGGTTTCACCAGGAGGGTGTCCCCAAGGGGGCCTCAACGAGGCAGCCTTCTGGGCACCCAGCTGATGACTTCTCGGTAGCTGTCCTACACGAGGTATGGTGGGATTCCCCGTCAAGGATCCCCGTGTACCTGCAAGAGAAATTATGATTAGTGTATATTGGAGTTAGGGTTAGGGCTAGGGTTAGGGTTAGGGTTAGGGTTACATAAGCCTAAGTTTAGACTTGTCTATCACCGATGTGTTGCATCGGCAGAGCACTCATAAGTGCAAAGCAAATGCGCCGCAACCACAGCGCCCCACTTCGGCTCAACCGGCTCTAGTCCAAAGTAGAAGTAAAACAAAGATCAGGAATTGATACAATTAACTTACTCCACCCATAAAAGACACCAAAGGGAAAGAAATACAAACATTAAGCGACCAAACCATAATGGAAACCTAAACAAAGGAAGGCCATAAGGACAATTACTTTCCCACAAAATGGCCATATGGCCATCCAAAATTAAAAGACACAAGTGATACACACAGTAAGTAACAAACAACAACATAAATAAATCTCCACAGAAGAGCCGCCTTGGAACGGTCAGTGGAAGATTTCCACCGGGGGGCTTAAATCGATTTTACGTGGCCACAATCCTCGCCCTTACTTCCGTCGCGATTTCAAGTCATGTAGGGTAGGGTCTGTAAGGGGTAGAAGCAGTGCTCATGTAACCACTATATAAGAATGTGTGGGTTTTGTGTTCCCCCACCCCCCGCACCTATGCAACCGGGGACCCCGGGCCACTGTCCCGGAAACGGCCAGTCCGCCCAAGGTGGGGGAATCATGTCCCCAGGGGCACCAGCCCGAAGTCCCCAGGTGCACGGAGAGGCAGAAATATGAGAATGGGGCCTATATGTATGGGTTGGGTAGCATAAGCAGCACTGTTAAATTCTTAGTAAAAATAATTCACCTGTTCGCGACGGCGCAGGCCAGAAGCATAATGCGGTCACGGTCTGATTGGGAAAGTGCCCCCACCTAGGTTGCAACCAGCCCATGCCCCAGCAAGCACGTGATCACGACCAGGCGCAATTTTTGTAATTTATTTAGAGAGAAACTTATATGTATCCGTACCCGACGCGCACCGCGACACGCCTGTCACGCCTGGAGCCAGGAGCATGTGGCGGAAACCAATGTCCAAACATCACGCACCCAGCAACGACGATCGAGCGCCCGCGGCCAGCGAGAGGCCGGTGGGTTGGTTAAGCCCCCGCCCCTGGTTATGGAAAAAAAGCACAGGGAACCAGATTGCCTTCCGCAGTCAGTAACCTAACGTTAGCAGCATTGGTTGGCTCTCTGATTGAAACCTAGAACCTTAGTCCCACGCCCAGCATAATTAGATAGTGTAACTTCCTTATTGCGATGGTTGAATTAAAGTAGAAGTAAAACAAAGATCAGGAATCGATACAATTAACTTACTCCACCCATCAAAGACACCAAAGGGAAAGAAATGCAAACATTAAGCGACCAGACCATAATGGACACCTAAACAAAGGAAGGCCATAAGGACAGTTACTTTCCCACAAAATGGCCATATGGCCATCCAAAATTAAAAGACACAAGTGATACACACAGTAAGTAACAAACAACAACATAAATAAATCGCCACAGAAGAACCGCCTTGGAACGGTCAGTGGAAAGATTTCCACTGGCGGGGGCTTAAATCGATTTTACGTGGCCACAATCCTCGCCCTTACTTCCGCCGCGATTTAGACAAAAAATTTGTTCAGTCCGCATGAAGGCCTCCTAACTCATCAGTGCAACAGCTCCGTGAACACAAAAAATCAAAGAACCACAGAGGTGAGACAACGGTAAGGACTCGACAGCAAGAAACCACTGAAATGCTGGAGCAAAAGAAAACCAACAGTTAGACTCCGATGGGCCCGACCAGAGACAGAGCATCAGGCACCAACCAACATTACCAAGAATTAGATCTCTCTAATTCTCAATAAGCCTTTACGTTGGAGCCGTCATAGAATCTGAGGCCTGACCCATCGGCGTGCAATTAAAGAGGGAAGCAAAGTTGCCAACCGTGATTGGGTTAACTACCATGCATGCAGTCTGTCGTATAACATCCATGTTGTACCCAATCTTTTTATATCGAAGAATAATTTTACGAAATGGGGTGCTGAAGTCATTGCGATTATATATTTTTCTGAATTTATATACTAATTCACCATAAAATTCGGGTTTCGATAGACCTTGTTGTAGAAGAGATTTAAGTCCAATACTGAATTTTGAAATTAAATCAGAATGGCGTCTATAAAATTTTGAAAATGCTTTGCGTAGTTTATGGTACCGATAACCCTGATTAAGGAGTTTAGCCGTTAATAATTTATTACAAGTGTTGAAGTCAGTTACATGACTACACACTCTAGCAAATCGAATTAATTGCGAAATATAAACGCCATAGGATGGCGCACGAGGAACATCACCATCCAAAAAAGGAAAATTTACAATCTCAAAATCAAAGTCATCGCGTTTATCATAAGTTTTGCACGGAACAAACCCATCTACAATAGATAGATGTAAATCCAAAAACGGGGCCTCGGTATCAGAAGAATTTGCTTTATTTACTTGAAGTTCTTGGGGGGTAAATCTGACTGATCAAACCATCGAAATATATAGGTATTATCAATATTTAAATCATCTAAATATCTAGAAGTGGAGCTAAACGCTTCAATAATTTCAGATTGGTTATCAATGGAAAGCGACAACATGAAGTCTCTTTCATAACAATACAAGAACAGATCAGCCACAAGAGGTGCGCAATTCGTACCCATCGGAATACCCACAATTTGTCTAAATAACTTAGTACCGAATCTAATATAAATATTGTCAAGTAGAAAGGTGAGGGCATCACACACTTTCTGACATGACCAAAGTGTATAATTCTTATGCTCTTTAGAAGTGAAAAATGCATTTCTGACATTACATGCAAGATAGAGAGAAACTTCTCTGTGAAAAGTCCATTCAATTAAATCATTAAGCTTTTCTTTTATAAGATAATGAGGAAGTGTAGTGTAAAGAGTGGAAAAATCGTAAGTAGACAGACTTGAAGCACGAAAATGTCTGGATTTCAATTTATTTAAAACCTCATTCGATTTTTTTATAGACCAAAACAGATTTCTTCCTGATCTTTCAAAGACTTTATCACAATATTTAATCACATACGTTTTAATAGCAGTAAGACAGGAAGTTAATAATTTAGAAAGTTCAGTGGTAGTGCAAGAGCTAGAATTTGCAATAAACCGTGCTTTGTAAGGTCTTTTATGAAGTTTTGGTAACCAGTATAGCGTAGGAAGCTTGTCTTGGCCTTCGGTAACACACACAGCAAACTTGGTGGCTGAATGACAAATATGTTTATCTACTATAACTCTCTCTTCAGCTAAAGGCTGAAGTTCATAGGCCTTAGTACCACCAAGCTCCTGCTTAAGCGTGTTAACATAGTGGAGCCGTCACACAAAGTCTGGTTATGGAACAAGGCACAGGGAACCAGATCGCCTTCCGCAGTCAGTAACCTGACGTTAGCAGCATTGGTTGGCTCTCTGATTGAAACCTAGAAACCTTAGTTCCACGCCCAGCATATTTAGATTGAAACATTCATATTGCTTTATGATCTAGTTTAGAGAGTGGGGGAATCCTGTCTCCGGACACCCTACCCCGAGTCCCTGGGGGCAAGGATATATGGTGTTATTGGAATAGGGCCAGGTGGTTATTGGAGGCTGTGTCTGTAAGAGAAAGAAACATGCAGTATTAATGATCGCTGCATGAAAGGATTCCAGCGCTGGAAGAGAAATAAATTTGGATTAGTATTACATGGTTACTCTTATACTGCAGCTGTCTATATTTTATTGAATAACTCAGTGTCTTTCAAAAATGTAATGATTGCCTCAACTATCTGAGGCCTAATGTTTCGTGGGGGGTTAAGTAGGTCTCGTTCATCAAAAGTGTTGTATCCCAATATAAACAGTGCAGCTTTTAATTCCTGTCTGGGTTCTACATTTCCTTCACAGTGGAAAAGGATATGTTTGATGTCATTCTGTTAATCTTTATCACATCTGTTACATTTGATGTGGTTTTGATTAAATACACAATGCGTCCCTAGTTTACTATGGTTTAGACGCAAACGTGTGTAAACTGCGTCATGTTTTCGGTTATCGCTGCAATGGGTGATAATATTTTTAACCTTAGGTTCCAGTCTATGGTAGAAGCGACCTTTACTTTGTGGGTTGTCCCATAATTTTTGCCATTTTGTCACAATGGCCTGGTTGATTACCGGGTATATTTCTGTTTTGGTCGGTAGGGTCTGATCTTTTTTACCGTTTGTCATTGCTGATTTGGCACTTGAGTCTGCCATTTCATTACCTGGGATATCTACATGGGATGGAATCCATTCCAGGTAGATATTGTTGCCTTTGTCTTTAGCTGTGTCTAAGAGTAGAAGTATTTTGTTTATTTTATCTGGTCTTGTTTTTGATTGGCCAGATTGGAGGGCTTGTATTGAGCTGAGAGTGTCTGTAAGTATGACTGCCTACGGGATGTTGTTTTCGATGATCCATTTAATGGCGTGTTCTATTGCTATCAATTCAATAGTAAATATCGACAGGCTCGGATTGGTTTTGAGTTCGATTTTCAAGTTTTTATCAGGGACCGAAACTGCTGCTCCTGCTGTTTGATTTTCAATATCTTTGCTGCCATCCGTATATATCTGTAATCTACCCCTGTGATTTTTTTCTATATAGTTTATGCTACTTTGTTTCATATTTTTTATGTCATTTTCGCCTTTCCTTCCAATGATGTCCTTGATTGTACAGGAGGGTGGGTTGTGCTTTAAGTCACACTTGTTTCTATAATGGGGTGGTTCGATGTCCTTAGGTATGTTCAGCTCAGCTATGAGCTTCTGAACTGTAACAGAGTATGGTCGGTATTGGTGTGCCTTTTTAGTGGTTTTGCATAGCCTATTGGCCATCTTGTGGGAAAGTAGCTGTCCTTTTGGCTCTCCGCTATGGATGTTTCCATTAGGTCTTTTGTTTCATGTTTGTGTTTCTTTCCCTTTGGTGTCTCTGATGGGAGCTGTGGGTTGATTGAATCGATTCCTGATCGTTGCCTCCACTTCTATTTTTCACTTTCTTGAAGCTGACGGATCGCTAACAAGCGAGTGAGGGAGGTAATTGTCAGACTATTAGGTCAACTGAGAAAGAAGAATAGGATTTCTTAGTATGCTCCAGGAAGTAATGTGCTAAAGACACTGATCGAATGTAACCAGCCAGTCGTGCCCATTAGGTCCTAACCAGTCACTTGTACCCATTTCGTCCTAAAGACACTGATCAGATGTAACCAGCCAGTGGTGCCCATTCGGTCCTTACCAGTCAGTTGTACCCATTTTGTCCTTAAGACACTGATCAGACGCATGTGCGTTAGACATTTTCCGGTAACAGAAAAAATCATGAGCGGGATGGAGGCAAAAATGCTCTTTGGTGAAAAGAGCTTGGGCAAAATCAAAGGGCTCTTAAAAACTGGGTGTGATGTGCTAATTCGCGAGTATGGAAAGGACGGCGTTTGGTATATGTACTCGCGCCCCGTGACATATGGCCGCTAACAAGAAAGGGGTGATTTGTACGTACAATGTAACGACCAAGAAGAGCCTTTTCGAGCAGATCCAGGAAAACAATTAAGGGGTTTGTGATTGGATCAGCTCATTGGGTGTTCCTGTCCAGCCTGCGCTCTTTTAAGCCCGCCAGCAAGAAATTGAGAAGTGCCACCAGCTTGGCGGAGCTCTTCCAACAGCTTGGTACAGGCCGTCATCAACGCATCGTCTCTCGCACGTTGAAATAGCTTCGTTTTTTCCTCCTCTGACAAGCCGACGCCCTGTTTCTGGCGCTCACGAATTTCTTCTTTCATCTAATTGAACTTTTCGATTTCACATAGAATCAGGCGAAATTCTGTTTCAGATATATTATCGTCGTTCAGCGCGATAGAAATGCGGTCTGCGATTGAGCTCAGCTTTGACTCAGCCAGGATACGAATCTCGGCGTGTTTTTAGCTTTCGCCCGGAGCCTCCGGCCTATAAATTTCTCGCCGACACCCAGCAACCCACACATAATCGCCACAGCTTGAAGGCCAAGGGCGACAGGCGTCGCAATGATCGTTGCAAGCAATCCGACCCCAGAAGCGGCTAGTCCAACGCCGGTCCCAGAAAACGCGATCTCGACCCCGTCTACGACATTAACTCCGCGCCGGTACTTCTTGTAGAGCGAGACGGAATCTGACCTCGGCCACATGCTGAAATCTGTGATTATCTCCGGTTTCAAGTCCGGGGTAGAGACCGATCGTGTTATATCACACCGTTGGCTGGGTTTAAATGGCCAACAGGCCGATAATGACTGTAGTTTGGTCTGCCGTGAGCCTTTTGAGAGACACTGGGCCTATAAAAATATTATGTAGGTCTAAATGACGGTATTCAACTTGGTGTTGGATTCCTTCAAGAGTTAACTGCACTTGAGGCGTTTCTTGTACTAGTATATGAATCCCAACTTTTTTATTAGCATTTGCTTGACTGCACTTGAGCTTAAAGCCGGATAGCACATCAACAAAGTCGTCGGGTCTATCTCGTAGAATTAGATCAAGGATGATCGTTGATGTTGGCAAGTCCATACCAATGATTCCCGCTGGGGGGGAATTAGAAGACTATTTTCAGGATTCCCTGCCGGTTGTTGCTTGTCTTTAGCACGTTAGGATGTTGGGCCCCAAAATGGGGCATGAGATTTCAGCCAGTTAAATGCAATATTATGCAAATAACTAGGAAGAGATCTAATAAAGTTGAGACTTCTTACACCTTAGAGGGAGCGGTCCTCGAGAATGTGGACTCCATTAAATACCTTGGAGTGGCAATCACACACAACTTGAGATGGAATACTCATATTAGCAACATGTGTACTAAGCCAAATAGAACGCTTGGTTTCCTGAGGCGAAATCTTCATCAGTGCCCTCAGTGGATCTAAAAGAGGTAGCATATAAAGGTCTTGTTCGCCCATTCTTGGAATATGGTATTTGAACCTGGGACCCAGTGGAGTGGTCCTTAACGAAGAAATTGAGAAAGTTCAGAACAGAGCTGCGGGAGCATGACTAGAATATGGAAAATTAAAATTTGAGTCTCTCAAGAAAAGGAGAAAAAACAGTAGGCTTATCCTTTTCTACAAAGGTCTAAAGGGTACTGCCAACATTCCAACAGATGACCTTGTTCCCTCAGCTAGGCACTGTAGAAATTACCATACGTTGGCATTTTAGACCTTACTGCAAGAACTCACTTTTATAAAGAGTCGTTCTTCCACAAAATCATTAGAGATTGGAATGCCCTTCCCGATTCGATTATTTCGACAGCTGAAGGTGCTGATGATTGTGTAGCTAAATTTACCTCTTTGGTTAGAGCTAGGGACTAACTTCCCAAATCACAGGTCCTGTGTATGAATGTCATTTGACCAGTAACAATAATTATTCTGATTCTGGGTGTTTCATACCCGACCATGGATACCGGTAATACCGTAGATTAGAATGGGCCCCCCCCTATCTTGCATGTAATGCAAGAAATGCCTTTTTCACTTCTGAAGAGCATAAAAATTATACTTTATGGTCATGTCAGAAGTGTGTGAAGCTCTCACCTTTCTAGTTGACAATATTTACATAAGATTTGGTACCAAGTTATTTAGACAAGTTGTGGGTATTCCAATGGGTACTAATTGCACACCATTTGTGGCTGATAATTTTTTGTTTTGTTTTGAGAGGACTTCATGATGCCCCTTTCTGCTGAAAACCAGTCTGAAATCATTGAAGCGTTTAGCTCCTGTGCTAGATATTTGGATGATTTATTAAATATTGATAATTATTTACCTATTTCGATAGTTTGATCAGTCAAATTTACCCCTCAGAACTTCAGTTAAATAAAGCAAATTCTTCTGATACCGAGGCCCCGTTTTTGGATTTACATCTATCTTTTGTAGATGGTTTTTTTTCGTGCAAAATTTATGATAAACGCGATGATATTGATTTTGAGATTGTAAATTTTCCTTTTTTGGATGGTGATGTTCTTCGTGCACAATCCTATGGCGTTTATATTTCGTAATTAATTCGATTTGCCAGAGTGTGTAGTCATGTAACTGACTTCAACACTCGAAATAAATTGTTAACGGCTAAACCTTTTAATCAGGGTTATCGGTACCATAAACTACGCAAAGTAGAAGTAAAACAAAGATAAGGAATCGATACAATTAACTTACTCCACCCATCAAAGACACCAAAGGGAAAAAAATACAAACATGAAGCGACCAGATCATAATGGAAACCTAAACAGAGCCTTTTCAAAATTTTATAGACGTCATTATGATTTAATTTCAAAATTCAATATTGGATTTAAATCTCTTCTGCAACAAGGTCTATCGGAACCCGAATTTTATGGTGAATTAGTATATAAATCCAGAAAAATATATAACCGCAATGACTTCAGCACCCAATTTCGTAAAATCATTCTTCGATATAAAAAGATTGGGTACAACATAAATGTTATACGACAGACTGCATGCATGGTAGTTAACCCAATCACGGTTGACAACTTTGCTTCCCTCTTTAATTGCACGCCGGTGGGTCAGGCCTCAGATTCTATGACGGTTCCAACGTAAAGGCTTATTGAGAATTAGAGAGATCTAATTCAAGGTAATGTTGGTTGGTGCCTAATGCTCTATCTCTGATCGGGCCCATCGGAGTCTAACTGTTGATTTTCTTTTGCTCCAGTATTTCAGTGGTTTCTTGCTGTCGAGTCCTTGCTGTTGTTTCATCTCTGTGGTTGTTTGATTATTTGTTTTCACGGAGATGTTGCACTGATGAGTTAGGAGGCCTCCATGTGGACTGAACAAATTATTTGTCTAATTCGCGACGGAAGTAAGGGGTGAGGATTGTGGCCACGTAAAATCGATTTAAGCCCCCCCACCCCCCCCCCCCCCCCAGTGGAATTCGTTTCCGCTGACCGTTCCAAGGCGGTTTTTTCTGTCGCGGTTTAGTTTTGTTATGGTTTGTCTTTGTGTGTTTGTGTCGCTTATATTATTTTATTTTGGATAGCCTATTGGCCATTTTGTTGAGAGGTAACTGTCCTTTTGGGTTTCCACTATTGATGTTTCCATTAGGTCTGTTCTTTCATGTTTATGTTTCTTTCCCTTTGGTGTCTTTGATGGGAGCTGTGGGTTGATTGTATCGATTCCTGATCATTGCCTCCACTTCTATTTTACGGTAAAATTCCGACACCTTCAGGACTTGTCGTGACCCATTTGAAATTTCAAGCAGTCTGATCTAGGTCTGTACTTTCTGCTGTGGTCTATCTGTCCCAATACTCAGAATCGTGACGGTACATATGTGTAGTTTGCCCAGATTCATTATGAAAATACGCCTATTCATCTGTATTGAAAGTTTTACCACAAAAAAGTGAAAATTTTCAGAAAAAAATAATGTATATTTTTCATATTTCCGCTCAGAACATAGATTGTGGGAACTCGTTAGAACCACCCTGGGAGGCGGTTCTAACGAGTTCCAACAACCTATGTTGGAAATCTTTTGAATTAAAATCAAATATGTACATTTTATGAATTGAAGTTTATCGTCCCTGTCAACAATATTAAGGTCATTTTAGAGATATCGCTTCCTATTTTGTGGGACTTTTACCCGACCTTGTAATGAAATGATAGCTCAAGCCTGGCGCCCAATGAAACCAGCATAGTTAATAAAGAATAAAAAGGCTGAAATTCAAACAATTATCGACTCGGCAAAACCAGACATCATTTTGGGGAATGAGTCATGGTTAACCCCAGAGATTAAAAACTCGGAAATTTTCCCAGAATCATTTGACGCAATCCGGAAAGACAGAGTTGTGGATGCACATGGTGGTGTCTTTGTAGCTTTTAAGCGAGACCTACTCTGCACTGAATCTCCGGAGTTGGACACCAACTGTGAATTAGTTTGGTGTAAATTGAACATTTTTGGATGTAGGACTCTGTACCTTGGTTCCTTTTACCGCCGTCCAGATCAGATTGATCCAGAATATCTTGAGGCGTTCAATTCATTTTTGTCTAGGATACTATCAAATGCAAATGATCAAATTTTGGTTGGAGGAGACTTCAGTTGTGGAGATATAGAATGGGGCAACATGCAGGTACCCCATGGGGTGTCTAAAAGGCAGACGCAGCAACAACTTTTGGACATAATTAAAGATCACTGCCTGACCCAAGTAGTAAACATACCCACCGGCAAGATAAAACCCTTGATTTATTATTCACGAATTCTCCATCCCATGTTAGTCGAGTTAAGGGGATGCCCCCGATCGGCAAGGCTGATCACGACATAGTCCTTGCAGAATACGATATAAAAGCTAAAAGAATTAGACACGCCCCGCGTAAAATATTTTTATACAAACGTGCGATATGGCGCGATTTAAGGATTCGTTCCTTTTCTCTGATCTCTCACGCATGTCTGTCAACGACATGTGGGTCAGTTTTAAGTCTGAATTAATCACGGCAATGGAAAGGTTTATTCCAACAAAAATGACCAAAACCAAGTATAGTGCACCATGGCTCGATAACACGATCAAACACCCCATTAGAAGACGTAATAGGACGTATTTCGTGCTCGCAAGTCTAGCAGCCCTGACATTAAGAACCATTACAAAAGGTTCAGAGCACATGTACAAAAGGTAATTAGAGATGCATATTGGAAGCATGTTTCCAGCATATTAACCTTCGAAGATGACAACATAGATCCCGATAGCCCCCAGAAGAATAGTAAGGTTAAAAAGTTTTGGTCATTTGTAAAATCCCTAAAAAAGGACGCATTTGGGATCACTTCGCTAAGGGAAAACGGAATTCTGAAAACAGACTCGCGCGATAAGGCCAACATATGCAACAAACAGTTTCAATCTGCATTTACGCGAGAAACTGACGGTGAGGTACCATCTAAAGGTAATAGTCCGTTCCCTACTATGGGGGACATAACAGTTGACCCCAAGGGGGTCGCTAAACTGTTCGGTAAGCTCAAAATACATAAGGCAGGTGCTTAAGGAATGTAGTGCTGAAATTTCTCCTGTGCTGGCCTTTATTTTAAATTAATCACTTGCCCCAGGACACTGTACCAGATGATTGGCGACAAGCCAATGTTACCCCGGTCTATAAAAAAGGTGAAAAATACGATGCAGCAAATTACAGACCAGTGTCGCTAACATGCATCTGTTGCAAAACCCTGGAGCATATATTAGTCAGCAGCATTAACAAGCACTTAACCTTTGAGAGCATTCTTGCTGACTCTCATCATGGTTTCCGAAGTCAAAGTTCTTGCGAAACTCAACTAGTTCAATTCTTCCATGACATTGTGAGTAATCTGGATGGGGCCATAAATCGTGGCCACAAACAGACTGACTTGATCATCATGGATTCGCCAAGGCCTTTGACAAGGTACCTCACAGAAGGCTATTGTACAAATTGGACTACTATGGGATAAGAGGATCCACACATAATTGGATTAGCTCATGGCACTCCGGGCGCTCTCAACAAGTTGTACTTGATGGCCAAGCGTCCGATCCAGTCCCTGTTCTATCTGGTGTCCCACAAGGTTTCGATCCTTGGGCCGGTCCTTTTTTTGGTATTCATCAATGACCTCCCTGATAATATCAGGTCATCTGTCCGTTTGTTTGCTGATGATTGTGTTCTGTATAGGGACATATATTCTCCTTCTGACTGTCGCATTTTACAAGATGACTTGGATCGACTTGCACAATGGGAAGCAGATTGGCAGATGAAGTTCAATGTAGCCAAATGCCATTCAATGAGGGTGTCACGACACCTTCAGGACAAGCAAATTAAGTATGATTACACACTACACCAGCAAACTTTGGAGCAAGTTCATTCCGCCAAATATCTTGGTATCACCATCACTGACGATCTCGATTGGGGTCAACATATCCCTGAAATAACATCTAAAGCAGCTAGGACCTTAGGATTCCTCAGACGTAATTTGGCTTTTGCACCTCTGCAGGCAAAGGCTGTTGCATATAAAACATTGGTTCGCCCTCAACTTGAATATGCATCACCCATTTGGCATCCATATGTTAAAACTCAGATTCAGCAGGTGGAGAAGGTGCAGAGGACAGCTGCTCGATGGACCTGCAGACGATGGCGAAATAGAAGTAGCGTCGGTGACATGCTTGATGAGCTAGAGTGGCCATCCCTGGAGACCCGTCGTGAGCAGTCCTCCTTAACCTTCTTCTACAATATACATTCTGGTACAGTATCAATTAACAATGATAGGTATTTGACTCTGCAACAGTGTCAACCTGGACAAGGGCATCAAGAGCAAATAACCCACAGTATCGTAGGTACCAGTCCTATAGTGATGCCCTTCTTCCCTAGAACTATTCCTCAGTGGAATAGTCTTCCATCTTCTGCGGTGAATGCCAAGACTGCAGATGTTTGTTTGATTTGAGGTTTAACGTCCCCGTCAACACTGTAAAGGTCATTTTGGAGACGTTGCTTCCAATTTTGTGGGACTTTTACCCGACATTGAGATGAAATGACATCTCAAGCCCTGTCGCCCAATGAAACCAATAGGGTTTATTAGCATGGACGGTCCGTCTCGCACCGCTGTTCATGGACAGGCTTAGATCCTCTAAGCGGTTTACCAGTGCTAGTGTGCGGGCCGGATTCAGCTCTGCGTGGAAGCATCATGCAGCCCATATATTTCCTCAAGCCCCTATGGGCGGGGGCCGCCAAGACTGCAGAGGAGTTCAAAGCCCGCACATTATAAGATTAAGACTCAGAGGTATGCGCTTTAGGATACCTCTGTGTTTGGAATGTAAATAGTTTTAAGGACTCATCCAGAGATGATTTTTGGGGCTAAATTCTAAATTTAGCCACCCACCCAACTGAGGTAATGGCCAAATATGACCGACTCAGTATAAGAAGATAGATAGATAGATAGTTTAGCCATTTACGAGTACCCAAGTGTGGTCGATTTCAGACCTGCGTGGAAGCATGATGCAGCCCAATCTATTTCTACAACCCCTGATGGGCGTGGGGTTGGGGGTTGGGAGTGGGGGGGGGGGGGGGGGCTATAAATTTGAACGTATATAGAGGTTATCTTTCTTTAATAATTTATGGTCCTGTTAAAGACCTTTGCATGTCTTTGAGAGGTTTTAAGCTCAATTACGAATGTAGGAATCAAAACATCTCTCAATTACTTGGTGAAAAATGTTCATGCCTCCCTGCCGAAGACCAGGATGGACAAGATCACCATCGTAATGCCTTGGAGTTATCTCTATAAGGGGTCTTTGCTGGGGGTCTTTTGGATGATTTATGGACATCTCGGCCCCTAACAAACTCGGCCCCTATCAAACCTGGTCCCTGACAAACTCGGCCCCTAGCAAACTCGGCCCCCATTCAACTCCGTCCATAAAAACTCAGTCCCTAGCAGCATTTAGGTCCTTAAATAAAAGTTTTTGTTTCCGAGAATCAATTTGGAAGGTGGATGGGTAGTTTCACAGAAAGTTTGAGCATATTTATCGTTTTTAATACGAAACCTTAGCCACGATAAAAGATCACGGGAACCCATGCTGTAATTGGGACGGTGTTGGAATTGAGTGTGACATCACGAAAACATGCCTATATAATTTCGATCACCTGCAACCACACTTTTATATAGTAAAACTGGGGTTTACAAGGGTTTATATCAAATTTACTTTTTTCTTCTCAAAAACATCGATTGTTGGTAAGAATCGCCTCGTCGATGCCGTTTTTACAAGTACCCAAACCTGTTTGCTCAAAAACATAGATTGTCAGATTGTTGGTACTTGTCAGAATCGCTCTGTCAATGTGGTTCTAACAAGTACCCAAAATCTATGTTTATAGCAGAAATAAAAAAAAAATATGTTCATGTTTCATCTGAAAATTTTCATATTTGGGTGGTGAAAAATTCAATATTTTAGAATAGGCGGTTTTTTTGTGGTATTAACATTTCCAGTGTAAAACCAAATGTTAATCTATAGAAAACAATATTCGCCCCCGCCCATCGGGGCTTGGAGAAATAGTTTGGGCTGCATGATGCGTCCACGCAGAGCTGCATGTGACCACACACGATTACTGGTAAACTGCTTAGAAGGCCTAAGCCTGCCCAAGCAAAGCGGTGTGAGTCAGATCGTCCAATGCATATAAACCTTCTGGTTTCATCGGGCTTGAGATGTCATTTCAGCTCAGTGTCGTGTAAAAGTCCCACAAAATTGGAAGCAACGTCTCCAAAATGACTTAAATAGTGTTGACGGTGTCGTTATACCCCAATTCAAACAAACAAAGACAAATACAATACAATATACGAGGACTGTTCAAATATGAATGCACGTAGAACGTTTTCTCATGCACTAATGCGAAAATCACCTGGAAATAAATATCACAGCGTAGAAAAACTTTTTACCTATAGATTGATATCAAACCTGTTAAAATCCGTGCACTTTAGCCATGTATATCGTTTGATAAACACTGTCTACTCTTGTATACTAATACAAAACATGGTTGGAAGAAGGTCAGGGTACGCCGTTGAAATACGGTCCTGTATTAAGCATCGTTGTATTCTTGGTATACGGTGCAAAGACATTTTTGATGAAATATGTTCGGTTTATGGGCATAATGAAATGTCTTTTCCGACAGTTTTTCGTTGGTGTAAGAAATTCAGCTGTGGGCTAGGCTCAACAGAAGATGCACCACATGATCGTCGGCCGAAAAGAGCAACATCTGCCAAGATGGTTGCTAGAGTGAAAGAAATAGTTGCTACCGATGCACGATACACCACTAGGCAAATAGCTAGTATGGTTGGCATCTCATTAGGAGCAGCTCATACAATTCTGAAACGGGATTTGAAAATGAGAAAGATCTGTGCTAGATGGATTCCCCATCTGTTGACAGATGAGCAGAAAAAGACACGCGTTCAGTGTGCCAAGAAGTTGCTCAAAAAGTTTCCAAATTACAATGCACGGTCTTTTGCTAATGTCGTTACAGGTGACGAGACATGGGTTCACTTTTTTGAGCCAAAACGAAAGATTCAGAACAAAATATGGACAACAGAGTATTGCAAAAGTCCATGTATTGCAAAGCGGACCATGAGCGTCAAGAAGGTAATGTATGCTATATTGTTTTCAAAGCAGGGCCCTGCTATTCAGGTTGCTGTGCCTAAAGGCAAATCCGTAAATGCGAAGTTTTACAAGAATAAAGTTCTTCGAAAATTGAAGAAATATTTCAAAGAACGAAGACCCGCAACTGGTTTGGCCAATGTCAGATTGCTACATGACAATGCGTCATTGTAGAAGGCGTTCATTGTGCAAGACTATCTGAAGCAAGAAAAGGTTGTTGAACTCCCTCATCCCCCGTATTCCCCTGACCTTGCCCCGTGTGACTTTTTTTGGTTCCTGTGGCTGAAAAAATACCTTTCTGGTTGAAAATTTGTACAGCGCAAACACCTCGGTTCTGCAATATTCCAGTGCCTTCATAGTATACCTCGAAAAGACAACCAAAATGCATTCAATGATTGGATCAGAAGACTGAAAGTATGTATATCTGTTAAAGGGGAATACTTTGAGGGGACAAAATAAATTTTTCATCGAAATCTATCACGGAATCATTTTTATGTGCTTAGTTGCATTCATATTTGAACAGTCCTCGTGGTTCATGATATACATGGTTCTCCACGATCTGATTGTGCGTTGGCGACGTTCATTTCGAAAACACTCCTATACAAATACATTGTCGATTTTTTTGGGAGAAAAATGGAAATTTTAAGATGAAAAATTGTGATATTTTTCTTAATTTTGCTCGAAACATAGATTACGGTTCTATCGAGTTCTCACAATCTGTTTTTTTTTCAGATATAAGAAAAATAATGTTTTAAGAAAGAAACTTAATTTTTCTGCCGTTCATTAAAAGTATGAATGACAACGTAGGCTAGCAAAGTTTATATGAACCCCTTCGGTGTTGCTTCCAGTTTTGTGGGACTTTTACCCGACATTAAGATGAAATGACATCTCAAGCCCTGCCACCAATAGGATTTATAAGCACGCACCGCTTTGCCTGGGCAGGCTTAGATCCTCTAAGTGGTTTACCAGTACTCGTGTGCGGGTCGGTTTCAGCTCTGCGTGGAAGCATCATGCAGCTTATATATTTCTTCAAGCCCCGACGGGCGGGGGCCGTCATACTTTCATGGACAGCAGAAAGATAAAATTCATTTCTTAAATGAACACACCAGTACCTCATTGTAAGTGCGCAACAGAACATACTACTAGTCTCTTTTAAGTGGCAGAGATGTAACTACACACCAATCAATCAATTAGTTTATTAATTACATCGGAAGGTGAGTGACAGTGGACCCACAGCAGCGTGTCATACACTGGTTCAATCAACGGCATTAGGTTCATTTAACTCATGTGAGATGGGTTACTCATAATTTCATCAAAATGAGATCAAAAGATAATTAGGCATATGTACATTAAAATATGTATATATTTTGATAATAAGTCAATTCCAACACTAATATATACATATTATAATTTTAGGGGCCGAGTTTGTCAGGGGCCGAGTTTGTAGGGGCCGAGTTTGCTAGGGACCGAGTTTCTCACGGGCCGAGTTTGTTAGGGGCCGAGATGTCCTGTCACCTTTTGGATCTGTTTGTGTCTTTTTGCGTCTTCTTTCTTCCTTCCGTCTTCCATATATATGAATCTCTCAATACAATGGGGGTCTTTTGCGTCTTTTTGCAATTTTGTTTTCATTGTTCTATGAATATAATTATATTAATTAATACTATTATGGGGTCTTTTTGCTTTTTCGGGGGTCTTTTTGCGTCTTTCCGCGTCTTTATGACATCTAATGATTGTTTAATAGTGGTAAAAAACTTCCTTTCGTAGAAAAAACTTCCTTTCGCGAAAGGAACCTTCACTGTTTGGACCAACCGCGTCTTTCCGGGTCTTTCCGGTATTAAGGCACCCCCAATTTCGGAAGTTTTCGGCCTTTTCCGCGTGTACGGGAGATAATAAACATAAACAATGGAAGAATCTGAAATGGGTCTGATGCACAAACTGGAAAAAATGAAGGAAATCAGGTAGGTTACACAGAACGGCGCCCATAGAACGGCACCAGGAAGTATAATTGCAAATGATTTTAGTACTCTCAAGATTTGCAAGTTGGAAGCTTCCATGAAAAGCGTACTTCAATCGGTAACTGGTCAACTCGTACCTAAGTCAACTCGTACCTGTTTTTGGTCAACTCGTACCCGTTCTTTGGTCAACTCGTACCCCCTAGTCAACTCGTACCTATTTTGGTCAACTCGTACCCCAGGGGTAGGTGGTGTTCTCTATTTTTTGGCCGAACAATAGTTGAAATGAGTCATAACTTGCCCCGGGACATGTCTTGAGTTCACCGGAGGCCAGAGAGAAGTACTTTTGGTCCTTTTATTGTAACATGGTTTTCACAGCGCGGGGATATGTGATGGCGCGCCATCAACCTGCTCTAGTAATGATTATTTTTATTAATGTTATTAATATTTTATTATTATTAGTCACTTTTAACCCATTCAGTACCAGAAACCTACAAAGTGGAGCGTGATAGCTCAGTGGTTAGTGCACTTGCCTCTGATGCTAGAGGTCCCGGGTTCGATCCCCGGCAGCGGCGATAAAATTTCGGTGTCCGAACACGCTCCATTGGCATCATTTGCAGGGATGAATGTCATTAAGTGCACCGTCCTTCGGATCGGGACGTTAACTGGAGGCCCCCTGTGCAGGGAGAACCATCCCCTGTGCAGGTTAAAGAACCCTACTATAGTTACATGATTACTGTGTAGGCTTTCATCCTGCAAAACTAGAGGGTATTTAATATACACCTGCCTAGAATGTCCGCGAGGGCGTATGGCAGTATATATAGAAAGAAAAAAGGGATACCTTGTCAAACACTGCAGGCCCAGATCAGACGCCGCAGAACGCGGCGTCGTATGATCAGGGCCTACGCAGTTTGAAGAAAACGCAACGTGACACCCATAAATTTCGAAATATATAAGATGGAAGATTCCATTTGGGTTAATTTAATTAACACATAAGTTAATCGTGTACCGATTAATGTGGGTGTGAAAAACGATTATCGGTACTAGTTTAATCTAATCGTCCTTCATTAAAGGCTGTTTTTAATTGCTTTAATTTTGCCGGCGAGCGGCTGTTTTTGTTCTGACAAAACTTAATGACACGCAGGAATTTTAAGGTCAAATATCTTTTGTGTATTATTTTCTTTTGAATTGCCGATTACAATGTATCCCTTTGTAGGAATACCTCAGGACCGATATTTCTTCAAGGGTTTTCTTAGGATTTCGCACAATCTGCTCGAACACATCCTTCGAAAACCCTCGACGAGGAGGTTCTAACGAGTACCCACAATCTATGTTTTTGAGCGGATATAAAAAAAGAATAATGTATATCCCTGTAAATCCCATTTTTACTATTTATATATAAAAGTGGGTTTTATGAGGGACAAATTCAAATAGGCTTGCATTCGTGATGATTGTTTTTATTTAAGAGTTTGTTAGTTAAGCGGTATAACAAATAATTTAAGCAACAAAATTATATTAAATAACTGAATTTATTTTTATTGTGCTACCTGTACATCCCGCTGTGTTTATACTCGCCGACATGTAACCTGTTTTGTCCGTGCAGTGGGCACACTCTGTATAGAGAAACTCGGGTTTACGGGGGTATACATTATCTTTCTTTATTTATGCTCCAACATATAGGTTGAGGGTACTCGATAGAGTCGTTCCAACTAAAGATCACAGCCTATGTTTGAACTATAAATAATAATAAAAAAAACACGGATTTTCGTAAGAAAAGTTGCCATTTTGGAGATGTGAAAAACGCACTATATTGCACGGGTGTGTTATCGTAAAGTAACAGTAATAAGGAATATGCAACATTTATGTTAGCCAACATTTATGTTTTGAGCATATATGAGAACAAATTATAATTGTATAACTACATTTTATTTGCAAATGAGCATGAAATGTAAGTTTCTCAATTATATTTTTCTCGTTATTTTCATTTACATATGAAGTTCGTCTTATGTTGAGCATGGTATTATGTACCAACCACATCTTTCTGGAGCATAGATTGTTGGCACTCGTTAGAGCTGCCCCACAGGGATAGTTCTAACGAGCACCCATAAATTATGTCTGGCTAAAGGGATAAGGGGGTCATATACATGAAAGGGGCCATTTTGGCGCACGTGCGAAATGGCGTCATGCACACACTATGTATCGTCTTCATCGTCGGGAAAAGGATCAGGAGTCTGCATAGACCATAAAGTTAACCTGTATATATGTGTACTTAAGCCAAACTTACCCCAAAACAAATTTTATTTTTACTAAGGTACGAGTTGACTTAGTTATGAGTTGACTAAGGTACGAGTTGACCAAACTCGGGTACGAGTTGACTAAGGTACGAGTTGACTTAGGTACGAGTTGGCCAGAAACCCTTCAATCAGCTTGCTAACAGGCTAAGAACACTGAAGAATGGAACTCGTTTTCTCATAGCCGGACGACCAGCCTACGTGTCTGCACGTGGCTAGCCGTCCGAAAAGCCTACCAGTCTGCCTGACCAATTGGTTTGTTTGTTTGTCTGAGTTGAGGTTTTATGCCCCGTCGACACTATTAAGGTCATTTTGGAGACGTTGCTTCCGATTCTGTGGGACTTTTACCCGACATTGAGATTATCCCATTTTCTCATATCTCCGTTCAGTCTCATAACTCCGTTCACCCTCTTCTTTGATTAATATGGAAAGGAATATTTTTTTTCAGTTGTCACACATCAGAATTTGTATCTTACTAACATTTCAACCTGTTTTGAAGAAAATCAGTTTTGACTTACAATTTAATTCACAGAAATCGAAATTTGTCATAAAATGCTTAATATTTTAGGGGTTTCCCAAAATAATCTCTAACTAGTGACAAGCATGTGACTGAAAATAAACAATATCAACAAATTAGAATAATGCACAGTCTAAATAAAATACTCACAATGTATAATATTCATAGAATGAATCTGATTACTTATGATAATCAAATGAATTTGGGTGAACGGAGTTATGAGAACATGCCCCAAACATGCCCTGCATTCCTAGATGGCTGTAAAATAAACAGAAGTGATGTTTATTTTCTAAAATCTTGAGATTCTCATAAACATTTAGTCAATTGTTTAAAAAATACCTGCAGAAAATTATTTTTGCAACAAAAAATTGAAAGCAGAATTGCTCAACCTTATGTGAATGGAGTTATGAGTTCCCAGGCTAAATGACATCTCAAGCCCTACCACCCATAAAAAAACGCTAGGGTTTAAGGAGCGGTCCGACTCGCATCACTTTTGCTGGGCAGGCTTAGACCTAACCTTTTTTAACAGTACTCAAGTTCGGTTGATTTTGGCTCGGTGCAGAAGCACCATGCAGCCCAATCTATTTCTCCAGGCCCCTATGGGCGGGGGCGGCCGGGGTGCAATTTCCAATTGGTGTAATATAACTTAATATTTCTTATAAATTTATATTTTTAGCTTTCCTTCTTATAGGAGGTTTTAGGAATTCCGTTTATGACGTCATTCTTGCACATGCGCAAAGTACTGGCCGTCAATTGAAACGGCCATCGCTATTCAAATGTATTGGCGGAACTTAAAATGCTAACAATATTTAGACATTTTGAGAGAAAATATACCCGTTTTCATTGAAATAATGCCTCGAGAAGGAAAGAATAATATTTTACTTCCATTACCGAAATTCATTTATCCTAAATCCGTTTTTAATTGACGAAAATCTTTTCGTAAATGACCCGTGTCAATGGCTTGAGATACCGTTATTCACAAAATAAGTTATTACGTAACTTTTGTTTTATTCGCTATCTATCTATCTTGAGAAATCTGCTCAACGATCTGTCTACATGTGCAATTTAAATGTCCATACTGACAGTCGAAATAAACTAATGAGTGGACTGATGGAGGGGCGTTGAGTCAATGTTTTTTAACTTCATGCCGCGACACCCACCCCAACTCACTTCATTGCCAACGGCGAGAGAGAGAGGGTTTGACTGACAAACTGACAGTAGATCTTGACAGACAGACGACACACAGACCGACTGTGTGAATAACTGACTAAGAGACGAATGGACGGACTGTTAGACAGACAACAATATACTGACATTCGAAAAAAAAACAAAACAAACAATGAGTGGACATACAGACGGGCGTTGAGTCAACGTTGGCTTGACGTCATGCCGTCGACAACCACTCCAACTCACCGTTGAGATGGTTTGACTGATCCCTGTATCCAAGAAGCCCATGACCCTTTTTGCACCAAATGGAATCTTCCTCCTTACATAGAGTCATTTTCAAAAAGTAGGGGTGATAGGTTGTGTTTTCTTCAAAATTTATTTAGAAAATGGTCTACAAGGTTGGTCGGTAAATACCGGTGGTGGGAATTCCCACTGGTATTTACCGGTAATTACCGTCCTGGTAAATACTCCAAATTTCAGCAAAAGTGGGAAATAGTGGGAAATATGATTTTTGTTTAGCCATTTCATAGAAAAACACTATTAATATTTGTGGAATTTAAATGGAAATAAAGAACAGTGAGCTACCGTATTCGCCCTAATTACCGCAGATGCTCCTATAAGCGCACACTGAAGCTGTTTTTGAAACGGAAATACATAAGCGCACACTTTACAGCAACCTCTCCCTGGAAGCTCTCACAGTAAATCTATAAAAAATCTACGTTATTTCTTCAATAGTGAAGGCAATGCTTTAGTATCCTTTTCTATCCCATTAAATATCAGTATGCATCATCTTGGAAGCTACTGTTTTTGCATCGAGTGTGCGCTAATTAGGTAGAATTTTCACCATGATTTTTTGACACGATTTTGAAAAAACTAAGCGCACGGTGCGGTAATTTGGGCGAATACGGTATTTTGCAATATGCTATGCCATAAGTCTGGTTTTTGTCAATCAAACACAAGTATAAATATAAAAGTGATCTATTGTTATGTAGGGTGCAGAGAGTTATTTAAAATCACTCATGTGCTTTAGAAGATAAATGCCATAATGATCCCAGTATTTGGGACAGACATGCCTGGGCAAACAGTGCAGACCCAATTCAGAATCACTTAGGTTTTTTTTAAGAGAGTTTGCCATTGGAATACGTTTTGTCTGCTTTAGTGTAACACTAAACCACATGGTTCAATTTTTTGAGATTTACAACTATTTGGATGTTTGAATTTAACCCTTTTTGTACCAAATGGAATCTTCCTCCTTGTATATATCAGGAGTCCATTTCAAAATTTAGGGGTGTCAGGCTGTGTCTTCTTCAAAATTGATTTGGAAACTGGCTGAACTTTTTGCAAATAGTGTAGGCCCTGATCAGATGCCACATTTTGCGGTGTCTGATCTGGGCCTGCAGGGTAACTGTTTAAGGGTTTCCGGTACAAATGGGTTAAGGATGTTACCATACTCCAAATGTTAAAAGGTGTGATAATTTAATTGTTTGTTTGAGACAGGTATTAAAAGAACACAGTTAATTTAAGCAAAAAAAGGTACCAGTACTTAAATTATCTATAGATACTCACCTAAGTATTAAAATTACATGTTTTTACAAGTCAAGGGAAATAGCTGAAAGTTAGAAACTAATATTTTAGAATCACGTTTGAAAAGAAAATATATACATTCTTTATGAAGGCAAGGGACTATAGATCTTTCAAGTTATTCAATATAAAAAGGGCTGGCAAATTCTTTAAAATTTCACTTGTCCTGCATGACTAGGTGCATGTAAACTTTGGTAAGTGTTGTTAGGACTAGACAAACTTTTTACCTGTCCTTCATTTTTTTTTGTCATTGCAAGCAGACAAGTGGAATTTTCATGCCCTGCATGAACTTGAAATAATTTTGCTTTCAAATAGCTAGGTAGTTGGGGTATATTAAACAGTCTCAGTTGGTACCACCTATGTAAATATGTATTTCCCGGGAATTCCCTGTATTTCCCGGAAATTCCCTGTATTTCCTGCCGTCCAGGGAAATACAAGTATTTCCCGCTTTTTTGCCAACCTTGATGGCCGAACTTTTTGCAAACAGTGTAGGCCCTGATAAGACGCCGCGTTGGTTCTGCGGCGTCTGATCTGGGCCTGCACTATTTGTCACTTACCAATTTTGGGGTTTCTGGTACCAAATGGGTTAATGTAGACCTAAGGGCTGGGCAGGTTGAACCAATATACAAATCTACCAGATTTTACTGTAAAATTCAATGCATTTGAAGTTGGTTTGATGTAGACACGACGTTGTTGACACGCTACATGTCGGTTGACGTGGCGTCAATTAATGACAAACCAGGGCTGCCATTAAATCTTAAATACAGGAAGTCCCAGGCTTCCTACCCTTGAAATCACTGGAAATTTCAGGAAGTCCCAATTTTGAAGCAACGTGTTCGCGGATTGTAAAATTGTTTGATGAAGAAAAATATGTTATTAAATCTATGAATCTCTTGTTTGCTTTTTTATTCACCTGTGTTTATACTTTTAGATGGATAGTAGAGTGTGGATAGGTAAACTGACCAGCTCAAAAATGACTTAAATAGTGTTGACTGGGCCGCAAAACTCCAAAACAAACATGTAAAGTTCTGTTTTCAGCCAGTATGAGCAAGTTAAAACTACACATAACTGCAGCATAGATGCGGTCAGTACACTCCAGAAGAGTGCCGGCCCCCGCCCATCAGGGCTTGAAGAAATAGATGGACTGCAGGATGCTTCCACCCAGAGCTGAAACTGACCGCAAAAGAGACCTGGTAAGCCGCTTAGAGGATATAAGCCTACCCAGGCAAAGCGTTGCCAGTCGGACCGTCCATGGTTATAAACCCTATGGGTTTAATTGGGTGACAGGGCTTGAGTTGTCATTTCATCTCAACGTCGGGTAACTTTTTGTTCATTTGATTTGAGGGTTAGCGTCCTTGTCAACACTGTAAAGGTCATTTTGGAGACGTTGCTTCCAATTTTGTGGGACTTTTACCTGATCTTGAGATGAAATGACATCTCAAGCCCTGCCGCCCAATGAAACCAATAGGGTTTATGAGCATGGACGGGCTGACTTGCACCGCTTTTCCTGGGCAGGCTTAGATCCTCTAAGTGGTTTACCAGTAGTCGTGTGCAGGTCGGTTTCAGCTCTGCATGGAAGCATCATGCCGCCCATCTATTTCTTCAAGCCCCGATGGGCCGGGGCCATGTCGGGTAACAGTCTCACAAAATTGGAAGCAACATTTCCAAAATTACCTATACAGTGTTAATGGGGACGTTAAATCTCAAATCAAACAAAGCAGAAGAGTGCATACAAAAAAGAAAAATATTTTTGCTTGGCCTATATAAATTTTATAACATTCCAAGTACCCCCCCCCCCCCCCCCCCACACACACACACACACACACACAAAGTAAAGAAAAAAATTGCATTACCCATCCCCATTTATGCATAGTGACCCATTTCCCATTTGTGGCTCATTGACAAACAGTGTAGACCCAGATCAGGTGCAGCACCACACATCGTCTGAGCGCTAAATTTGCAGAACTTAACACAAATAAAACAAACCTGACACCCATTGTCATATATGAATTAAAAAGAAATAAAGAAAAATACATTAAATCTTGCTCCTTCTTTTGTTAAAGAATTTTTGCTTTTAGCAGCCTGACACATGCGTCGATTCTTCATTATACTCTAACCACTCAAACGGTCTCCGGACATTAGCCCCCCAGGACGTTTGCCCCCCAATGACTTAATCTAAAAATGGACATTTGCCCCCCAGTTGAAAATGCGACCCGGACATTTGCCCCCCAGAGCTTATTTTTGGTATGGACATCTGCCCCCCAGTGCTTATTTTACAGGTGGACAATTGCCCCCCCACTGCATATTTCAGAAAGGGACATTTGCCCCCCAACCCGGCTAGACAAGGATTTTCATTACACAGACTTGTATATAGCTACATAATTTACATGATAACATTCTGGTTAAAGTTTTACAGCCCATTCAAGATCATTTCAATTTGTTCAAGAATTAACCATCAGTGTATCCAGTGTAAAAACCACTTGAGTATAGGCGTCTGACACTGGACCCTCAGTAAGGCAGAAACTCTATATATGGTTCTGTAGCTGACTTGCTTAACCCTTATCCTGCTGAATAAATTAAGTATCTCCAGTTGTTGACTATTAACCATCACATTCTAGGTATATTTTTGTTAACTTAACAAATTGCATGACAAACAGTATAGATCCCCATCAGATATGGCATCTGATCGGGATCCATACTGCTTTCTAAGGTAGGGGTTGTCCATAACAGCAGGTTATTATGGGATTCATATTTATATAGATGGAGTAATTTATTGCTTAACATTTTGTATTTCTAATGATAATAAACCAATAAATATATTGTTTTCCTCCTTTGTGTTAGCCCGGATCTATCTGGGGGGCAAATGTCCCTTTCTGAAATATGCAGTGGGGGGCAAATGTCCACCTGTAAAATAAGCACTGGGGGGCAGATGTCCATACCAAAAATAAGCTCTGGGGGGCAAATGTCCGGGTCACATTTTCAACTGGGGGGCAAATGTCCATTTTTAGATTAAGTCATTGGGGGGCAAATGTCCTGGGGGGCAAATGTCCTGGAATCTATACAATCACTCAAACTGCTTCAGACAAACAGGCTGAAACACTCGCAACTTTGGTATATTTGAGCAGAGCGGCAGTATTTTTTTTTTTACTTTTTGGGCTGCTGTTCATTGCTAACACAGATCAAACTGCAGCTCGCACCTGACGAACCGGCCTGGTCACAATCGTAAGCTTTACGTATTTTCGAGACGCCAAATCGCGGCGACATTTTATATTTCACCTTATAAACACTCCACTATTGAACACCTGCTATTTACTCAAGAAAAAAAAATCGTATCTATCTTTGAAACTTTTGTCACATTTTGCCTCGCTAATGATAATTGTCTTTAAAGTTTAACTGTCTCACTGCCAAACACGAAAATTACGAGCCTCTTTAATTTGAACAGTAAAAAGTTTACAAGTTTAAAAATACACTTATCGTCAATGAGATATTTAGTTTATTCTCAATTGCTAATCCGTTTAATTATATGCAAACACCGAGTAACCACCTCGACACGTTTTTCACACACCGATGACGATCAAAGGCCATATGCCGCCGCACGTGATTCTGGCTGTCAATATCGTACCGCGCAAGCGGAAAATGGGACGTCCTTAGTACTCAATAAACGCCGAAAGCGGTTTCGGATAAGAAGGCGGAGTAAACTTAACACAAACCGCTAAAAGTGGGCGGGTTTATATGCGCAGGTTGGGACGTCTCGGTTATGATTTTTGGCCGTACAGGGAAATTTTCGGAAGTCCGCAGGACGCCTTTGATGTTTATTTTGGGCGTCCGGAAGCGATTTCAGGACGTAATATACGCCGTACGTCCGCCTTACGAAGGCCTGCTGTAATTATAGCCCCGCTTTGAAAAAGTGGGGGCTATATTGGATTTGGCTTGTCCGGAATTCCGTCTGTAATCTTGTCCGGAATTCTGTCTGTCTGTCTGTCTGTAATATTTGATAGTGGGTACCTTTTTACCGCAACTCCTCTTACAGTTCTAGGTCAATCCTTTTGAAACTTTACAGGTGTTTTAATACAGGTCTGAAGATGTGCATATTCTTTTTTCATTATCCTTAAATAATTTTTTTTCACTTATTTCACCTTTTTTAACTTAAACAATTTTTGAGATCTACTAATGTTAAAATGTATAGGGAGTAGCTACCTTGTTACCGCAACTCCTCTTACAGTTCTAGGTCAATCCTTTTGAAACTTTACAGGTGTTTTTATATAGGTCTGAAGATGTGCATATTCTTTTTTCATTATCCTTAAATAATTTTTTTCACTTATTTCACCTTTTTTAACTTAGACAATTTTTGAGATCTACTAATGTTAAAATGTATAGGGAGTAGCTACCTTGTTACTGCAACTCCTCTTACAGTTCTAGGTCAATCCTTTTGAAACTTTACAGGTGTTTTCATATAGGTCTGAAGATGTGCATATTCTTTTTTCATTATCCTTAAATAATTTTTTTCACCTTTTTTAACTTAGACAATTTTTGAGATCTACTAATGTTAAAATGTAAAGGGAGTAGCTACCTTGTTACCGCAACTCCTCTTACAGTTCTAGGTCAATCCTTTTGAAACTTTACAGGTGTTTTCATATAGGTCTGAAGATGTGCATATTCTTTTTTCATTACCCTTAAATAATTTTTTTCACTTATTTCACCTTTTTTAACTTCGACAATTATAGCCCCGCTTGAAAAAGTGGGGGCTATATTGGTTTTGGCTTGTCCGGAATTCCGTCTGTCTGTAATATTTGATAGTGGGTACCTTGTTACCGCAACTCCTCTTACAGTTCTAGGTCAATCCTTTTGAAACTTTACAGGTGTTTTCATATAGGTCTGAAGATGTACATATTCTTTTTTCATTATCCTTAAATAATTTTTTTCACCTTTTTTAACTTAGACAATTTTTGAGATCTACTAATGTTAAACTGTAAAGGGAGTAGCTACCTTGTTACCGCAACTCCTCTTACAGTTCTAGGTCAATCCTTTTGAAACTTTACGGGTGTTTTCATATAGGTCTGAAGATGTGCTTATTCTTTTTTCATTATCCTTAAATAATTTTTTTCACTTATTTCACCTTTTTGAACTTCGACAATTTTTGAGATCTACTAATGTTAAAATGTATAGGGAGGAGCTACCTTGTTACCGCAACTCCTCTTACAGTTCTAGGTCAATCCTTTTGAAACTTTACAGGTGTTTTCATATTGATCTGAAGATGTGCATATTCTTTTTTCATTATCCTTAAATAATTTTTTTCACTTATTTCACCTTTTTTAACTCAGACAATTTTTGAGATCTACTAATGTTAAAATGTATAGGGAGTAGCTACCTTGTGATCGCAACTCCACTTACAGTTCTAGATCAACCTTTTGAAACTTAACAGGTGTTTTCATATAGGTCTGAAGATGTGCGTATGCTTTTTTCATTATCCAAAACTTATTTTTTAACTTAGACAAGGCGTAGGTACCTTGTTAGGGATTTAACCCTCTCACAAGTCTTTACCTTTAATTCATGAGTCTTTCTCCTCTGACAGGGCTATAGCGGGGCTATAGTCAGATCCTCTGACAGTTCTAGTTTACATTTGCCTGCGCTCGCTAAGAGAGGGAGAGAGGGGGTGCTGTTGGGTCGTATGTACAATATATCATTTTCGTAATGCGAAATTTCACATCTTGCAGCATACCGGTGTTGCTCCCATTATCTTACATTAGAATTCCCCAAAAGTTTAAAAGAATTCCACTGTGTTACGCTGCAATTAACAATTTATCTGTTACACTGCCTTTGAAGTAATACGACAGATGACGGCCAGGGCGTTTTCCCGTTCTATTTTTAGAACCGGAAGTACGTCACGAAAAAAGCTCCTATGTGTTAAATTGCGGCTTGAAGGTACTAAAACATTTGCTGCAGGAGTCGCGAAAAACAATCAATACCAATTAAGCAGTAATTGCTCTACTCATTAAGTCGTTTGTGTTTTTGTTGAAAGAATCATTGCCTTAATGCATGCCCTGCAAACGAGATAACTACTCCAATTGATATTTCTTTGTACCTATCATGTTGAACTGATAAGTTCAATAAATGTGTTTAACAAATTTAATGTCAATGTATAACGGTGACTAACAATGTCCACACAACAACAACAACAACAATAATAATAATTATCATTATTAACAACAACTGTCACAGTGTCCCGGATAAAGCTTTCAGTACAACAATTTAATGCATCTGGGTCAATTACAGTTACATTCTTTACTGAAAAGAAAACAGTAGAATAAATAAGAAATATTTTTATTATATCATAAAGTCACAGTATCCAGACTCGCTGTCCCCTCCATCTGATGCATCTTGCACGTAAACAACGAATGTAAACATTCGTGCGTTACCAGAGGTCGGAAATTACAAGATGTATTATTTTATATTCAATGTGCAACTGTAATTCAAAGTAATATAGCTTCGACAAACTCTGGCGAGATAAGAAATTAAATCTGATGAAAGTCTTACCTTAAATTGCATGATTTTTTTTGATAAACTTGTTGCCAACATGTTGACTGTAAACTACAACTTGCGCAAAGACAGAGTCGCTATGCTTCGAGGGCGTGCGTATATTGTCAAGTTGTGAGGTATGAATGTAATTAGGAGGCACATCTTTACATGAATATATGGTTGGAATTGCTGTGGTATGGAAGATCTGTGAAAAATTTGGAATTGAAAAAATGCCCAGTTGTAGGTGCAGATGTACCCCTAGCTACCATCTTTGAGCAGACTACTGTACGATTAACTGCTGAGTAACTGTACGCCTAACTGTGATGGCAGATTAGTTATGATCTTAATAATAATCAGATTAGTTCAGATCTTAATCTCCCTTTTATTTCTTTATATTGGGTGTTTGGGTGAGGCAAATGTTGTGTTGTCATTTCTTCTGCTTCTACCCTTACATTTATTATGCCCCGACTTTGAAAAAGTTGGTGGGGCATATTGGTTCTGGTTCGTTCGTCCGTCCGTTACGCTTTTGATGCATAGCATAACTAAAGAACCGTGTATGCTAGGGTTTTGAAATTTCATATATGGATTCCTCATGGAAAATTAGCTGACACATATTTTTTTTCTCGTCCGGATTATGCCCCTTTTAAGAGTTATTGCCCTTTGGATTTTTTTTAATAAAATCTTGTCAGCAAGATATCTAAAAAACTATTGGAGCTAGAGCCTTGAAAGTTGGTGAATATATTGGTGGTGATGAGTAGATGAACTGATTAACTTTTGACAAAATTCCGAAAAATACTTTGTGAGTTATGGTCCTTTGTCATTTTGGTAATTTGTGCCCATTGTAATGTATGCTAAAAGTGATGCATAGCATAACTTTAGAACCGTGTATGCTAGGGTTTTGAAATTTCATATATGGATTCCTCATGGAAAATTAGCTTACGCATTTTTTTTTTCTCATCCGGATTATGTCCCTTTGAAGAGGTATTGCCCTTTGAAATTTTTTTTAATAAAATCTTGTCAGCAAGATATCTCAAAAACTATTGGAGCTAGAGCCTTGAAAGTTGGTGAATATATTGGTGGTGATGAGTAGATGAACTGATTAACTTTTGACAAAATTCCGAAAAATACTTTGTGAGTTATGGCCCTTTGTCATTTTGGTAATTTGTGCCCATTGTAATGTATGCTAAACGTGATGCATAACATAACTTTAGAACCGTGTATGCTAGGGTTTTGAAATTTCATACATGGATTCCTCATGGAAAATTAGCTGATGCGTATTTTTTTTTCTTGTCCGGATTATGCCCCTTTTAAGAGTTATTGCCCTTTGAATTTTTTTTAATAAAATCTTGTCAGCAAGATATCTCAAAAACTATCGGAGCTAGAGCCTTGAAAGTTGGTGAATAGATTGGTGGTGATGAGTAGATGAACTGGTTAACTTTTGACAAAATTCCGAAAAATACTTTGTGAGTTATGGCCCTTTGTCATTAGCTCACCTGTCACATAGTGACAAGGTGAGCTTTTGTGGTCACTTTTTGTCCGTCGTCCGTCCGTCCGTGCGTGCGTCCGTAAACAATTTATAATAAGTATATCTCTAATACCCCATGGTCAATCTTGATCAAATTTCATGAGAAGCATCACCAGGTAGGGGGAAAGGCTGCATAAGGTTTTTGGGCTGATCAGATTGGAATTCTGGTTGCTATGGCAACATACAGCTCCCATAGACTTACAATGGGAAAAAATTAAAATATCTTCTTCTCTGAAACCACAGGGCCCAGAGCTAAGATATTTAGCATGTAGCAACGGCCAGTGGTCACCTACATAATTCCTGTCAATCATGCCTCTGGGGTCCACATTGGCCACGCCCCAGGGCCCCTTCGCTCCCATAGACTCACAATGGAACAAAAAACTTCAAAAATCTTCTGCTCAGAAACCACAGGACCCAGAGCTTAGATATTTAGCATATAGCAAGGGCAAGTGGTCACCTACATAATTCCTGCCAATCATGCCCCTGGGTTCCAAACGGGCCACGTCCCGGGGCCCTTTAGCTCCTATAGACTCATAATGGAAAAAAGCTTCAAAAATCTTCTTCTCTGAAACCACAGGGCCCAGAGCTGCGATATTTGGCATGTAGCAACGGCAAGTGGTCACCTACATAATTCCTGCCAATCATGCCCCTGGGTTCCAAATGGGCGACGCTCTGGGGCTCCTTCGCTCCCATAGACTCATAATGGAACAAAAAGCTTCAAAAATCTTCTTCTCGGAAACAACAGGGCCCAGAGCTAAGAAATTTTGCATGTAGCAACGGCCAGTGGTCACCTACATAATTCCTGCCAATCATGCCCCTGTGGTCCACATTGGCCACGCCCCAGGGCCCCTTTTCTCCCATAGACTCACAATGGAACAAAAAGCTTCAAAAATCTTCTTCTCGGAAACCACAGGACCCAGAGCTTAGATATTTAGCTTATAGCAAGTGCAAGTGGTCACCTACATAATTCCTGCCAATCATGCCCCTGGGTTTCAAACGGGCCACGCCCCGGGGCCCTTCAGCTCCTATAGACTCATAATGGAAAAAAGCTTCTAAAATCTTCTTCTCTGAAACCACAGGGCCCAGAGCTGCGATATTTGGAATGTAGCAACGGCAAGTGGTCACCTACATAATTCCTGCCAATTATGCCTCTGGGGTCCAAATTGGCCACACCCCGGGGCTCCTTAGCTCCAATAGACTCATAATGGAAAAAAAGCTTCAAAAATCTTCTTCTCTGAAACCACAGCACCCAGAGCTTAGATATTTAGCATGTAGCAACGGCCAGTGGCCACCTTAATAATTCCTGCCAATCATGCCCCTGGGTTCCAAATGGGCGACGCCCTGGGGCCCCTTCTCTCCCATAGACTCATAATGGAACAAAAAGCTTCAAAAATCTTCTTCTCTGAAACCACAGGGCCCAGAGCTGAGATATTTGGCATGTAGCAAGGGCAAGTGGTCACCTACATAAATCCTGCCAATCATGCCCCTAGATTCCAAATGGGCCACGCCCCGGGGCCCCTTAGCTCCCATAGACTCATAGTGGTAAAAAAAAGCTTCAAAAATCTTCTTCTCTGAAACTACAGGGCCCAGAGTTTAGATATTTAGCATGTAGGAACGCCAACTGGTCACCTACATGATTCCTGCCAATCATGCCCCTGGTTCCGAATGGGCCACGCCCCGGGGCCCCTTCACTCTCTTAGACTCATAATGGAAAAAAGCTTCAAAAATCTTCTTCTCTGAAACCACAGGACCCAGAGCTTAGATATTTAGCATATAGCAAGGGCAAGTGGTCACCTACATAATTCCTGGCAATCATGCCCCTGGGGTCCAAAAGGGCCACGCCCCGGGGCCAGTTAGCTCCTATATACTTATAATGGAAAAAAAGCTTCAAAAATCTTCTTCTCTGAAACCACAGGGCCCAGAGCTTAGATATTTAGCATGTAGCAACGGCAAGTGGTCACATACATTATTCCTGCCAATCATGCCCCTGGGGTCCAAACGGGCCATGCTCCGGGGCCCTTTAGCTCCTATAGACTCATAATGGAAAAAAGCTTCTAAAATCTACTTCTCTGAAACCACAGGGCCCAGAGCTTAGATATTTAGCATGTAGCAATGACAAGTGGTCACCTACATAAATCCTGCCAATCATGCCCCTGGGGTCCAAATGGGCCACACCCTGGGACCCCTATAGCTCCCATAGACGCATAATGAAAAAAAACTTAAAAATCTTCTTCTCTGAAAACACAGAGCCCAGAGCTTAGATATTTAGCATGTAGCAACTGCAAGTGGTCTCCTACATATTTCCTGCTAATCATGCCCCTGGGGTCCAAATGGGTCATGCCCAGGGGCCCCTTAGCTCCCATAGACTCATAATGGGAAAAAAAGCTTCAAAAATCTTCTTCTCAGAAACTGTGAAGCACAGAACTTAGATATTTAGTGTCTAGCAACATAAAATAGCCAGCTACATAAATCCTGCTTACCCGGCCCTGGGGTCAAAATTGGCCACGCCCGAGCTCATCACCTCCAATAGACTTATAATGGAAAAAAAACTTAAAAAATCTTCTTCTATGAAACCATAAGGCCCAGAGCTTAGATTTTTAGTATGTAGCAACGTCAAGTGGCCACCTACATAAATCCTGCCAGTTATGCCCCTGGGATCCAAATTGGCCACACCCCAGGGGTCTTTAGCTTCCATAGACTTACAATTGGAGAAACTTCAAAAATCTTCTCCTCTGAAACCACAGGGCCCTTATAATGAAAAAAAAACAAAAAAACTTAAAATGGGGGAAAAAAATCTTCAAAAATCTTCTCTGAAACCATAAGTCCCAGAGCTTAGGTATTTAGCATGTAGCATGTCGAGTGGTCGCCCACATGAATCCTGCCAATCATGCCCCTGGGGTCCAAATGCTGTGGCCCCTTCACTCCAACAAACTTATAATGGTAAAAAGCTTCAAAATTCTTTGAAACCATGAAGTACAGACCTTAGATATTTAGTATATAGCAACACAAAATGGTCGCCTACATAAATCCTGCCAACCGTGCCCTTTGGGTCAAAATTGGCCAAGCCAGGGCTCATTAGCTCCTATAGACTTATACTGGAAAAAACTTTAAAAAAATCTTTTTCTCCAAAACCATAAGGCACATATTTTGTTTGATTTGAGGTTTTACATCCCCGTCAACACTGTATAGGTCATTTTGGAGATGTCTCTTCCAATTTTGTGGGACTTTTACCCGACATTGAGATGAAATTACATCTCAAGCCCTGTTGCCCAATGAAACCAGTAGGGTTTATAAGCATGGACACCGCTTTGCCTGAGCTTAGATATTTAGTATATAGCAATGTCAAGTGGTCTCCTACACTAATGATTTTCTGATACACAGGTGAGCGATATAGGGCCATTGGGCCCTCTTATTTTGGTAATTTGTGCCCATTGTAATGTATGCTAAAAGTGATGCATAGTATAACTTAAGAACCGTGTATGCTATAGTTTTGAAATTTCATACATGCATTTCTGATGGAAAATAAGCTGACGCGTATTTTTTTTCTGGTCAGGATGATGCCCTTTTCAAGAGTTATTGCCCTTTGAAATTTTTTTAATAAAATCTTGTCAGCAAGATATCTCAAAAACTATTGGAGCTAGAGCCTTGAAAGTTAGTGAATATATTGGTGGTGATGAGTAGATGAACTGATTAACTTTTGACAAAATTCCGAAAAACACTTTGTGAGTTATGGCCCTTTGTCATTTTGGTAATTTGTGCCCATTGTAATGTATGCTACAAGTGATGCATAGCATACCTTTAGAACCGTGTATGCTAGGGTTTTGAATTTTCATATATGGATTCCTCATGGAAAATTAGCTGACGCATATTTTTTTTCTCGTCCGGATTATGCCCCTTTCAAGAGTTATTGCCTTTTGAAATTTTTTTAATAAAATCTTGTCAGCAAAATATCTCAAACACTATTGGAGCTAGAGCCTTGAAAGTTGTTGATTATATTGGTGGTGATGAGTATATGAACTGATTAACTTTTGACAAAATTCCGAAAAATACTTTGTGAGTTATGGCCCTTTGTCATTTTGGTAATTTGTGCCCATTGTAATGTATGTTCTAACTTTAGAACTGTGTATGCTATGGTTTTGAAATTTCATATATGCATTCCTAATGGAAAATAAGCTGACACGTATTTTTTTTCTCATCCGGATAATGCCCCTTTCAAGAGTTATTGCCCTTTGAAATTTTTTTAATTATCCCCTCGCACAACGTAGTTGTGGGGGGGGGGATATAGCATTTGTCCCGTACGTACGTACTTTTGTCATCGCTCTAGCGCCTACATTTCTTGACCGATTTTAATATAACTGCCAATCACACAAATGTTCCCTATAAAAAAATCTCGAGCGAGTTTGACTTTCAAGGTCATGACCTCAAGGTCAAGGTCACTGTGGCTATTTTTAGAAAAACTTTGTCATCGCTCTAGCGCCTACATTTCTTCACCAATTTCAATATAACTTCACACAAATGTTCCTTATAAAAAATCTCGAGAGAGTTCGACTTTCAAGGTCATGACCTCAAGGTCATGGTCACTGTGGCTATTTTTAGAAAAACTTTGTCATCGTTCTGTCGCCTACATTCCTTCACCAATTTCATTATAACTTCACACAAATGTTCCTTATAAAAAATCTCGAGTGAGTTCGACTTTCAAGGTCATGACCTCAAGGTCAAGGTCACTGTGGCTATTTTTAGAAAAAACTTTGTCATCGCTCTAGTGCCTACATTTCTTCACCAATTTCAATATAACTTCACACAAATGTTCCCTATAAAAAATCTCGAGCGAGTTCGACTTTCAAGGTCATGATCTCAAGGTCAAGGTCACTGTGGCTATTTTTAGAAAAACTTTGTCATCGCTCTAGCGCCTCCATTTCTTCACCAATTTCAATATAACTTCACACAAATGTTCCTTTTAAAAATATCTCGAGTGAGTTTGACTTTCAAGATGATGGCGTCAAGGTCACTGTGGCTATTTTTAGAAAAAAATTGTCATCGCTCTAGCGCCTACATTTCTTCACTGATTTCAATATAAAGTCACACAAATGTTTCTCATGACAATATCTCAAGCGAGTTCGACTTTCAAGGTCATGACCTCAAGGTCAAGGTCACTGTGGCTATTTTTAGAAAAACTTTGTCATCGCTCTAGCGCCTTTATTTCTTCACTGATTTCAATATAACCTCACACAAATGTTTCTTATGACAATATTTCAGTGAGTTCGACTTTCAATGTCATGACGTCAAGGTCACTGTGCCTATTTTAAGAAAAACTTTGTCATCGCTCTAGCGCCTACATTTCTTCACTGATTTCAATATATCTTCACACAAATGTCCTTATGACAATATCTTGAGAAAGTTTGACTTTCAAGGTCATAACCTCAAAGTCAAGGTCACTGTGGCTATTTTTAGAAAAAAACTTTTTCATTGCTCTAGCGCCTACATTTCTTCACTGATGTCGATTTAACTTCACACAAATGTTCCTTATGACAATATCTCGAGCGAGTTCGACTTTCAGGGTCATAACCTCAAGGTCAAGGTCACTAGCTATTTTAAGAAAAATTATGTCATCGCTCTAGCGCCTACATTTCTTCACCGATTTCAATATTACTTCACACAAATGTTCCTTATGACAATATCTCTAGCGAGTTCCACTTTCAATGTCAAGGTCACTGTGGCTATGTTTAGAAAAACTTTGTCATAGCTCTAGCGCTTACATTTCTTCACCGATTTCAATATAACTTCACACAAATGTTCCTGTTGACAATAGTTCAAGCCATTTTGACTTTCAAGGTCAAGGTCACAATGGCTATTTTTAGAAAAACTTTGTCATCGCTCCCGCGCCTACATTTTTTCACCGATTTTAATATAACTTCAGACCAATGATCCTTATGACAATACCTCGAAAGAGTTCGACTTTCAAGGTCAAGGTCCCTGGTCCCTTTTTTAGAACAACTTTGTCGTTGCTCTAGCGCTTACATTTTTTCACCAATTTCAAAATCGATTCACACAAATGTTCCTTATGACAATATCTGTAGCAAGTTCCACTTTCAAGGTCAAGGTCACTTTGGCTATTTTTAGAAAAACTTCGTCATTGCTCTACCGCCTACATTTATGATTTTAATCTAACTTCACACAAAAGATGCTTATGATAATATCGTGAGCAAGATCTACTACGCGGCCATGGCCTCAAGTCAAGGTCCCTATGACTATTTTTAGAGAAAAAATGTCATCACTCTAGAACCTACATTTATGGATGGATTTTTAAACAAACTTTACACAAATGTTGCATATGGTAATATCTCAAGCAAGTTGGACTTTTGCCATTTCAGTGTTTTCCACACACGAAGTTGTCTTGGGCGAGTGGATTTGTATGGCATGCGATGCCTTTTTAGCTCACCTGTCACGTAGTGACATGGTGAGCTTTTGGGATCACTTTTTGTCCGTCGTCCGTCGTGCGTCCGTGCGTGCGTGCGTCCGTGCGTCCGTAAACTTTTCTTCAAACGACATCTCCTCCTAAACCACTGATCGGATTTTGACCAAACTTCACAGGAATGATCCTTAGGTGGTCCCCTTTCAAAGTTGTTCAAATGGTTCCGGTCCATTGCTTATATAGGTCACAGGAGCCAAAAATAGATTTTTTTCACCGAAAACTTAAAAAATCTTCTTCTCTGAAACCGCAAGGCCCAGGTCTTTGATATTTGGTATGAAGCTTCATCTAGTGGACCCCTACCAAGATTGTTCAAATTATAGTGCTGGGGCCAAAAATGCCCCCGCACGGGGGCCCTTTGGTTTTGCATGGGCTTATATGGGGAAAATCTTAAAAAATCTTCTTCTCTAAAACCGCAAGGCCCAGATCTTTGATATTTGGTATGAAGCTTCATCTAGTGGACCCCTACCAAGATTGTTCAAATTATAGTGCTGGAGCTAAAAATGCCCCCGCATGGGGGCCCTTTGGTTTTACATGGGCTTATATAGGGAAAATCTTGAAAAATCTTCTTCTCTGAAACAGCAAGGCCCAGGTCTTTGATATTTGGTATGAAGCTTCATCTAGTGGACCCCTACCAAGATTGTTGAAATTATAGTGCTGGGGCCAAAAATGCCCCCGCACAGGGGGCCCTTTGGTTTTACATGGGCTTATATGGGGAAAATCTTTAAAAATCTTCTTCTCTGAAACCGCAAGGCCCAGATCTTTGATATTTGGTATGAAGCTTCATCTAGTGGACCCCTACCAAGATTGTTCAAATTATAGTGCTGGAGCTAAAAATGCCCCCGCATGGGGGCCCTTTGGTTTTACATGGGCTTATATAGGGAAAATCTTGAAAAATCTTCTTCTCTGAAACCGCAAGGCCCAGGTCTTTGATATTTGGTATGAAGCTTCATCTAGTGGACCCCTACCATGATTGTTCAAATTATAGTGCTGGGGCCAAAAATGCCCCCGCACGGGGGCCCTTTGGTTTTACAAGGACTTATATAGGGAAAATCTTTAAAACTCTTCTTCTCTGAAACCGCAAGGCCCAGGTCTTTGATATTAGGTATGAAGCTTTATCTAGTGAACCCCTACCAAGATTGTTCAAATTATAGTGCTGAAGCTAAAAATGCCCCCGCACGGGGGCCCTTTGGTTTTACATGGGCTTATATAGGGAAAATCTTTAAAAATCTTCTTCTCTGAAACCGCAAGGCCCAGGTCTTTGATATTTGGTATGAAGCTTCATCTAGTGGACCCCTACCAAGATTGTTCAAATGATAGTGCTGGGGCCAAAAATGCCCCCGCATGGGGGCCCTTTGGTTTTGCATGGACTTATATGGGGAAAATCTTTTAAAATCTTCTTCTCTGAAACCGCAAGGCCCAGATCTTTGATATTTGGTATGAAGCTTCATCTTGTGGACCCCAACCAAGATTGTTCAAATTATAGTGCTGGAGCAAAAAATGCCCCCGCACGGGGGCCCTTTGGTTTTACATGGGCTTATATAGGGAAAATCTTGAAAAATCTTCTTCTCTGAAACCGCAAGGCCCAGGTCTTTGATATTTGGTATGAAGCTTTATCTAGTGGACCCCTACCAAGATTGTTCAAATTATAGTGCTGGAGCTAAAAATGCCCCCGCATGGGGGCCCTTTGGTTTTACATGGGCTTATATAGGGAAAATCTTTAAAAATCTTCTTTTCTGAAACCGCAAGGCCCAGGTCTTTGATATTTGGTATGAAGCTTCATCTAGTGGACCCCTACCAAGATTGTTCAAATTATAGTGCAGGAGCTAAAAATGCCCCCTGCACGGGGGCCCTTTGGTTTTACATGGGCTTATATAGGGAAAATCTTGAAAAATCTTCTTTTCTGAAACCGCAAGGCCCAGGTCTTTGATATTTGGTATGAAGCTTCATCTAGTAGACCCCTACCAAGATTGTTCAAATTATAGTGCTGGGGCCAAAAATGCCCCCGCACCAGGGCCCTTTTGTTTAACATAGACTTATATAGGGAAAATCTTGAAAAATCTTCTTCTCTGAAACTGCAAGGCCCAGGTCTTTGATATTTGGTATGAAGCTTCATCTTGTGGACCGCTACCAAGATTGTTCAAATTATAGCCCTGGGGCCAAAAATGCCCCCGCTCCGGGGCCCTTTGGTTTTACATAGACTTATATAGGGAAAATCTTGAAAAATCTTCTTCTCTGAAACCACAAGGCTTAGGTCTTCGATATTTGTTATGACGCTTCAGCTAGTGGACCTCTATAAAGATTGTTCAAATTATAGGCCTGAGACCAAAAATGCCCCCGCCATGTGGCCCTTTGGTTTTACATAGACTTATATAGGGAAAATCTTTAAAAATCATCTTCTCTGAAACACAAGGCTTAGGTCTTTGATATTTGTTATGAAGCTTCAGCTAGTGGACCTCTACCAAGATTGTTCAAATTATAGCCCTGGGGCCAAAAATGCCCCCGCTCCGGGGCCCTTTGGTTTTACACAGACTTATATAGGGAAAATCTTGTTTTACATAGACTTCTATATGAAGGGTAAACCTTTAAAATCTTCTTTTCTGAAACCAGAAAGCCCAGGTCTTTCATATTAGATATGAAGCTTCATCTTGTGGACCTCTACCAAGATTGTTCAAATTTTAGCCCTGGGGCCAAAATTGACCCTGCCCGGGGCCCACTTGTTATGCTTTGGATCAGGTGAGCGAACCAGGGCCCTCTGGGCCCTCTTGTTTTTTAAAATAAAATCTTGTCAGCAAGTCCATATCTTGAGAACTATTAGAGCTTCATTAATCATTCTTGGTACAAACTTGCATCCAGGCATTGCAACTTCAACGCAAGCATCCATATCTGACCTTGACCTATATTTCATGGTTCACTGACTTCGTGAATTATTGCGACCACCGTGACTTTCACCCTAATGTAAGAGTCAATTTCTTGAAAACTATTAAAGCTTTTAAAATTATAATTGGTACAAACTTGCATCTAGGAATTGCAACTGCAACGCAAGCATCCTTATTTGACTTTGACCTATATTTCATGGTTCACCGACTTTATGAATTATTGCGACCACCCTGACTTTCACCCTAATGTAAGAGTCCATTTCTCAAGATCTTTTAGAGCTTCATTAATTGTATTTGGTACAAGTTTGCATTTAGGATTGAAACTTCAATGCAAGCATCCATTTCTGACCTTGACCTACATTTTATGGTTCACTGACTTTGTAAAATAGTGTGACAACCCTAACTTTCACCCTGATGTAAGAGTCTGTTTTTAAGAGTTTCATTGATGATACTTGGTACATGCTTGCAACTAGGAGTGAAATTTTTTATGCAGGCATCCATGTTTGACCTTGACCTAGATTTCATGGTTTGGTGACTTTGTGCCGCCACAGGCGCGACATAGCATTCGGGGGAATCCTTTTTGTATGTTTTTGAGTCTTTAACAATATTTGTTGAATATTTTGCCATCTAGGGACAAGCAAAGGTTGGGGGTATTGTGTTTTACAAACACCATTTCTAGTTTTCAGTTTTTTTCCTACATCCCTCAATTTTTTCTCCTCTGCCTTTTCTCACTTTCTCTGGGAGACAACAAAAATGACCCACCAGCTTGATGTGTCGTTAACTTATTTGATTTGAGGTTTAACTTTCCCTTGAACACCATATAGGTTATTTAAGAGACGTTGCTTCCACTTTTGTGGGACTTTACATATCAAGCCCTGCCGCCCAACAAAACCAATAGCGTTTAAATCCATTGACTGGCCGGCTCACCACTTTTCCTGGGCAGGCTTAGGTCTAAGCGGTTTACCAGCTCTGCGTAGAGGCACCATGCACTATTTTGATAACTTTATAAGGAACGACTCAAGTGTTCTCAACAATAACAGAACGGTTGCTAATATAAAACACACACAGAACCTATCCTGTTTATATAATACCAGCAACTTGCCGTTTTTGCAACATTCTACACTCGTTTCATATATCGATGGTTCCCCCCCCCCCTTGGTATTGGAAATAGTACCAAAGCCCTATCTGTATCTGCATCACATTGAAGCCCTGGAGGGACATCAATCTTTCAACTTCTATCTTCAGACTTCTGAGTCCACTCTTACTTCCGACTCTTGATTTCTGGCTTCTTACATTCAACTGCTCTCTTCGGACTTCTTTCTTCCAACTAACTTTCGACTTCTTACTTCCGACTTCCGAGCTTATACTTGTAGCTGGGTGGTCGAGAGAAGCAACGGTCACTGGGGCGTCCGGTTGATACTAGCTTACAGCTGGGCAAGACCTGCTGTCCTTGCAGCAGGTAACGGTTGGAGGCAGTGTTGTAATGTCCACGGTTTCTACAATGACCCACAAGGGTTGACGTGTCGTTAAACCCAAACCCAAGCAATCATTTACTTCTAGTTTCCGACTTCCGACTTATTTCTTCAAGCATTATACATCTATTGTGATTGTAAGAGACAGGACTTCTAATTTCATCACTTCTTAGTTCTTACTTCTGACTCTCTTCTTCCTGCTTCCTATGTTTAACTTCATACGTCCAACTTCTAACTTCCTACTTCCCACTTCTTACTTCCATTTTTATGCCCCCAACTTTGAAAAAGTTGGAGGGTCATATTGCTTCTGGTTTGTTCGTCTGTTCGTCCGTTCGTCCGTCCGTTACGCTTTTGATGCATAGCATAACTTTAGAACCGTGTATGCTAGGGTTTTGAAATTTCATATATGGATTCCTCATGGAAATTTAGCTGATGCGTATTTTTTTTCTCGTCCGGATTATGCCCCCTTCAACAGTTATTGCCCTTTGAAATTTTTTTAATAAAATCTTGTCAGCAAGATATCTCAAAAACTATTGGAGCTAGAGCCTTGAAAGATGGTGAATATATTGGTGGTGATGAGTAGATGAACTGATAAACTTTTGACAAAATTCCGAAAAATACTTTGTGAGTTATGGCCCTTTGTCATTTTGGTAATTTGTGCCCATTGTAATGTTAGCTTAAAGTGATGCATAGCATAACTTTAGAACCGTGTATACTAGGGTTTTGAAATTTCATATATGGATTCCTCATGGAAAATTAGCTGATGCATATATTTTTTCTCGTCAAGATTATGCCCCTTTTAAGAGTTATTGCCCTTTGAAATTTTTAAATAAAATCTTGTCAGCAAGATATCTCAAAAACTATTGGAGCTAGAGCCTTGAAAGTTCGTGCATATATATTGGTGGTGATGAGTAGATGAACTGATTAACTTTTGACAAAATTCTGAAAAATACTTTGTGAGTTATGGCCCTTTGTCATTTTGGTAATTTGTGCCTATTGTAATGTATGCTAAAAGTGATGCATAGCATAACTTTAGAACCGTGTATGCTAGGGTTTTGAAATTTCTTATATGGATTCCTCATGGAAAATTAACTGACGCGTATTTTTTTCTCGTCCGGATTATGCCCCTTTCAAGAGTTATTGCCCTTTGAAATTTTTTTAATAAAATCTTGTCAGCAAAATATCTCAAAGACTATTGGAGCTAGAGCCTTGAAAGTTGTTGATTATATTGGTGGTGATGAGTATATGAACTTATTAACTTTTGACAAAATTCCGAAAAATACTTTGTGAGTTATGGCCCTTTGTCATTTTGGTAATTTGTGCCCATTGTAATGAATGCTAAAAGTGATGCATAGCATAGCTTTAGAACTGTGTATGCTATGGTTTTGAAATTTCATATATGCATTCCTAATGGAAAATAAGCTGACGCGTATTTTTTTTCTCATCTGGATTATGCCCCTTTCAAGAGTTATTGCCCTTTGAAAATTTTAGCTCACCTGAGCCGAAGGCTCAAGGTGGGCTATTGTGATCGGTCAATGTCCGTCGTCCGTCGTGCGTCTGTCAACAATTTACTTAAATGACATCTCCTCCTAAACCAGTGAATGGATTTTGATATAATTTCACAGGAATGTTCCTTGAGTGACCCTCTTTCAAAATTACCTAAATCGTTCCGCTCCGTTAAACAAAATGGCCGTCAGAGCTAAAAATAGAAAAACCTTCAAATGACATCTTTTCCTAGGCAAATGGCCCGATTTGAAAATAATTTTACAGGAATTGTCCTTGAGTGACCCTCTTTCAAAATTGCCTAAATCGTTCCGCTCCGTTAAACAAAATGGCCGCCAGAGCTAAAAATAGAAAAACCTTTAAATGACATCTTCTAGGCAAATGGCTCGATTTGAAAATAATTTCACAGGAACGTTCCTTGAGTGAGCCTCTTCCAAAATTGCCTTAATCATTCTGCTCCGTTAAACAAAATGGCCGCCAGAGCCAAAAATAGAAAAACCAAACGACATCTCCTCCTAGGCAAACGGCCCGATTTGAAAATAATTTCACAGGAATGTTGCTTGAGTGACCCTCTTTCAAAATTGCCTAAATCGTTCCGCTCCGTTAAACAAAATGGCCACCAGAGATAAAAATAGAAAAACCTTCAAATGACATCTCCTAGGCAAATGGCCCGATTTGAAAATAACTTCACAGGAATGTTCCTTGAGTGACCCTCTTTCAAAATTGCCTAAATTGTTCCACTCTGTTAAACAAAATGGCCGCCAGAGCTAAAAATAAAAAAAACCCATTTAAATGGCATCTCCTCCAAGGCAAATGGCACGATTAGGAAATAATTTCACAGGAACGTTCGTCGAGTGACCCTTTATCAAAATTGTCTAAATCGTTCCGCTCGTTAAACAAAATGGCCACCAGAGCTAAATATAGTAAAACCTTTAAATGACATCTTCTCCTAGGCAAAGAGCCCGATTTGAAAATAATTTCACAGGAATGCTCCTTGAGTGACTCTCTTTCAAAATAACCTAAATCGTTCCACTAAAAAAATAGAAAAAACCTTTAAATGACATCTCCTCCTAGGCAAATGGCCTGATTTGAAAATAATTTCACAGGAATGATCCTTGAGTGACCCTCTTTCAAAATTGCTTAAATCGTTCAGCTCCGTTAAACAAAAAGGCCACATGAGCTAAATATAGGAAAACCTTTAAATAACATAGAAAAGAATTTCACATGAATGTTCCATGAGTGTCCTTCTTTCAAAATTCCTTGAAACATTCTGCTCCGTTAAACAAAATGGCCACCAGAGCTGAAAATAGAAAAACCTTTAAATGACATCTCCTCCTAGGCAAAAGGCCTGATTTGAAAATAATTTCACCGGATGGTCCTTGAAAGATCTTCTTTCAAAATTGCCTAAACTGTTACGCTCTGTTAAACAAAATGGCTGCCAGAGCTAAATTTAGAAAAACCTTTAAATGACATCTCCTCCTAGGCAAATGGCCCAATTTGAAAACAATTGAATAGGAATGTTCCTTGAGTGACCCTCTTTCAAAATTGACGAAATGGTTCTGCTTGGTTAAACAAAATGGTCACCAGAGCTAAAAATGGAAAAAAACTTTTAAATGACATCTCCACCTAGGAAATGGCTTGATACGGTATTAATTGCATAAGAAGGTTCCTTAGGTGATCCTTTTTAAAATTGCCCAAATGGTTCTGCTTTGTTAAACAAAATGGCTGCCAGAGCCAAAAATAGACAAACGTTTAAATGACATCTCCTCCTAGGTAAATGGGTCAATTTGAAAATAATATCACAGGTATGTTCCTTGAGTAACCCTCTTTCAAAATTGCCTAAATTGTTCCACTCCGTTAAACAAAATGGACGCCAATGCTAAAAATAGAAAAACCTTTAAATGACACCTCCTCCTATGCAAATGGCCCAATTTGAAAATAATTTCACAGGTATGTTCCTTGAGCGAGCCTCTTTCAAAATTGCCTAAATCGTTCTGCTCTGTTAAACAAAATGGCCGCCAGAGCTAAAAATAGAAAAACCTTTAAATGACATTTCCTCCTAGATACATGGTTTAATTTGAAAACAACTTCACAGGAATGTTCCTTGAGTGACCTTCTTTCATAATTGCCTAAATCGTTCCGCTCCGTTAAACAAAATGGCCACAAGAGCTAAAAATAGAAAAACCTTTAAATGACATCTCCTCCTAGGCAAATGGCCTGATTTGAAAATAATTTCACAGATATGTTCCTTGAGTGAGCATCTTTCAAAATTGGCTAAATCGTTCCACTTCGTTAAACAAAATGGCTGCCAGAGGTAAAAATAGAAAAACCTTTAAATGACATCTCGTCCTAGGCAAAGAGCTCGATTTGAAAATAATTTCACAGGAATGATCCTTGAGTGACCCTCTTTCAAAATTGCCTAAATCGTTCCACTCCGTTAAACAAAATGGCCGCCAGAGCTAAAACTAGAAAAAAACCTTTAAATGACATCTCCTCCTAGGCAAATGGCCCGATTTGAAAATAATTTTGTAGGAAAGTTCCTTGAGTGACCTTCTTTCAAAATTGCCTAAATTGTTATGTCCTGTTAAACAAAATGGCCCCAGAGCTAAAAATAGAAAAACCTTTAAATGACATCTCCTCCTAGGCAAATGGCCCGATTCGAAAACAATTTTACAGGAATGTTCGTTGAGTGACCCTCTTTCAAAATTGGCAAAATGGTTCTGCTTCTGGCATTGACTATGAACACCAACAGTCATGTTGGGTATTCGTTTTGGTGTAAATCTTATCAAGAGATGTGTGCTTATGTGCTTGGGGACATCTTCAAAAGTTACGTTAACGTCACCTGCACAACCCAATAGAAGTGTAATGCAATTTTTATTTATTCGTATCTTGTCACTTGTGTATGCCATTTTACTTTTGCAAACATAACGGAACGCAAAATCTTGAAACTCTGAAAGATTCACGATGTTGATGTGAATAGCTAGACTATAGTAATCAGAGTCGGTGGGGTATTTCGTCACCTTTGAAGGTGTAGAAACGTGTGTGTATTGTTCTGTCAACTGTTTACTAATTGATTAAGGATGAGTATGCAAATGTCTACGAAGCTACGGGTACAGATTTGTTTAACCAGGAATCAAAATTAAAGTACTGTAAATGGCAGTTGAATTTGTGTCCTTCGATTTTAAATACCCATGTCTCAAAACGGCTATGGTTTAAACGTTTAACTTCATTTTACAAAACAGAATTTCCTAGTGCATACTGTAAACTGGACAGGCTTTGTTATGCAATCAAATTCATTATGCTGTCTTTTTTAGTATTCGAGCAATAAAGGTTTGAGTATGATGTTGCGTTTTCAAAGTCCTCTAGTATATTTTGCCTGAAAAGTTTCATAAAAAATAATAAAATACTTGCCAAGATGCCTTGAGGATTTCTTCTTTTTCAACAAAATCCAGCCAGTTTGAAGTCATTTAATATTGTTCAACTTTACATGTTACTTTTTTATATTTACCAATAAAATTTTTTCTTTATATTGAGTTGTTATTTTCACTTCTTTTATTTGCACTTACACTATAAGTCAGTACCGTGGCATTAAAAGCTTCACTACCAATATACTACTGAACTTTAATTTTGATCAAATGTTCATGATTATGGAAATTTCAAAACATGTCTATACTTAACAAATTAATCGTGTGCTCAGCCTATAAAGGATTTTTATAGGAAGTTCCTTATTTATATATTGCATATTTGGATAAACAGAGCTGAGGAAACAGTGAAGACCAAGATGACACGCTGTAGAACTTGGCATCTCATCGGGATCTATAATGTTGTCACTTAAGATTAGGTAGTTTGTTTGTTTGTGTTTGAGTTCTATGTCCCACAAACACCTATGGTCATTAGGTAGTAAATTGTGCTTGTTAAAATTTGAGAACAAGAATGATATGGAGTTGAGGTACCCGCATAAAAATGACCCAATTTCAGAGTAATTTAACAGGAATTTTCCTTAGATGACCCTCTTTTAAAATTCCCCAAATCCTAAAAATACAAAAACCTTTAGATGACACCTTCTCATCTCGAGGCAAATGACCCATTTTCAAAATAATGGTCTATTTCAAAATAATTTCACAGGAAGACTTTGATCCACATCTCCTTAAAACAGTGAATCCTTCATTTCCATAAGCTTTGAAACATCTTGGATTCAGGTGAGCGATTCAGGGCCACCATGGCCCTCTTGTTTTAATTATCCCCTCGCACAACATAGTTGTGAGGGGGGATATAGCATTTGTCCCGTTCGTACTTTTGTCATCGCTCTAGCGCCTACATTTCTTGACCGATTTTAATATAACTTCACACAAATGTTCCCTATTAAAAAAATCTCGAGCGAGTTCGACTTTCAAGGTCATGACCTCAAGGTCAAGGTCACTGTGGCTATTTTTAGAAAAACTTTGTCATCGCTCTAGCGCCTACATTTCTTCACCAATTTCAATATAACTTCACACAAATGTTCTTTATAAAGAAATCTCGGGCGAGTTCAACTTTCAAGGTCATGACCTCAAAGTCAAGGTCACTGTGGCTATTTTTAGAAAAACTTTGTCATCGCTCTAGCGCCTACATTTCTTCACCAATTTCAATATAACTTCAAACAATTGTTCCTTATAAAAAAATCTCGAGCAAGTTCGACTTTCAAGGTCATGACCTCAAGGTCAAGGTCACTGTGGCTATTTTTTTAGAAAAACTTGATCATCGCTCTAGCGCCTCCATTTCTTCACCAATTACAATATAACTTCACACAAATGCTCCTTATAAAAATATCTCGAGCGAGTTCGACTTTCAAGGTGATGGCCTCAAGGTCAAGGTCAGTGTGGCTATTTTTAGAAAAAAATTGTCATCACTCTAGCGCCTGCATTTCTTCACTAATTTCAATATAACTTCACACAAATGTTTCTCATGACAATAGCTCGAGCGAGTTCGACTTTCAAGGTCATGACCTCAAGGTCAAGGTCACTGTGGCTATTTTTAGAAAAAATTTGTCATCGCTCTAGCGCTTACATTTCTTCACCGATTTCAATATAACTTCACACAAATGTTCCTTATGACAATATCTCAAGCCATTTCGACTTTCACCGTCAAGGTCACAATGACTATTTTTAGAAAAACTTTGTCATCGCTCCAGCGCCTACATTTCTTCACCGATTTTGATATAGCTTCACACAAATGTTCCTTATAAAAATATCTCGAGCGAGTTCGACTTTCAAGGTGATGGCCTCAAGGTCAAGGTCACTGTGGCTATTTTTAGAAAAAATTTTGTCATCTCTCTAGCGCCCACATTTCTTCACTGATTTCAATATAACTTCACACAAATGTTTCTCATGACAATATCTCAGCGAGTTCGACTTTCAAGGTCATGACCTCAAGGTCAAGGTCACTGTGGCTATTTTAAGAAAAACTTTGTCAGCTCTCTAGCGCCTACATTTCTTCACTGATTTCAATGTAACTTCACACAAATGTTCCTTATGACAATATATCAGCGAGTTCGACTTTCAGGGTCATGACCTCAAGGTCAAGGTCACTGTAGTCATTTTAGAAAAATTTTGTTTTCGCTCTAGCGCCTACATTTCTTCACCGATTTCAATATAACTTCACACAAATGTTCCTTATGACAATATCTCTAGCGGGTTCCACTTTCAAGGTCAAAGTCACTGTGGCTATTTTTAGAAAAACTTTGTCATCGCTCTAGCGCTTACATTTCTTCACCGATTTCAATATAACTTCACACAAATGTTCCTTATGACAATATCTCAAGCCATTTCAACTTTCAAGGTCAAGGTCACCATGGCTATTTTAAGAAAAACCTTGTCATCGCTCCAGCGCCTACATTTCTTCACCGATTTAAATATAACTTCACACAAATGATCCTTATGACAATACCTCGAAAGGGTTCGACTTTCAAGGTCAAGGTCACTGTGGCTATATTTAGAAAAAAATTGTCATGTCTCTAGCGCTTAAATTTTTTCACCAATTTCAAAATCTTTTTACACAAATGTTCCTCATGACAATATCTGTAGCGAGTTCCACTTTCAAGGTCAAGGTCACTGTGGCTATTTTTAGAAAAAAATTTTCATGGCTCTAGCGCTTACATTTCTTCACTAATTTAAATATAACTTCACACAAATGTTCCTTATGACAGTATCTCAAGCCATTTCAACTTTCAAGGTCAAGGTCACCATGGCTATTTTTAGAAAAACTTTGTCATCGCCCTAGCGACTACATTTCTTCACTGATTTCAATATAACTTCACACAAATGTTCCTTATGACAATACCTCGAGTGAGTTTGACTTTCATGGTCAAGGTCACTGTGGCTATTTTTAGAAAAACTTGTCATGGCTCTAGTGCTTACATTTCTTCACCGATTTCAGTATAACTTCACACAAATGTTCCTTATGACAATATCTTGAGCTATTTTGACTTTCAAGGTCAAGGTCACTGTGGCTATCTTTAGAAAAACTTTGTCATCGCTCAAGTGCCTAGATTTATTGAAGGATGTTAATAGAAATTCACACAAATGTTTCTTATGGTAATATCTCAAGTTGCTTTGACTTTCAAGGTCATGACCTCAAGGTCAAGGTCACTGTGGCTATTTTTAGAAAAACTTTGTCATTGCTCTACCGCCTACATTTATGATTTTAATCTAACTTCACACAAAAGATGCTTAATATCTTGAGCAAGATCTACTTCACGGCCATGGCCTCAAGTCAAGGTCCCTATGACTATTTTAAGAGAAATATTGTCATCACTCTAGAACCTACATTTATGGATGGATTTTTAAACAAACTTTACACAAATGTTGCATATGATAATATCTCAAGCAAGTTGGACTTTTGCCATTTCAGTGTTTTCCACACACCAATTGTCTTGTGCGAGGGGATTTGTATCGCATAAGATGCCTGTTTTTTTTTTAAAATAAAATCTTGTCAGCAAGTCCATATCTTGAGAACTATTAGAGCTTCATTAATCATTCTTGGTACAAACTTGCATCTAGGAATTGCAGCTGGAATGCAAGCATCCATATTTGACTTTGACCCATATTTCATGGTTCACCGACTTTGTGAATTATTGCGAACACCCTGACTTTCACCCTAATGTAAGAGTCCATTTCTCAAGATTTATTAGAGCTTCAATAATTGTTTTTGGTACACGCTTGCATGTAGGAATTGAAACTTCAATGCAAGTATCCATTTCTGACCTTGTACTACATTTTATAGTTCACTGACTTTGTAAAATAAAGTGACAACACTAACTATCACCCTCATGTAAGAGTCTGTTTTTAAGAGTTTCATTGATGATACTTGGTACATGCTTGCAACTAGGAGTGAAATTTTTATGCAGGCATTCATGTTTGACCTTGACCTAGATTTCATGGTTTGGTGACTGCGCCCCCACAGGCGCGACATAGCCTTCGGCAGATTTCTTTTTGTATGTTTTTGAGTCTTTAACAATATTTGTTGAATATTTTGCCATCTAGGGACAAGCAAAGGTTGGGGGCATTGTGTTTTACAAACACCATTTCTAGTTTATAATTTCCAACTTCCAATTTATAAATTCTAACTTCAGACTTCTTATGGAAGTAAGAAGTCGGAAGAAAGATGTGGGAAGTAAGAAGTTTACGGGTAGACGTCCAAAGTAAGAAGTCGGAATGTAGACGTAAGAAGTCTGAGGTAAGAAGTCTGAAGTAAGAAGTCGGACGTTGGAATTTAGCAGTCAGAAGCAGGAAGTTAGAAGTTCTAAGTAGGAAGTCAGAAGTAAGAGCTAAGAAGAGATGAAGTAAGAAGTTCCTACTCCATCACATACAATTATTTTAGGTGTGTAATGCAGGAAGTAATAAGTTAGAAGTAAAAGTCGGAAGTTAGAAGTCGGTAGTAAGAAGTCAAAGTTAGAAGTGAGAAGTAGTAAGTTGTCAGTAAGAAGTAGGAAGCTAGAAAGAAGAAGCTAATAGTCCCTCCATGGCTTCCATACCAGTCAGTTCCAGTGGGAATGGATAGAGATGCATGCCCATATCTCTCGACACGGGCAGGCTGAAGATACAGGCCCGTATCTCTAGCATCTGAGCGTAAGAAAGCTTCCACAAAGAAAGAAGATTTGAATGTGATGTCTGTAATTACAAAGCAAACTTTAAATGGAACCTTAAACGACACATGAATGTACACTACCAAGTCACGTGACTTCCGGTGAGTGGGAGGTTGAGCTGGCCCGCGGCTCAGTTCAGCCTCACACACACCCAAAGGCAGCGTGCGTCAAGATAGACGAGGGGTGGTCTAATCGAGAAAGAACAAGGTCCAAGTAACACAAATATTTATTTACAACGTCACTTCAATAAAACAGTACACAACACACACTCACACTTACGGGAAAAGTTACATATGGCCATGCGCATAATGCTTAGGAGCAATAAGTTAATTCCTTATCTGTTCCCATTTTAAGATGGGGAGAGATCTCTCTGGAAGTTAGACGCGACGCCTGTATGAACCCTTCATATGACTGTATGCGTCCTTCATGTTGGAGATGCGTCCTTCATGTGAGAGATTCGTTTCTGACTCTACGTCAAGTATGGATTACCCTCTTTGCTTGACGAAGTAGTAGATTAGATGCTACTATGGGCCACAGGCCATGGTAGATCTTTTAGCCCTTGTAGATGTCTGAAATTAACGAACATCTCATAATAATTTCTGCTAATCTCAGCTTTCCATATTCTCTCCCTGATGTGTGATGCCATGCCCGCGCAAGTGGGGGGTTGTGAAACTTTCAAGATAATTTGACCTTTGACAAATGCAATAATTGAAAGCCAATCCTCATTGCATGGGAAACCTGCATACACAGATCACTAGGAGTGGGCAAGCGAGCGTTATATCAACGTATATTCGACGTCAATGGTCATGACATCAACGTCAGTTTGGCGTCACGACGTTGCGGCCGAATACACGTGGTGGGACTGATATAACCTCAGTGCACCAAAGCTTACATTTAAGTCAAAACTATCACACTTAAGAAACGAGCGTATACATGTACAAATAAAATACAGAAACATTACACTTTTAAATGATTGAAATTGTCCCCTAGAATGCCATTGCGCAAACAACCAATGCGTTACCATAAATATAATGTTCTTCTAACAAAACATATGGCTGAAAATGACGGTTCAAAAGCTTGCCATTGTTCCCCACTTCTGCCCAGAATACAGACCGCGCCCACACGTTAGAACAGTGTCACTGCGTGAGGCCGTTCTAACGAGTACCCACAATCTGCATGCCAAAGCAGGAACACAAAAAAATGAGTGCACCAACGTCATATTAACACTGCAGCGACAATGCATCGCTCGGAGTACTCTGATATAAGTACAACGACTTTAAATAAGAATAAAGGGTACTCCCTCATGATGACAACCAGCCGTAGATGCTGGGACTCATCGCCTTGCCAACCGATGACGATTTAAGGATATCATTTTGTCAACCATCATCGAGTACAGTTTGCTCGCCCAGTCTTACAGGCTAGACCGGTGAGCAAAATGTACTCCCCTCAAAATAACTGGAAAATCTGCTTGGAGCCATATGATTGATAAAAAACATATCGCGCGTAGACGCAGGTGGCGTCTGATCAGGGTCTACAGAAAATGCATCCTGGCAATCTTTCATTAAAACTACCAATGAATCTGATCAGTCTTCAAACGAAAGAAGGAGAAAAAAATGTACAATAACATTACAGCGAAAATTCATTGCCGCGTCTGATCAGGACCTTCAATGCAATGAAGCGCATATAATGGCGTGTGTGACCTTAAACTGCGCCTGATCAGAATCTACACAAATTATATTGCAAAAAGATGCGTGCGTGCATGTCCTATGAACAAACGCCGTCTTACACGGTAACTTTAAATCCTAACGCAGTTATCTGTCCCTACAATGAACGGTACATAAATCGCCAAAATTATCTACCCTTACAATAGATGGCGATCCATGAAAGCAATAGATCCAGCGCTTAAGTTCCATTTCTTCTCTGCCAAACACTAAGGTGCCCCCCCCCCCTTATGTGCTGTACAGAGAAAAGAAATGGCAATATTAAGGATATTCTGCGACCAACATGGCTGAAATAGCACAATATGCACTTGAAAAAAGAAATTATGAATTCGAGCATTAAGCAAAGGTCTCAGAATTTTTTTTCTTATTAGTGTAAAAAATAACAGGGCAAAGTTTACTCAAGACAAAACCACTTAAATATCTGAATTACTATAACGAGAGAAATGTAAAATTAATATTGCAATAAATGCTCGTTTGTTTTAGACTTAGAACCAAATTGTTTATGAATAAATAAAAAAATATATTGCCACTTGTGTATGAGTAATTGCACAGGGAAGGTGCACCGGGACATATTTTTTCATAAAACAGCTCCAAAAGCGAATAATTAATTTTCGTTCACGTGGTGTGTAGAAAATTTCGAAACAAAATTCATCATGGCCGAACATCTGGGGATGTGTTTACACGCAAGTTCACACGTTCGTATTGACGTAACCATGACGGGATCGCCAAGGTACTTGATGTAATCTGAAACCCCAAACATACGCCTTTAAAACCGCACCATTCGATTTTCACATAGGAACTATCAAATACTAACATTTCAACAATACATTTGTTGTGTTACTCTGTGTAAAGTTTTTCGGCAAGGAGCCGAACAACCCCCTGGCTAATACATAAGATTAATACGCCACGGCACTTTTTTATCAGCGAAAGATAGAGTTATTTTTCGTCATATTTACATTATTGTAATGAATTTATGTACGTTATGAAATCTTCTTTTAGGATTCCAGGGGATGTCACCGGCAAAGAAAGATTATACACATTTATTCAATAAATACTTTTGAAACTACTTTTCATCCGCGATTGGTCTGAAGGGAGACCACTGTTATAGAAATGCTGGTTTCCGGATGGAGCCGAGTACTTTAATTTTTAAACAAGTTAGGCTTTTACAAGAATTTTGTCATCGCTCAAAACGAGATAAATGTATCGAGGAAAAGTGGTTCAGTGTAGCCTACATTTACTTTGGCAGCATTTCAGGCTAAATTTATGTCCAGACCAGCTCAGTCCTGCTCACGCACACTTATAAACGGCACAGACCGGTCGTTAGGGAAGAGTGATGTTGTAAATGCCCAAAGACGTAGTCAAAGAATCTTGAACCAGATATGAAGCCGGTAGCCAGATTGATGTCACAAACTGTCAATTTTTTCATGGAGGAAAATAATGGTCGCAGCAACAAGTTTCAATTGTTTTTATAAATATTTCTCTTTAAACCACAACCATTTTTCGTATCTTTCGCCTTTACATATTAAGTAAGTTATTTTACACCCCCTGACCAATATACTGCATATCGATCCGTCAGTATTTTATGAGAATCCTCGTGCAAGTCGTTGGTTACAAATGTAAACATTAGACACGTGTGAGAAGTATACTCCACCACCTAGTTTTACAAAATAGTGACACAGCATTAAACATGATTGTATTGCATTTTTTAGATATAAATGATATGTTTGACAAAATTATATAAAGTTAATGGAGATTTTAGGCGAAACAAAATTTAATAACAACTTTAAAATCACAGTAGCTAGTGTTAAAGATTGGTCTTAATTTGTTCCCTTTCTTTTTTTCTACCTGTAAACATTACACAGGTGTGTTCAGTCAGCCACAAAAATAAACTTACCTGCATATTTATCCCAATGAATGCAAGTTCATCTCTCCATACACAGAAAGGACTTCTTTTATTGTGTCAAGAAATGTGTAAAATAAAAAGACAAGATTTTTTTCCTGAACGCAAAACATGCCTTGGTTGAAAACACTTTATTTGAATTTAGTGCAGCTAATCAAAATTTAGATTCCTGGTGCACCTTAAGGAAACATGTAACTACTCAGTGATTTCTTTTTGTCATTGGTACTTGTGGGAATTTACCAGTTTTGATACACAAAGTTTGGCATTTTTAGCTCACCTGAGCCTTTAGGCTCAAAGGTGAGCTTATAGTATAGCCATGGTCCGTCGTCCGTCCGTCCGTCCGTCCACCATTTTCAAAGATCTTCTTCTCCTATACTGCAGGGCCAATCAAAGCCAAATTTCATATGGAGCCTCAGTGGGATGGGGGAACGAAAGTTTGTTCACGGGGTCTGGATCACATGACCAAGATGGCCGCCATGCCCATATATGGTAAAAAGCCTTCAAAAATCTTCTTCTCCAGAACCATAAGGCCAGTGGCCTTGAAACTTGGCATGTAGCATATGGTACTCGGGCCCATCATGGTTTGTACAAATGGTGACCCTGGGTTGACCTTGACCTATTTTACAGCAATGTCAAATTTGTCGACTTAGGCTTTTGCATGGGGCAAAGTGAAAATAATGGATTTATAGGAAACCATTGAAGACAGTGTCAACAAAATTTGTAGATCAGGTAAAGTAACTGAATACATGAATGTATATGGATCAGAAAGGTCAAGGTCATTCATTGGCCTTGTTCGCGGGTCTGGATCACATGACCAAGATGGCCGCCATGCCCATATATGGTAAAAAGCCTTCAAAAATCTTCTCCAGAACCATAAGGCCAGTGGCTTTGAAACTTGGCATGTAGCATATGGTACTCTGGCCCATTATGGTTTGTACAAATGGTGACCCTGGGTTGACCTTGACCTATTTTACAGCAATGTCAAATTTTCCGACTTAGGCTTTTGCATGGGGCAAAGTGAAAATAATGGATTTATAGGAAACCATTGAAGACAGTGTCAACAAAATTTGTAGATCAGGGAAAGTAATTGAATACATGAAGATCTATGGGTCAGAAAGGTCAAGGTCATTCATTGGCCTTAGACCAAGGTCATTCAGGATCCATATTTCAAACATTTTTTTCTCCAAAACTGCTGAGCCAATTTAAGTAAAATTTAATATGGAGCCTTTGTGAGTTGAACAAATGAAAAAATGCCAATACGGTCTAGATCACATGACCAAAATGGCCGTCACGCCCATATATGGTAAAAAGCCTTAAAAATTCTTCTCCTCCAGAACCGTAAGGCCAATGGCCTTGAAACTTGGCATGTAGCATATGGTACTCACGCCCATCATAGTTTGTACAAATGGTGACCCTGAGTTGACCTTGACCTATTTTACAGCAATGTCAAATTTGCCGACTTAGGCTTTTGCATGGGAAAAGTGAAAATAATGGATTTTTAGGAAACCATTGAAGACACTGTCACCAAAATTAGTAGATAAGGTAAAGTAGCTGAATACATGAAGATCTATGTGTAAGAAAGGTCAAGGTCATTAATTGACCTTAGACCAAGGTCACGCAGGTTCCATATTTCAAACATTTTTTCTCAGAAACTACTGAGCCAATTGAAGTGAAATTCAATATGGAGCCTTTGGGAGTTGAACAAATGAAAAGCTGCCAATATGGTCTAGATCACATGACCAAGATGGCCACCACGCCCATATATGGTAAAAACACTTCGAAATTCTTCTACTCAAGAACCGTAAGGCCAATGGCCTTGAAACTTGGCATGTAGCATATGGTACTCGGGCCTATCATAATTTGTTCAAATGGTGACCCTGGGTTGAACTTGACCTATTTTACAGTAATGTCAAATATGCTGACTTAGGCTTTTGCATCGGAAAAAGTGAAAATAATGGATTTTTAGCTCACCTGAGCGTTTAGGCTCATAGGTGAGCTTATAGTATAGCCATGGTCCGTCGTCCGTCCGTCCGTCTGTCGTCCGTCCGTCCACCATTTTCAAAGATCTTCTTCTCCTATACTGCATTGCCAATCAAAGCCAAATTTCATATGGAGCCTCAGTGGGATGGGGGAACGAAAGTTTGTTCGCGGGGTCTGGATATAAGTTTTAAAATGCCAACAAATATTGAGATGGCATTTTAAAATTTATGAGCAGGGTAAATGACATTTTCTGCTGATCTAAGTAGGAAAATTGTCACCAGACAGGTGAGCTGTTCAGGACCACTGGTCCTCTGGTTCAGGTGAGTGAAGAAAAAACTCTGAACAATATTTTACTTTTCTAACAGGTATTTAAATAACTTTAAGAAATCAAGTTTATGTTCCAATTATATTAGTTGGCTAAAACAAAAGGGTTGCATTCAATTTCTTGCATATTCAGAGCCACTGTCATTTTTGCTCATTTGTCCAGGCGGCCATGTTGAATGTCCTTAACATATGAAGGATACTGACAAGCAAGAATAGCGCTGCATCTAAGATAATAAATAAAAATCATTTTACTCACTGCTATCGGCCTATGCTCGATACTGAAATATCGGCTCTGGGAAATAATGTCCTACACCCGATGTTGATCGGTCAGTTACTTATATAGTGATGTGTCAGTACACGTATACGATCACGCGATGGCCTTGCCACAATAGCTCGCAAAGTCGGGTCGCCTGATCGACACGTCACCTGTATGGAGTACCACATAGGTCAGCCAGCAGAGAATAACAGAGGGTTCAAGAAGGTTAGTTGGTTAGAAAATACGCCCTCTGACAAGATCTGTCTGATGTGACAGACATAACTTCGATCAAGAACATATGTTTAGGTGTGTGCAGGTCCGAAACCGTCCGAAAAGAACGAAGAAACCTACGTTTATCAAGGAAAAAATAATTGGACAGTTTTCTTGACAAGGCCTAGCTACCGTAGCACAAAAAATATAAACATTCGGTTAACTTGTAATTATGTCAGTATTGCACTCTTGTAAGAGAACAAGTAATTACATGCCTATAAGTTTCGGGTTGAAAAAAATAAGAAACACCTTGTCGTGACAATGTGGTTGAATTAGAAGGCCCTAGAGAATACAAGCCGACCTATGTTTGTCAGACCTGTGGTAAAAACGACGTCGCGTATACTAATGGTGGAATACTGACTCATTGTCGCACCTGCTTTAGCAGGAAGACATAGGCGTGCAAGTTTCCGTCCGTCCGTTCGTTCGTCCGTCCGGTTGTCCGTCCGTCTTTCCGTCAAAATTTAACACTGGGTGTCTTGTCATCGCAACTCCTCCTACAGTTTCATACCGATTATTTTGAAACTTTGCGTGTGTTTTTGCCATGGTATGAGGATGCGCATGTGGTTTGGACTTTTTTGTCACTTTTCCGCATTGTGAACTTAGTCATTTTTAACCTACAATTGATATATGATTGGTACCTCTAGTCATCGCAACTCCTCTTACAGTTCTATACCAATCATTTTGAAACTTTGCGTGTGCTTTCGCCATGGTTTGAGGATGTGCATGTGGTTTCGACATAATTCTCAGAATATTGTTTTTTCACTTTTGCACATTATGAACTTAGTCATTTTTATGCTTTAGTTGATATACAATAGGTACCTCTTGTCATCGCAACTCCTCCTACAGTTTCATACCGATCATTTTGAAACTTTGTGTTTGTTTTTGCTATGGTATGAGGATGTGCATTTAACTTCGGATCAATATTTTTCACTATTTGCACATTATGAACTTAGTCATTTTTAACCTTCAATTGATATATGATAGGTACCTCTTGTCATCGCAACTCCTCTTACAGTTTTATACCAATCATTTTGAAACTTTGCATGTGCTTTTGCCATGGTATGAGGATGTGCATGTGATTTCGACATAATTCTCAGAATATTTTTTTTTCGCTTTTTGCGCATTGTGAACTTTAAGCTTCAATTGATATACAGGAGGTACCTCTTTGTCACCGTAACTCCTCTTATAGTTTTGTACTAATCATTTTGAAACTTTGCATGTGTTTTTGCCATGGCATGAGGCCCTGCATGTGGTTTGGACTTAATCGTCGGATCAATTTTTGTCACTTTTTCCACATTGTGAACTTAGTCATTGTTAACCTTCAGTTGATATATGATAGGTACCTCGTCATCGCAACTCCTCTTACAGTTGTATACTAATCATTTTGAAACTTAGCTTGTGTTTTCTCCATGATATGAGGATCTTCATATGCTTTGGATATAATTCTTGGATCAGTTTAGTTCATTTTATCACATTGTGAAATTAGTCAGTTTTTCACCTCACATATATAGGCTATGGATTCTTCTAAAAGCCCTATATTCATCTCTTCTGCCTTAAATAAACTTTTATTTTTTGTGTTGGGCAGGTGGGGAGCAGGTGCGACATCAACTTCACCGAAGTTGAATTTCTGGTTTAATAAACAGTCATGAATAAAATTCGTTTTAAGTGCCATATGATAAATAGAATCTTGCATTCGTGCTCATGTATTATTGAATACATTAAACTCGTTGAAGAAAAGGGATAAAATACTCGGCAAAGCCTCACATTTTATCCCTTTTCCTCAACGCATTTAATAAATTCAATAATACATGAACACTCATGTAAGATCCTCTATATAAACATATTTTAAGACTGGTATCACATTATAGGGGATCTGAATTGAGCCTGCACTTTGTCTTTGGCCCATTTTGGAGATTCCCCGTACAAAATGGATCAACCATTTATAAATCTCATAGTTGTTGAGCCTATGCTGAACGATACTTGCATTTAATATACCTAATGGACACAAAAATTTAAGGGGAATGGATACACCTTCAGTGGAGGCAACTCCTGCAAAAGTATTTTGCCTCCCATGTCAGTAGGGGTCAACTCTTAAAGGAAAGAATTAGTTCCTGGGGAGCAAATTCTTTCCTTTAAGAGTAGACCCTTTATTCAGTGAGACAGAGCTTATAGAAAAGCGAACAGGATGTCCCAAAAATTGTCGTCCTTTGAAAAATGGCTGAAAAAATCTGCCAGGTGTTCCCATTCGCCTTAAGTAACACATATCCTTATGTTTCAGAAGTAGGACAGTCAATCTTGAGAGAGTTAAAGGGAAGCTACGACAAGAGCTGGATGCAATAGAAAATGAAGAAAAACTTATTGCAGAGTACAAGCAGGAGATGGAACTGTTACTACAGGAGAAGATGGCCCATGTTGAAGAGCTGCGACTTATACATGCCGACATCAATCTGGTGCTTTTATTGTTACTCATAAACCTCTTTATAATTAATACTACACCACAACCTCTTTATAACACTATTAATGGGGTCCAAAGCTAAAACCGTGTTACTTAAACAACCATGTTATATCCAAACAAAAATGTATAGATTACATGAATATAGAAAAATGACCATTTATGGTCATTTTTCTACATAATCTATACATTTTTTTGGATCCATCTTGAAACTATGCTATATCCATAACCATGTTATAATGAACAGTGTTATAATGAGGTTGCGATGTATTTGTGGGTTCCAGAGCAGAAACCGTCTTAGTTAAACAATACTGTTATATCCAAACAAAAATGTATAGGTTATATACATGTACATGTATGTATATAGAAAACTCTAGAAGCTCCCACGAGGTAGTGGTTATGCTACTCGCCTTGTAAACCAGGGGTCGCAGGATCGATCCCGGGCTTCTTCAGACTTTCGGATGAAATTCTGTTCTAACCCTTGTGTTCTTACCCAAAATAGAATATTCTCGTGTATTTGATAAATGCACTGGTTGAATACGACCTCATATGCACCGTCGATAAGGTTGACATCACAGCATGTTGCGTGACGTCACTTAACATTCCTCTAGTGTCATCACAATATGGCGGATGTTGATAACCGAAGTGACTATAGCATCCCGGGCTTCTTCAGACTTTCAGATGAAATTCTGTTCTAACCCTTGTGTTCCTACCCAAAATAGAATATTCTCGCGTGTTTGATAAATGCACTGGTTGAATAAAACCTCATATGCACCGTCGATAAGGTTGACATCACAGCACACTGCGTGACGTCACTAAACATTCCTGTAGTGTCATCACAATATGGCGGGCATCGATAACCGAAGTGACTATAGCATTAAAAATCCGCGCTAAAAATGGAAGGTATTCAGGAAAAAGAATCCGATATGGGTGTGAGGGGTGGAAAGAAAAATCCGTTCCTCGAGATCACTGTCCGGCATCACGAGGCTTGCCGAGTGATGCCGGACAGTGATCCTGAGGTAAGGATTTTTCCATCTACCCCTCAAACCCATATAGGATTCTTATAATCTTCAATACCTGCTGAGTCGGCAAGGTTCTGTCATAGAGATTGATCAGGAAATCTTTTCTACTCTCATTCTCTCCATTCAGCTAATACAAGCTGGGGAGTTGACAGTATCTGGCAAAAAATATGCACTGTACTGGATAATCACTTATGTATAAGCCTGTCCAGGAAAAGTGTGGTTAAGTCAACTGACTGACTCTATATAACATACATTGTGTTGACCGGGCAGTTAAACTCAAATCAAACAAAACATATTTACCATAAGTATTCAGACACCTTAAGTCCATAATGTACTTGTTCTATAATTTGAACAATTAACTGCCCAATGTTGTGTCTAAAAATAGCTGGATGGGTGGCAAACAGTGGATATTCTGACGAGACGCCACATTTTGTGGTGTCTCATCTGGATTCGCACTGTTTGGTCAGGCCTGTGTGTCCGAATGCATACCATAAATACGTAAACAATTTAATGTAAAAAGCTGCCTTCCAAACCCCACATTATTTAACCCTGTAGATGCCAATAACAACATTTTGTTATCTGCATTGTTGTCTGCCGGTTACTTTATAAGTCATTGCTCAAGGAACAGTCTGATCTGGGGCCACACTGTTTGCCTGATTGCAATAATATTTTTTAAAAAGTTTGCAAGAATAAGTCTCTGTGACCTATTCGGTAAGGGCGCTGATTCTTAATTATAAGGTTTATGACGCTTGGGTTCAAGCCTAGCTAGACAACAAGTTCTGCATCAGAAGGTGAGATGTGGTTTTTTGGGGGGTACTCCGGTATTCGCCCATCTCTCTGATTGACGAAATAAGTGAAATAATCTTGAAAGGGCTGTTGAACCAAAATCAAAAAAAGTTCACAGTTAGCTGCAGACAACATAAACAGACGTGTTACAACAATGAAACCAGAAATTTAGTTAATTATAGCCTTCTCCCCAACACAGTGTGACGAAAACCAAAGAAAACTAAAGCCTTGTTGCAGCTTGCTGAACACACACTACATTGATCACGGTGCTCAGTGGGGAAAAAAATTAAGTAAAATTAGAAAGAGAGTATTAGAATGGAAAACAGTGAAATAAAATATCAAATGAATGAAACACATTCAAAAGTTATTATTTATTTATTTTTTGGCTGGAAATAATTGTGGTGCATGAAATTACTTTGCTTGTATTTCTTATTAACTGTGCAGTAAATCCAAGATGGCGAACATTGCATTACGATAACACCCCCGTGTGACACAGTGCATTTTTTCACATCTCCAAAATGGCTATTATTCTGATGAAAATCCTTGATGTTTTTCTTATAAATACTGCAAACATAGGTTGTGGGTGCTCGTTAGAACCGCCTCATTGAGGCGGTTCTAACGAGTACCCACAACCTATGTCTTGGGACAAAAATAAGAAAAATAATTAATACCCCCGTAAACCCCAGTTTTCTCTATATAAAGTGGGGTATAGTGGGGTATAGTGGGGTCTTCATTTCGCGGACTTGTTCACGTGATGAATTTCAGCACAGGCAAGCATGAGAGGGTAGTTTGCTCAAGGGGAATATGGAAAATAATTGCCCTTGCTCTGTCCAATAAAAACCAACACTTTTTTGGACGGTTTTTTCTAAGAATATTCCGTCCTTTAGAATAGCGATGTCCATGCGGGCAGGCGGCCGGCTGGGCTTCCAAGTCCTGGTTTACCTTCTGGTTAACCTTTTTTCAAAAACCCATCCATAATGCCATTTGGCGTTTTTCTTGTTACAGTATAAGTTAGAATCACTTCATAAACAGATTTTCCCAAACTAAATATTTACATCACATATAATGAAAACCACTTTGAACCCCACTTTCTATAGAGAATACTTGGGTTTATAGGGTATACACTATTCTTATTATATCGGCTTCAAATCATACTTTGTGACTACTAATTAGCAAACACCTACAAACTATATTTTGAGCAGAATTTAGAGAAATATTACAAATTTTCTTCAGAAAAATACAAGATTTTGAGATATGAATGAATGTGCTGTCACATGGATGCGATATGAGATAATGTTATCTTAATGACTGTGTAGAGCCGTGAATGATAACTTTTTTTTCATATGCATGTTATCTTAATGACAGATGGAGACCACAATTAAGCAGGCAGAAGAGGAGAAGAGTCGTTGTTTGGACAGTGTTAAACACTTGTATGAGGACTACAGACCACTGAAGGATGAAGTGGATGGTTTGAGGGCTAAGATTGGTTTAGATAGTGTCCCCGACTTGCAAGACGACGAGGATAAATTGACACCAAAGTAAGAAGCACTGCAAATGCCCAAACTCTATTAATGCCCATTTCTGTCGTAACTCTGAAAATGAGTAGTTTAATAGTTGAGTGAGTTAAGGGTAATACTTTTTAATCCCCCGCTGCGAAGCAGAGCGGGGATTCTAGGAATGGCCTTCGTCTGTCAATCTGTCCGTCAATCCATCCGTCTGTCTGTCTGTAACACTTTCTTGTCCGCTGCATATCTCCTGAACCCTTTGATAGATTTTCATCAAACTTAGGTCAATTATTCATCTCAGTGAGCTGGTGTGCAGAACCCATAAATGAACCATGCCGACTCAAGGTCAAGATCATGGTTGAAGGTCACAAGTTTGAAACTTGGAATTTTGTGTCCGTTCCATATCTCCTTTACCCTTGGAAGGATTTTCTTTAAACTTTGGTCAAATATTCTTCTCAGTGAGCTGATGTGCAGAACCCATGTCCGTCCATCTGTCTGTCCGTCCATCTGTCTGTCCATAACACTCTCTTGTCCACTCCATATCTCCTGAACCCTTTAATAGATTTTCATTAAACGTTGGTCATTTATTCGTCTCAGTGTGCAGAACCAATAAATGAACCATGCCGACTCAAGGTCAAGGTCACAGTTGAAGGTCACAGGTTTGAAACTTGGAATTTTGTGTCAGTTCCATATCTCCTTTACCCTTGGAAGGATTTTCATTAAACTTTGGTCAAATATTCGTCTAAGTGAGCTGATGTGCAGAATCCATAAATGAACCATGCCGACTCAAGGTCAAGGTCACATTTGAAGGTCACGTGTTTAAAACTATGAATTTTTTGTCCGTTCTATATCTCCTTTACTCCTCAAAGGATTTTCATTAAACTTTGGTCAATTATCCCCCTCAGTGAGCTCATGTGCAGAGCCCATAAATGAATCATGTCGACACCAGGTCAAGGTCACATTGGAAGGTCACAAGTTTGAAACTTTGAATTTTGTGTCCGTTCCATATCTCCTTTACCCTTCAAAGGATTTTCATTAAACGTTGGTCAAATGTCCCGATCAGTGAGCTGATGTGCATTACACATAAGTAAATCATGCTGACTCAAGGTCAAGGTCACAGTTGAAGGACACAAGCTTGAAACTTTGAATTTTGTGTCCGTTCTAGATCTCCTTTACCCCTAGAAGGATTGTCATTAAACTTTTGTGAAATATACCCCACAGTGAGCTGATGTGCAGAACCATAAATAAACCTTACTTTTTTTTTTAGGGATGCTGTACATACGACAGTCTACTCGTATAAATATAGCAACAATACCTAGTTCTATAAGTCAATATATAATTAACAAATAAGTAAATACGTGTTAAATTGGGTATATATATTATTCTCCCGACGTTGGATATTATTCTCCCGTCGCTGTAGAGAGACTGTTGGATGTGACAACGCCGCCTATCGACGCATATCTTCGACTGGCCCACAAAATGGATTGATGTGTTAATACTATATATATGTATACTGGCTACTTAGTGACTTTTAATGCCCATGGTTTTAACTACATATACGCATGTGACATTGAACATAAACTAAAAGCCCAAAATTCAGCAACAGCTGTTGAGCCTTTAATAGGCTGGATCCCTACAACAACAACATGCTAACTCAAGGTCAAGGTCACAGGTGAAGGTCACAAGATTTAGCCTTGATACAAAGTGCGGCGGGGGATTTGGCTGTCCTTCAGACTGCTTTCTTGTTTTGATTTTGGTTTTACAGTCCTTTCACTTAAATGCCTATTGAGCCAATTTTTATTTAGAGGTATTGAAACCTGGAGAAGCCGGCAAATAATCAAGCGAGGCTCAAACTCACAGCAGTAAAAGACCTAATTTTTAAAGAGTCTGTGGTCTTACACACTAGGCCACAGAGGCCCATTAAGGGGAAACATATAGCTTCAATAAAACTGGGTCGGATAGTCTTAGAAATCAATTTAAAATAATAGAATTATTCGTGCAAGTGAGGCTGGGCAAATTCTGAAAGGTCTGTTGCAGTAAATTTGAATGTAGTGGAAAACAAGCTAATTACATTTTGTTACAAATATGTGCCATAAATATTCAAGGCTGTATGACCAGCCACCCTTTGTGCTGCAAAGAACACACCAGCCTCTGTGTATCCATGCATGCCTTACAGACAAATTTCAATAACTCAAACTCCATGGGACGATGAAAATTTGTTCGAGATAGGGGTAGTTTGAACTGCTGAGGTACATTATGAGGTAGGTATAATAGGGATTATTTAAGAATACCTTTACCATCTTCCATAAAATAAAGGTATGTTGTGTGTTCTCATTGAGGCGACTCTAATGAGAACACAACATACCCTTTAACCCATATCTTGCTGAATATTCATCTAAGCCACACCCATTTCTGTCTATCAACCAATCAACTTACTTGATGTAATTTATTGCTGCAAATTCATAAACTGAATGCCAAACACTGTAGATCCTGATCAGATGGCTTCTTCAGAAGCCATCTGATCTGGATCGACACTGTTTGCAAAGATAGGGTTGTCGTGAACAGCAAGATAAGGGTTAAAGATAAAATCAGGGAAAACATCCTTAAGATATCCAAATATGTGGATATCTTGAGCTAATTGATGAATTCTCTATGGAGTCAAAAGATAGTTTGAAATAGCAGTGGTAAACAAGCCATCCATTTTCAAGTTTTTGAAATTTCACTGTACTTAAACTAAAGTTATAGTGGCCTGTGTCGAAGCAAAGGTTTGGCTCACACAGAGAATATTGTCTTCAATTTTGATTTGGGTTAACCTCCATTGAAAGTCCCTTCTGTTTTTCAATCCAAAATAGACCATAACATCTTGTGTTCCACAGCAGAAACCATGTTTATAATTAAACAACCATGTTATAAACAAAAAAGGCAATACATTTGGGGGTTGTTCTGAAAACCATTTAATATCCCAAACTGTGTCAAAATGAGCTGTAATATAGTGATGTTTATGTGTAATTTTCCAGTCTCTTGTACAAGAAGCTGCTTTGGCCCCCGCCCATCGGTGCTTAGAGAAATAGATGGGCTGCAGGATGCTTCCACGCAGAGCTGAAACCGACTGCACACATTTACTAGTAAACCATTTTGAGGATCTAAGCCTGCCTAGGCAAAGCAGTGCGAGTCCATGCTTATAAACCCTATTGGTTTCATTGGGCGACAGGGCTTTAGATGTCATTTCATCTCTATGTTTGGTAAAAGTCCCACAAAATTGGAAGCAATGTCTCCAATATGACCTATACACTGTTGACGGGGACGTTAAATCTCAAACAAACAAAACAAGTAGCTGCACGTTCATACAGGTGTGTCTGTTCTATAATGTTGCAAAATGATGTAACAGCATTGACATTCATTGACAGTCTAAAGTTATTGTTTTTTAGCTCACCTGAGCAAAGCTCAAGGTGAGCTTTTGTGATCACCTTTTGTCCATTGTACGTGCGACGTGCGTAATGCTTCGTCAACATTTATCTTGTTAAGAATCTAGAGACCACAATTTTGATTTAGTCTTCATGAAACTTTAACAGAATGTTTGTCTTGATCTGGGTCAAGTTCGAATATGGGTCATGTCAGGTCAAAAAGTAGGTCAGTAGGTCAAATCATAGAAAAACCTTGTTCAGACTCTAGAGGCCACAGTTTTGGTCCAATCATCCTGAAACTTGCTCAGAATGATTATTCTGACAATATCTTGGTAATGTATGAATATGGGTCATGTTAGGTCAAAAATAGGTCAGTAGGTCAAATCATAGAAAAACGTGGTTAATGCTCTAGAGCCCTTGTTTTGGTCCAATCATCCTCAAACTTGCTCAGAATGATCATCCTGACAGTATCTCGGTGAAGTTCGAATATGGGTCATGTGGGATCAAAATGTAGGTCAGTAGTTCAAACCATAGAAAAGCCTTGTTAACACTCTAGAGGCTATAGTTTTGGTCCAATCATCCTCAAATTTGCTAAGACTGATCATCTCTACAATATCTAGGTCAAATTCGAATATTGGTCATGTGGGGTCAAAAAGTAGGTCAGTAGGTCAAATCATAAAAAAACCTTGCTTACACTCTAGAGACCGCAATTTTTAGCTTTTATGATCACCTTTTGTCCGTCGTAAGTGCGTCGTGCATCAGTATGCGATGTGCGTCGTCAACATTTACCTTGTTCATCCTCTAGAGACCACGATTTTGCTTCAATCTTCATGAAACTTTACCAGAATGTTTGTCTTGATGATATCTGGGACAAGTTCGAATATGGGTCATATCAGTTAAAAACTAGGTCAAATTCCTTGAAATCCTTGTTCACCCTCTAGAGACCGTAGTTTTGCTTCAAATTTCATGAAAATTTACCAGAATGTTTGACTTGATGATATCTGAGTCAGGTTTGAATATGGGTCTTGTCAGGTCAAAAACTAGGTCAAATTCCTTGAAAACATTGTTCACCCTCTATAGACTTCAATTTCACTTCAATCTTCATGAAACTTTACCGGAATGTTTGACTTGATGATATCTGGGTCAAGTTTGAATATTGATCATGTCAGGTCAGAAAGTAGGTCGCTAGGTCAAATTCCTTGAAAACCGTGTACCTCAAGAGGCCACGATTTTTGCTTCAATCTTCATGAAACTTTACCAGAATGTTTGTCTTAATGATATCTGTGTCAAGCAAACAGTGCAGACCCAGATCATACTGCTCCTGATGAAGCATTCTGATCAGGGTTGACACTGTTTGCCATTCCATCTGCACTTGGAACATGAAACAAATTTGTAAAAATTTTAGGAGGATTACAGCAAGTCCTAAAGGTGTCCAAATTTTTAGGATTTTACAGTATGCCTTTAATGATCCATTTTAAAATTAATGTGCAAGACAAATTACATGCTTAAATGAGTGGAGCATGATAAAAGTGTATAACCTTGGCGTTAGTCTTCACTTAGTTTTTGCTATAGAAGGCTCATGCTCCCAACAAGACTCTGATTAGACAGTGCAAAGATATATCTGAGTTTTGGTTAGTCACACATGCTTGTAGGGTTTAATTTGCACAGCTCAAATGATTTGGTCTCGCACCACTGTATTTGAGGCCTGCTTTGGTCACGAGATGCAAGTTTGTTCAACAAAAGGTTAGGTTTGTTAGCTCACCTGTCACGTAGTCACGAGATGAGTTGGGATCACTTTTTGTCCGTCGTGCATGTGTGCGTAAACCTTTTCTTCAAACAACATCCACTAAACCACTGATGGGATTTTGACCAAACTTCACAGGAATAATCCTTAGATAGTTCCCTTTCAAAGTTGTTCAAATGGTTCCAGTCTGTTGCACATCAAGGTTACAGGAGCTAAAAATAGATTTTTTTCTACTGAAATTTTAAAAAATCTTTTTTTCTGAAACTGCAAGGCCCAGGTCTTTGATATTTGGTATGAAGCTTCATCTAGTGGACCTCTACCAAGATTGTTCAAATTATAGCCCTGGGGCCAAAAATGCCCCCGCTCCAGGGCCCTTTGGTTTATATAGGCTTATATAGGGAAATCATCATCATCATCATCATCATCAACAGATTTTTGATTAACATGCAGGTACAGGAGCAACGTCCACATAAGTGGGCCCCCTTCCAGGTAGCTGGCTTGCTGCACGCATGGCAGATCTTACACCAGATCTCCAGGCCTGTCTAGCATGAGGATCAATAGCAGAGAGGTTCCATTCTCTGCAATCTCTTTCTGTTAGCTGCTTCCAGGTAATCTTGGGTCTTCCTGGCCCCCGCTTTCCACCTACCTGTATGTCACAGGCAGTCTTGACTGCATTGTTGGAGCGTTCCACATGTCCATACCAGCAAAGCTTTCTCTCTTCCAGGATGAGGTCCAGGTCCTCAATGCCAAGACGCTCAAATAACTCACTGGACCTGATGGTGACAGTGTCCTGTGGCTTGACATTGCAGGTCTGTCTGATCATTGTCCTGTCATTTCGCTGTAAACGTTGGAGGTTTGGCTTTGTCAATGGCCATGTCTCACTGGCTTGGAGCATTGCGCTCCGCACACAAGAGCTATACACACGGCCACGTGTCTTGAACAAGAGGTGGCGGGAAGAGAGAACTGGTAGCAACTCCTTGAACTTCTTCCAGGCTGTTTTCACACGTGATGTAGGTGAAGGCTGCAACCACCCGCTGCAGAGAGCATATCACCTAGGTAGCAAAAGGAAGCTACAACCTCCAGCTTGTCGGATCTGACTTGGACTTGCCTCTGTGGTCTGCCATCTAAGGGGCGTGCAGTTCCTTGGCACTGTGTACACCTGTAATCAGGGTCCTCTATCAAGCGTTTGAGCCCACTGCATTTCTTGTGCACCCAGAACTTGCAGCCATTACAAAAGATACTGTTGCTGCCCACTCCAGTGCGACATACAGCGCATGGGAACTGGCCTGTACTCTGCAAGAGATCAAGACCTGTACCACAGATCATGATCTTTGTCTTTCCTGCATTCACTTTCAGCCCTTTCGCCTCCATTGCGTCTTTCCAAGTTAAGAGCCTCCTGACACATTCCTCAAGGGATTCAGCTATGATGACAAGGTCATCAGCATACAGGTCCTCCCAGCGGACTCCAGAGCGGAACTCGCATGACAAGGCTTCAAGCACAATGATGAAAAGCAGTGGGCTGAGAACAGCCTTGCTGAACACCCACCTTCACCTCGAATTCTTCACTGTAACCATCACCAACGCGGACACAGCTCCGAGCATTAGCATACATCCCTTGGACCAGTTTCACAATCCTCTCGTCCACTCCATGTTTTCTTAGTGCCCACCAGATGACTTTCCGAGGCACTCGGTCAAATGCCTCCTCCAAGTCTACAAAAGCCATGTAGAGTCTCCTGTTGGCCGCCAGATACTTCTCTTGCAGCTGCCATACAACAAAAATTGCGTCTGTTGTGCCTCTTCCTGGGACGAAGCCAAACTGGGAATTGTCGATGGACACCAACTGCCTAATGAGGCCATCCAGAACCCTCTCCAGGACTTTCATGACCTGTTCTGTCAGCTTGAGACCACGGTAGTTGCCCCGTTCCAATGCAACTACCGTTGAATCTTAAAAAATCTTCTTCTCTGAAAGCGCAAGGCCCAGGTCTTTGATATTTGGTATGAAGCTTCATCTAGTGGACCTCTACCGAGATTGTTCAAATTATAGCCCTGGGGCCAAAACTGGCCTCACTCCGGGGCCTTTTAGTTTTACATTGACTTATATTGGAAAAATCTGCTTCTTTGAAACCGCAAGGCCCAGGTCTTTGATATTTGGTATGAAGCTTCATCAGGTGGAACCTCTACCAAGGTTGTTCAAATTATAGCCATGGGGCCAAAAAATGTCCTCGACCCAGGGCCCTTTGGTTTTACATAGACTTATAACCCTTTTATATAACATATTTAACGTCACTACAGCTGAAGTGTGGGAATGTGTGGCGGCCGTAAAAAGTCTCCCTGCCCTACATCATATTATAGGCCTGGGGCCAAACTTGCCCTCGCTCCGGGGCCCTTTGGTTTTACATAGACTTATATAGGGAAAATCTTTAAAAATATTCATCTCTGAAACAACAAGGCCCACGTCTTTGATATTTGGTGCGAAGCTTCATCTAGTGGACCCATATCAAGATGGGTTTAAATTATAGCCCTAGGGCCAAAAATGCCCCTGCCCTGGGGCTCTTTGGTTTAACTTAGGCTTATGCAGGGAAAATCTTTAAAAATCTCATTCTCTGAAACCGCTAGATCCAGGTTTTTGATATTTGGTGTGTAGCTTCATCTAGGGGACGTCTGCCAAGATTGTTCAATTTATAGCCCTTGGGCCAAAATTGCTTCCACCCCGGGGTCCTTTGGTTTTACATTGACTTATATAGGGGAAATCTTTAAAAATCTTCTCTGAAACTGCAAGTCCCAGGTAGTTAATATATGGTGTGAAGCTTCATCTAGTCGGCCTCTATCAAGAAAGAGCTTGTTGTGTACATGTATATAGAAACAAAAGTTTTATTAATGAAAGAAGCATACAATGTATGATCAGATATGTACTCATTTGCCCTTAAACAAGGTATCATGAAAACAGGCCTGTATAATTTTGACCCCCTTGAATCCCACTTTTATATAGTAAAGCTGGGGTTAACAGTGGATAACCTTATTTTTTTCTTATTTCTGCTCTAAAATCGAGGCGGTTCTAATGAGTACCCACAATCTATATTTTAGATGAGGCAGTTCTAACGCATACCCGCAATCAATATTTTAATTAGAAATAAGAAAAATATCACACTTTTTCTTCTTAAAATTTTCCTTTTTTCGTAGGTATAGTAAGTTTACAATGTATTTATATAGGCATGTTTTTGTAATGAATCTGATATCTGGTAAATAAATCAATCAGCAAACTGCTCGTCAAATGATCTTGTTGTTGTTACTTGTTAGAAATGCCTATATTTGAAGTATAAATAAAATAAATGTCACACTTTTTTTGTCAGAAAAATGTGTTTTGAGATATGAAAAAATGCACTGCATAACATGGAATGGATGTTTTATCGTAATATTTTTACAGGTACTTAGAACATTCCAAGACAGAATATCAGTCAGAAAACCAGGCCCCTCAAGATCCACAGCCTCTGCCCCCAGCCCTAGCAGTAGCTGCACAGGTCCCTCAACAGATACAGATTCCCAGAAACAAACCGCCAGTTGAACAACCAAGGCAACCTTTCAGACAACAACCACCACCCATGAAGGTAATGTAATATATAGAGGATCTTACATGAGTATTCATGTATTTTTAAATTTATTAAACGAGTTGAGGAAAAGGGATAAATTACGAGGCTTTGCCAAGCATTTTATCCCTTTTCTTCAACGAGTTTAATAAAATCAATAATACTTGAGCAAGAATGCAAGATTCTATTTATCATATGGCATTTAAAACGCATATATTCAAGATTGTTTAATGAAAACGTCAATATTCGGCCACTAGTAAACGCGGCGTCTTTAAGGACTTCGTACATATAACGCTACAGGGTGTATCTAATTTGCATATTTAATCCACTAGTGGATTATCGAATTTATTACATGGCGTTATTACACTCTCAGACGCGACTTCATATGATAAAACAGTTATTTGTACAGTGAGCCTGCTTTATACGGACATTCAATGTCATCACAAAACTCTTAATACAGGCCTCATATTTTTTAGGCATTTGCAGGATTTCAGGCTTTTATAGCTTGATTTATTTCTTGATTTCAGGCTTTTAGATTCTCATTTGTGCGTATATAGTCTGTTTAAAAAACTATTTAACCCTTGTTTCTGACTATAAGTCAACCAAATTACTTTATATTTTCACAAACTCCATTACAAACAGTGTAGATCCTGATCCTGTTGTGGATATTTGTTTAACAAATATCCACAACATTTGTTTCTTACAGTAATGAAGGGACGGCCCCCATCCATTTGGGGCTTGAAGAAATAGATGGGCTGCATGATTCTTTCTTGAAACCAACCCGCACAAGAGTACTGGTAAACCGCTTAGAGGATCTAAGCTTGCCCAGGCAAAGGGGTACACGTTGGACCATCCAAGATTATAAACCCTATTGGTTTCATTGGGTGGCAGGGCTTGAGATGTCATTTCATCTCAATGTCGGGTAAAAGTCCCACAAAATTGGAAGTAACATCTCCAAAATGACCTTTACAGTGTTGATGGGGATATTAAACCTAAAAGCAAACAAACAAAAAAGTAATGAAGGGAAAATGTCCTTTTATTGCTTATTATACATGTACTCCATGTGCTGATCATTTGGATTTTTTACAGTGACAAATTATTTGATCCAGCACATGACAAAACCTACAATAAGATATGTGCACCAAACGAAGACTCAGATAAGCCTGCACATCTGCGCAGTCTGATCAGAGTCTTCGTTCTGTGCTCTAAGCATAGCTAAGGGCTTAATGCTCCTTCATGCAGCAAGAGAAGTCTCTGGTTAGACTATATGGATGTGCAGGCTGATCTGAGTCTTCATTGGGTGCACATGTCTTATTGCAGGTTTTATCGTGTGCTGGCTCATTTTTTACAGCAACAAATTATTTATAACAGCAAAATGTAAGGGAAGTAATACTGCCACTATGTGGGAGTCCTCTGTACAGCAGAGCCCACCTACAGTCAAACTTCAATGGCTTAGACACATTTGGGACTGTACCTACTTTCAGTTACCTCATTTGAAAGTGTAAACTGACAATTAACATGCATCCTTTTATACCAAACTGCAAGTCATTGTCTTTGCTACAATTATTAAAATAAATTTTCAGAAATTTCAGCTAGATTCTTTCCTTCTCCAGCTTACCTGGTTTGAATGGTCTGTTAGAATACTTGCGCACTGCTACTGTGATTGCGTCTGAGCCTTGAAAATAATTTCTAAAGCTAAAATACACTATTTCTGTAAGCATCCTTTCAGACAGAATGTAACACGGCGAGAAAATTTTATTCAAGCGACCATGTTGTTTATGACGTCTTTGTGGCAGGGCGACATAAGAAACATTGCACTATTTGACGTCGAGTTATGCTACTTGCCGGTGCCATGGCACTAAATGTAGTTTAACATGCCTCTCTGTCTGCAGTCTTTTTAGAGACATTTGCTAAATGTTTGCAAAACCTCTTAATTTTTTGGATTGTGGTATAAACTAAATATGTACATGACTAGTGTCTTTGATAATAGAAGACAGCACTTGAACAGCTGATCACCTGATTGATCAATTACTGTAAGTGTCCTAATAAATTATAAAATAAAAAGAAAATTTACTTATTTTGGGTGGATACCAATAAGTATTTCATCTTTGGTGTTTGCACTCCCAAAAATTTGGATCTTTTCCACACTCAAAATATTTTTGGTGTCCACCTCAAAGAAGTAAATATCCTCTATATTCCTAATTTTTCCTCTAAACATGGATTAGAATACTTGTTTGAAATTCCTCATTGAGGCAGATGTAATACCAGAAATTGGTTTACATTTTTTAAATGCATTTTTTTTTTAAAAAATATTAATATCAATGCCTGGAATGATTTAATGCATGTTCGGACTGGTCCACAGTGTAGATTGATCCAAGGTTTTAAACAATACTGCCTAATGGCGCCTATATCCTCTCAATAGACCTTGAGACCTCAGTTCCTCTGAGATGGCAATAGCAATTTGCATTTTAGTTTTTTATTTGTGCTACCAGGCAGGAGCATTCCTGGACACATTTCTAGTCTCTGTATCAGTTGGGGTTTAGAGATGAATTATTACACACACTTACTAACCTGATAAAACATGACTTATAATTTTTGCTGGCACTCCCAATAGATAATGTGTTAACCGGCTCAAAAATGACCTAAAATAGTGTTGACTGGGCTGTTAAAGTCCAATACAAACAAATAGATAAAGTGTTGACAGTCGAGCGATGCTATCCTGAAACATCTTGGGCCAGTTTTTCAAAACTAAAGACGTCATTATTAAATATTGTTACGAGCCAGGCGTAGCAGAAAGAAAAAGCAAACAAGCCTTTTGGAAAATTTTAACAAAATTTATTTACAAGTTAACTTAAACCTGTAGAAGTAAGAAAATTAAATGTACTTAGCTCTGTTATGAAATATCCTGAATGAATCTATTTTCCTTGATCCCACAGAATTCACAGTCCAAAATGAAAAGTAATATCCTTTAGAAATAACTTTTCTTAAATGCCCAAACATCAAACTCCAAAGTCTGACTCAATGAGAAAAATCAAGCTCTTTTATAGACCCTAAGATTTCTCTAGAACATTCCAGAGGGCTGTGGAATAAGATGAGGTAATTTTCTAAAAATAATGCAACCCAGAACTTTCTGGAAGGTTCTGAAGTACTTTTCCTTGTAAACATGTTGTTTACAAAAATGAAATTAATCTGTGACTCAGTTTTCTAGAATCTTCTATAAGAAGATTAACAAGATATTTATAGCACTATTAGGTCACAGTGGGGTGCAGTGGGAATCAGAAAAATAAATTCTTATGCATAACACTCCCCCTCTTCGAGGAAAAGAAAGATTTATGTAATAAAGCTTTCTTTTGCTTTAAGAATAATAAAGTATTGAGCATAGCATATAAAATTACATGTATCTACAATCCACTTTAGTAGGAAAGAAAAACACAACTCCTGACACTGCTCAAGCTCTTGAAAGGGCATCAGGGATAATGTTATCTCTCCCTCTGATATGTCTTATGTCTAAATTATACTCTTGTAGCATAAGACTCCACCTGAGCAACCGCTGATTTTTGTTTTTCATTTTATGTATGAAAGTCAGTGGATTGTGATCACTGAAAACAACAATCGGTGCAGTTGTAGGGGTAAGATAAACTTCGAAATGTTGCAGAGCAAGAATCAGAGACAAGCACTCTTTCTCTATGGTAGAGTAATTTCTCTGATGCTTATTAAACTTTTTGGAAAAGTAGCAAACTGGATGATCCACACCATTTTCATCTTCCTGCAACAAAACACTACCTGCACCTACGTCACTAGCATCTACAGCTAGCTTAAACTCCTTTTCAAAGTTTGGTGCTAAGAGAACTGGTTCACTCTTGAGTATGGCTTTAAGTTTATCAAAAGCATTTTGGCATATTGCATTCCAATGGAATTTTGTTCTTTTGCTGAGCAAATTTGTCAAAGGCTCAGCAATGACAGAGAAATTATTACAGAACTTTCTGTAATAACCAGCCATACCAAGAAATCGCATCAGCTGTCTTTTGCACGTGGGTACGGGAAAATTTGAGATAGCCTCAACTTTAGCATCAATGGGTTTCACATGACCTTGACCTACAACATGACCTAGAAATGTCAAACTTGCACGGCAGAATTCACTTTTAGCAAGATTGATTGTCAATTTGGCATTACTCAGTCTATCAAAGAATGCTCGAATAGTCCCAAGATGTTGATTCCACTGGTCGTTGTATATGATAGCATCATCGATATAAGCACTGCAGCCTTCCAGCCCCGCAATTACCATGTTTATTAAGCGCTGAAATGTTGCCGGAGAGTTTTTCGTTCCAAATGGCATGACTTTATAGTTAAATAATCCGTCTGGTGTTGTGAATGCCAAAACCTCCTTTGCTCTATCTGTGAGTGGAATTTGCCAAAATCCTTTCAGAAGGTCGAATTTCGTTATGTATTTGGCATTCCCGATGTTATCAATGCAGTCATCCATTCTTGGAATAGGAAAGCTATCTGTTTTACTTAAGGAATTAACTTTCCTAAAATCTGTACACATACGATATGTCCCATCAGGTTTTGGTACTAGAATACAAGGAGAACTCCATTCACTTTGGCTTGGTTCAATAAAGTCATTGTCTAATAGATACTGAACTTCTTCTTTAAGATATTTTTGTTTCACAGGAATCATCCTGTATGGGTGTTGTTTTACAGGTTTAGACCCATTTATGTCCACATCGTGAAATATTTTGTCTGTCCGTGTTGGAATGTCAGGAAATAATTGTTCATATTCAAAAATCAGCTGTTTCAGTTCATTCCGCTGATTTGGCTCTAGATGTGACAGTTTCTGGTCAAGATTCCGTAGAATGTCAGAATTCTGAAGTTTTGATGATGTGGGATCCGACTTCACTGAATTAATATCCTCACAGTCATTGTCACATGAATTAAGTGGAACAGAGCTAACTAGATTGACTGATGTTAAAGATGTATTGTCCCTATCTATGTATTCCTTAAGCATGTTAATGTGACATAGCTGCTTTAGCTTGCGCCTCCCAGGAGTGTTTATTATGTAATTTACGTCACTGATCTTTTTGTCTACAGTGTATGGACCATAATACCTGGCCTGCAACGATTTTCCTGGAATAGGCAAAAGAGCTAGTACCTTATCACCTGGTTTAAAATTCCTTTCTTTTGTCCCTATGTCATATAGCTGTTTCATTTTCCTTTGGGCTGACTGAAGATTGGTCCGAGCAGCCTCACACGCTTTTGAAAGTCTAGTTTTGAAATCAGACACATACTGAAGTAAATTCAGGGAGGTGTCATCATTGGAGAGAAATTTCTCTTTGAGAAGTTTCAGAGGACCACGAACAGTATGGCCAAATACTAATTCAAATGGACTGAAGCCAAGAGATTCTTGCACAGGTTCTCTAACAGCAAATAAAAGGAGATGGATGCCTTCATCCCAATCCTTCTCTGTGTCAAAGCAATATGATCTTATCATGTTTTTCAATGTTTGATGGAATCTTTCAAGGGCGCCTTGACTTTCAGGATGATAGGCTGATGACTTATACTGTACAATGCCAAGTTCATGCATTACTTGTTGAAATATTCCAGACATAAAATTTGAGCCTTGGTCTGACTGAATAGATTTAGGAAGCCCAACAAATGTGAAAAACTTCACTAAGGCCTTGACGATTGTCTTAGTTTTGATATTTCTTAAAGGAATGGCTTCAGGAAAACGTGTGGAAGCACACATAATAGTCAAAAGATATTCACAACCAGACTTAGTTCTGGGCAAGGGACCCACACAGTCTATAATTATTCGACTGAAAGGTTCATCAAAAGCAGGTATAGGCTGCAAATGAGCCTTAGGTATAGTCTGATTGGGTTTTCCTACCATTTGGCATGTATGGCAGGACCTACAATGCTGAGAAACATCTGATTTTAACCCAGGCCAGTAAAAATGATTAAGAATCTTGTGATAGGTTTTATTGACACCTAAATGTCCTGACATGGGAGTTTCATGTGCCAAGTTTAATATTTCAGGACGGTAAATCTGTGGAACCACTATCTGATGGTTGACAGTCCACTCGTCTTCTGCTGAGACGTCTGGTGGACGCCATTTTCTCATAAGAATGTCATTTTTGACATAATAACCGACTGGGACCTGAGATACTTCCTGCTCATCTAAAGCCCTTTCAAACAAAGGCGAAATTTCAGGATCCTTGTGCTGTTCTATAGCTAGTTGAGACCCGGACATTTTGTCATGGCCTAGATCTAAAGATGAGTTATTCTCATGAAAATCTGTCTGCTTATCAGGCAGGCTTGAAGACAGAGACCTTGTTATCTCGTCATTAAAAGACTGACCCAAAAAGGTATCAGTGAAATCAAAATCCTGTTTCCCATCAGTTTGCTTGGCCTTACGTGCCATAGCCCTTGTGACTGCACACGACGGATAAAGATCCCTGCTCAATGGGATCAGGCGGATGGTCTATGCAAGGATTAGTAGTCAAAAGTGGGTTTACCACAACCTTATCTCCAGCTAAGTCATTGCCTAGCAACAAATGAACACCTTTAAAAGGTAAAGAAGGTCTAATACCAACAGCCACTGAACCGGATACCAAGTCTGATGACAAATAAACGTTATGAAGCGGAACATTAACAAATCCACATTCCACACCCTGAATAAGGACACTTTGGCCCAAAGAAGTCTTCTCAGGAAAAGGCAGAGTATCTGCAAGAATAAGAGATTGAGAAGCTCCGGTATCTCGTAAGATTTTAATAGGGGTAGGATGGGCATAACTGTCACCATTAAGTGACACAAAACCATCTGATAAGAATGGTTCATAAATCTCCATAACCGAATTAGTCTCAGATATTTTAGTATCAGAAAGAGTTTCCTCCCTTACACAAGACTGTGGTTTTGGCCTTATAGAAGTCAAGCCTGTAGGCTTAAGTTCCTCTTGTCTTTCTCTTTCTTTCCTTCGCTTTAATTTTAAACACTCAGAGATCAAATGACCTGTATTTTTACAATAATAACAAACTACTTGAGATTGAGATAAGGGATTCTGGTCTTTGTTTTCACCAGAAGGTTTGGAAAAATTTTGGCTTCTGTTTTCACCAGAAGGTTTGGAAGGATTCTGGTTTTTATTTTCACCAGAAAGTTTGGGCATAGTACTAGATGTATGGCTATAACTACCAGAAGGATTACTGGGATAAAATCTTGGACCTGTCTGTGGATTATAAGGTTTTCGAGGATAAGGCCTGTTCACAACTGAGACTTTATGAGTCAAAGCATAATCATCTGCCAAACGAGAAGCCTCCTCCAAGGTTTCAACCTGTCTCTCATCGAGAAAAGATTTAATGTCTGAATTTATGCACCGTTTGAACTCTTCAACAAGGACAAGCTGTCTAAGTTTGTCATGATCAGAGCCTACTTTTTTAGAAGAACACCACCTATCAAATAATTGTTCTTTGGTTCGAGCAAATTCTACATGGGTCTGGGAAATTTCTTTTTTACAGTTCCTAAATTTCTGCCTGTAAGCCTCAGGGACCAACTCATATGCCTTAAGAATAAGCTCCTTGACCAGATCATAGTCTGAGCTTTGCTCGACAGTTAGCTGAGTGTAAATGTCTCGAGCCTTTCCGACAACAACGCTCTGCAAAAGTAAGGTCCAATGCTCTTTTGGCCATTTTAAATTTTCTGCAACTTTTTCAAAATGCAAAAAATACTTATCTACCTCCTTTTCCTGAAATGGCGGAACTAATCTGATGTGCTTTGTGGCATCAAAGTAACTACCAGAGTCAAAAACAGGGGTATGTTTCACCCTATCTTGACCCTGGAGTTCCATTTCCTTCAATCTTAACTGAAACTGCCTTTCTCTTTCTTTTTCTTCAATACTATATCTCATTTTTTCCTTTTCCAACTCGAGCCGTTCTTCTTTTTCTAATTTTTCTTTCTGAATGCGTTCCTCCATTTCTCTTTGTTTTTCCCTCTCTCTTTCTTCCATTTCTAATCTTTCCATCTGCATTTGTCTCTGCATTTCTCTTTCTTTTTCTTCCTTTTCATTTTTTTCTTTCTGTATGCGTTCTTCCATCTCTAATCTTAATTTTTCTAATTCAATTTGCCTTCCTATTTCAATTTGTCTCATTTGCAACTCAGTATGTGAAACCATAATGAGAGACAAAGCAGATGGATCGAAAAGTTCTTCATCAACAAAAAACTGTACCAAAATATTCTTAATTTCATGCTTCTTCATGCTTGTTTTGACAGTAGTGACCCCATCATGGGAAGCAATATCTAGCAAATCTGTCCTTTTGGCCAGATTAAACAACTCCTGAGTAAGCTGAGCCAAAAAGCTTCTCAAATCAAACGACATGTTTGCTTTTTGTTTGTTCTATAAAGTATTTATGGAAATACAGATTGCGGTTAATTTGACAAAGTGTTTTTTTTTGTTTTTTTTTTTGAAATGACAAGCCCAACGAGAATTTCACATGAAATGACAAGTACTATTTCACCTGAAATGACAGTTCACATGAAATGACAATCCCCTATATGCCTATAGGGAAATATCAATCCTGTGAAGCAACTGCAAAGTCTATTTGATAAGAAATGACAATTACCTGCGTCACATGAAATGTCGGTTTTAAAATGCTTAAAATGGTTTTATCCCGGACGAGCCCCCAATTTCTGTTACGAGCCAGGCGTAGCAGAAAGAAAAAGCAAACAGGCCTTTTGGAAAATTTTAACAAAATTTATTTACAAGTTAACTTAAACCTGTAGAAGTAAGAAAATTAAATGTACTTAGCTCTGTTATGAAATATCCTGAATGAATCTATTTTCCTTGATCCCACAGAATTCACAGTCCAAAATGAAAAGTAATATCCTTTAGAAATAACTTTTCTTAAATGCCCAAACATCAAACTCCAAAGTCTGACTCAATGAGAAAAATCAAGCTCTTTTATAGACCCTAAGATTTCTCTAGAACATTCCAGAGGGCTGTGGAATAAGATGAGGTAATTTTCTAAAAATAATGCAACCCAGAACTTTCTGGAAGGTTCTGAAGTACTTTCCTTGTAAACATGTTGTTTACAAAAATGAAATTAATCTGTGACTCAGTTTTCTAGAATCTTCTATAAGAAGATTAACAAGATATTTATAGCACTATTAGGTCACAGTGGGGTGCAGTGGGAATCAGAAAAATAAATTCTTATGCATAACAATATATTGTAAAAACTTTGATCATTTATCATGGCAAATATGCGAATATTTTTGCTGAAAACAAAAGTGAGCAGCTGCGCATTTTTTTCAGCAAAAATACCAGTGTTTTAGATATTGTACTTTTTAGAACAGTTAACAATTTGAACACTAATGAGCTCGTTTCGCTAATGATGCTTTGAACAACTGGGCTCTTATGTTTACATATGATACTTTCTTTCCAAAAATTTATGACACAATTTACATGACCATGGTTTTGTTCGCTCCATTTTCAGGCATGTTTATCCTGTCATCAACAAATTCACCGCAATGCTCCCATATGTCCACTGTGTAAAGCCAAAAGTCGGTCCAGAAATCCAAAGAAACCTAAAAGAAAACTGGATGAATGAAGTTCCTCATTTCTGGAAACTGTAAAATAAAGATCTCTATCTTGGCAGTTAGCAATGTGTTCGAGAGCCTAGTTAGACCGCATCTGTAGGATAGCACACTTGTGTGGCATAGTGTATTAAAGTCACCCATCTTTATACTGACATTAGACATTATGACAAAACTTGTTACAACAAAAAATTTTTGGAAAAGAATCATTAGCACTAGATGAGTTTGATAAAATTAATTGAGATATTCAATAGCACAGCAGGAGTCTGACTAATGGAGATTGTCAGTTTTTGATAGTTCAAAACGTTCAAACATAGTGGGAATCTGTTAGAATTGCCTTGTTTAGACGATACTAACAAATGCCCACAGCATACAAATATTGTGGAAATTTGCTAGAATGGCATTGATGAGGTGATTTTAACAGATTCCCACAGCATTTGTTTCTTACAGTTATTTAAGGGCATAGGGTCTTATCGAATTGCAAATTCGAAAAAATGTTATGTTTGTTTGTGTTAAGGTTTTACGTCCCCATCAACACTATAAAGGTCATCTTTGAGATTTGTTATTTCTTCATTAATTCGTAAGCCATGATGCCTCAATAAGGCAATTCTAGCAAGTACCCACAACATATGGTGAGATAGATAAATATTATCCTCATTGAAGCAGTTCTAACAAGCATCCACAACATACAGTAAAATTCTAGATTAAGACCACCTTTGTGACTGTTCAAAATTGAACAGTCCCAAAGTTGGTCTCTGGCCAGAGGACACTGTATACAGAAAACATGGAAAGAATAACTGCAATCTTCTAAATAAGCTTTTTATAGCAGAATTAGTCTTAATTTTAGGTGGTCTTAATAGCGGAATTTTACTGTATATTTTAATGGAGAAATAAGAAAATGAATACAGAAATATTTTCCGTACTTCTCCTTATGTGGAGCTAACAAATATGATAAAATATCCTAAAAGTTTCCGCAGTCCTGATTATCTTGAGCCATGGGTTCGGCTTTGCCCCTGCTCATATGGTGCTGGTGCTGGTGCTAGCTGGGGGTTTATATGATGCCCTACTTCTTGCTCTAGATACCTCTGTTTCTCTGTATTAGAATAACAGTAAAGCAGTCATGTGAGACTCTGGTCTTTTTCAGGTGAAAAAAAAATTTGGACAATTTTTGTTGCAACTACAGTAGAACTTCAATGGCTCAAACACCTTTGGGACCATGATAATCTGTTTGAGTCAGGGGTAGTTTGAGCCACTGAGGGAAACTGCCAGGAGGCATTACAGGGTGAATTTTGTGACATCTTTTTGGTGTTCGATAGTGAAATTTTATACTGTGTGTACTCATTAGAATCGCCTCATTGAGGCGATTCTAATGAGTACACACAGCATACATTACAAGGTAAAAGTCAAAAATCTCTGTAATTATGCCGCACTATTTCTCATTTAGAGGAATTTCCTAGAGACTGAAGAACCTGGGTGACTCAGCCATGGTAAAAGATCCATCAGTGTTCAAGCCCTGGACTTTGATATGCAGGAGTGAAACAGGGATCATATTTTGTGTCATTCTTGTCAATGTTAACAATGTTAAGTCTGTATGTTAAGCTCTATTTCTCAAATACTGAGGCCTACAGGCTAATAAAACTCATCTGCCTTGAGGCTGCTTCTGCCCTTCACCATTACTGACCTTGAAGTATTTGTACTTTTCACACTTGGCTAAACAATAATTAGAGCAATGAATGAATCCATTCGGTAAAATTCTTGTTCAAAACAGAGATTGTGGGCACATGTTTGAACTACCAGCAGATGGTTCTTTCAATTAACCACAGTCTATATCTTTGGGCAGAAATAAGAAAATTAATATTCTCTCCCCTGTATTTAACTGTTTTCCCTATACAAAGTTGGGATTATAATGTTGTTAATCGTGTATTGTAGTAGAAAAAACCGGTGCTGAAAAACATTCCACAAGCATTTAGATGATTGAGCTATGTTTTGAGAAAACCAATTTTTTGGCCATTTGTGAACATCAAAGATGCAGATCAGCCGGTATATCGTACATTCTGATCAGTACCTTTGTGTTTGCTGTTCTGGTAGTACAGTAAACATCCTAAAAATTGGGACACCTGAGGACTTGCTCTAATTTACCTAAAATTTCAACAAACTTGTTCCATGATCCAGCAGGGAGTCCAAAAGAATTAGATGGCATAGCAAACAGTGTAAACCCTGATCAGACTGCTCCTCTGATCAGACTGCTCCTTCAGGAGCAGTCTGATCTGGGTCTCCACTGTTTGCTTAGGCCTATCTGTCCTTATACTTAGAATCATTACTGTACCTCTACTTTCTATATCTACAATAGCAGGACTCTTGTTAATCCGTGTACCCTTAGCAGGCTGGCATGAGTCTTACCAGGGCCCAGTTGTTCAAAGCATTAGTAGCTTAACAAGCTCCTTAGAAGTCAAATTGTTAAGTGTTCTAGCAAGTATAATATCTAATATATTATATTTCTTTTGCTGCAAAAATGAGAGCTGCTTTTGCAATGCAAAAGCTGCTCACATTTTTTAGCAAAAACAAACCTACTATATTTGCCATATTTAATGATAAAAGTTTTAACAATATGTAAATTAACAATGTCATTAGTTTTGAACAACCAGCCCCTGGTCAAAAACTCTAAAGACTGGGTTTCCCATAACAGGGCTCTTATATTAGCATAGTATTGTCTTGTAATTGTGTTAAACATGTAAGCAAAGAAATAAAAAAATAAAGCACAATAATTATGCTTGTTTGGTTTGATCTGTTCCTTATTCCATAGACGATTGTGACCAGATGGCTACAGCCAGTTGAGTTCTGAGTTTTTCTCTGGGCCTTTATATTCCCCCATCTTATTAATTGACACTACTCGCATCATAAGCCCACAAAACACAAATAGAAGGATAAAAAATACAACTGGCAAACTGGCCAATTCTCTGTAAGTTTCAAACCTTTAACCTGCCAACAATGATGTTACAACTTCATTTTAAAATATTTCTGTTTTATTTTTCAGAGAAAATAAGTCTTGACATTAATGGGCCTACGTGTCCTTGTGGGTAAGAGTGTTGACTCTTAATTAGTAGGTCTCTCACTGATGTGGCTGGACCCTGTCTGAAGTCACATGTGAGATACCTCGTTCTACAATGGAAAGTTAGGTGTTTTTCTCTGCTTACTCATGTTTTCGCCAACCTCTGATTAACAATAAGCTCAAAATAAGTGAAATCATCTTGGAAGGGCTGTAAAAAAATAACATTTAACAAGATTGACATTGCAAGTGAATTGTTTGCTACACAGAATATTCACATGGAAATGTGTGTTTGTGTTTTACGTCCCACCAACAGCTGACGTCATACTGAGACAAGACATTGGTTTAAAAACTCACCAGAAAGTCAGGAGAAGCCTGGGATCAAATCCATGACTCCTGGTTTATAAGGCAAGTAGCATAGCCACTACATCAGAGAGGCTTCTCACATGGAAATGTAAAGCCCTATTTAAAAAGAAAATTGCCATTTGCTAGCTAAAAAAATAATGGCTAAATGAGCCTTGTGTCATGATAACACACCTGTGTAATCAAATGGTGTCTCTTATCTCAAGAACAAGCATTTTTAAGATGAAAATGTTTGATAGTTTTAACTCACCAGAGCCGGAGGCTCCGGGGGAGCTTACAGGATAGGCAGTTCTCTGTGGTTGTGGTATGTCTGATGTTGACTGTCCTCATCTGCCATCAACGCTCCTCTGAAGCTACTGGGCCGATTTGGTCAAAATTTCATGTGTAGCTTTCTTGGGCTGGGAGATGGAAAGTTTGTGTTTATTTATGGAAATCGTCCCTATAGTTTGTTTTCTATGGCAACTCATAGTTCCCATGTGGAAAATTGAAAAAATTGCATTTACTTCCAAGTCTTGCAGATATTTGTACAAAACATTTATGGAAATACTCCTTAAGTAATCTTCTCTCAGTAATATGCTTTTATGCCAACCTGCGGGTCTCCCATGCCCCACCCCTTTCACTTCATAAAAAGTAATTTATCTCAGAAACCATTCAGGTCCACACCCCTTAACCATATATTCGCTTGTTCCTTATGATGAGACACATTCAGGGACACAAATCTGGGAGTCCCCCAGGATGTGCCAGAGCCTACCCCCTCCACTTTGTAAAAGGCCTGATATCTCAGAAACCTTTCAGATCCCCACCTCTAAATCATACATACTCTTCTTCCTTATGGTAAGACACATTTAATGACACCAACCCGGGTGTGCTGGGGCCATGCACCACCCCTAAACTTCACAAAAGGCCATACATATGAGGAACTGTTCATAACTCCACCCCTAAATAAAATGTATTCATGACACCAATTTGGGGGTCCCCCGGTGTCCCCACCGCCAAGTCTAGTGCCATGCCCCCACCCCTCCACTATATCTCTGAAACCATTCAGATCCCCACCCCAAAACAATGTACATCCTTGTTCCTTATGCTAAGACTTATTCAGTCAGATGGACCTGGGGGTCTCTGTGCTGGGACCATACCCCATCACTCCTCTTCATAAAAGAGCATATATCTGGGAAACCACTCAGATCCCCACCCCATAATCATATATTTTCTTGTTATAGCCTTCCTTTGAAAAAGTGGGCTTTACTGGATTTGCTATGTCCTTCCGTGATTCTGTGACTTCAAAATTTAAAAAGCATTTTGCTTAATAACTTAATGTTTGTGGTCCTACGTCAATGAAACATATATATGTACTACATTTTGTCTCTTAGGTAAGGAAGATGTAGTAGCTGAAAAGTGACCAAGGGCCCATAACCCCTGGAGTTATGTCGCTTGGTAGGTTTTCAGTTTTTTCATTCTTGAAAATTTTTGTAGCAGATTTCTCAGGAACCTTGCCCTTACTCCTGCCGCGATTGAGACAATTTGTTCAGTCTGCACGAAGGCCTCCTAACTCATCAGTGCAATGCTAGAAAGCTGAAACCTTGTGTAAACATGACAATGACCGAATATCGTGTATATCAGAATAGGGACCAAGGATCTATAACTCTTTGAGTTATGTCCCTTTATAGGTTTTCAACTGGAGTTATGTCCCTTGGTAGTTTTTCAAATTTTGCCATTCTTGTTCCTTATGATTAGACATTCAGTCACACCAATTTGACGGGTCCACAGGGGCCATGTCTCTCTGCTGCACTTCATCAAAGGCCCCATATCTCAGAAACCGTACAGATCCGCATCCCTAAGCCATAAATATTCTTGGTCCTTATGATAAGACACAGCCAGTGACAAAGAAGCCTCCGTGGTGCAGTGGTTACGCTACTCGTCTTGTAAACCAGAGGTCGCAGGATCGATCTCGGGCTTCTCCATACTTTCAGTCGAGTCTTTAAACTGAGGTCACATCTCTGTATGACCTTAGCTGTTTGTGGGACGTAAAACTCAAACACTCACTCACGTCCAGTGACAACAATCTTTGGCTTTCTTTTGGTCCGCTGGGGCTATGCCCCAAACCCTTAACTGCTTAAAGGCCTTTCATCTCAAGAATCATACAAATCCCCATATATATTCTTCTTCTTTATGACACGACACATTCAGTGATACCAACAAGGACTCCTTTGGGTCCATGCCCCACCCCGTACTCTTCATGAAAGGCCTCATATTTCAGATACAGAGTCCACATGGTTGCTCATTTAGGTATGGGGGTTGGTTTGCGAGACTTTATTTAAGAAATAGATCAGCTCTAGCTGTGATTTGTTTAGTAATAAATCACAGTTTGGAGGTCAGTTGTAAAGTAGACAAATCACGAGCGCGTAGCGCGCGTGATTTGTCTACTTACAACTGACCGACAAACTGTGATTTATTATCTAACAAATCACTGACTAGAGCTGATCTATTTCGATTCTAACACGCTGAAACTCGGCTAGAATGCTGTTGTTGCCTTCAAATTCTCACAACTTTTCGCCATTGTTAGAAGAAATCCCGCTGAAATTATGGCCTGAAACACATGCACATGCATTTATATCCATTAAAATGACGTTACACCGTCCAACGTCAAGAAAATCGACTAGTGACGTCATAAATTTGCAGTTTTTAATGACGTCACTCGTCACGCTCTTCCTTGCCGTGATTTGTTATTTTCCATTGCATATATAGGCGCGGTGTGTTAGAATAATAGATTAAAATCATATCCTGATAAAACACATGGCTGCCAGTGGGCAGTGCCCACCTGAGCTCTGGTGAGCATAATGGCTCTTGTTCTTATTTTTGGTCATAAATATAGATTGTTGATGCTCATAAGAACTGCCTCATAGGTTCAAATAAGTACCCACAATTTACGTTTTTGGGCACAAATAAGGAAAATAATGAATACCCCTGTATACCTCCTTTTAGCTTGCCTTGAAATTGATTGGTGGATTGTTTTGGATTTAATATGTCGAACCCTTGTGGGTCATTTTGTGTGTGGTTTCCCAGAGAATTGGAGGGGAATGTGGAGAAAGAGGAATGAAAGTGTAGAAACAGAAGAAATAACAAAATCTGTCTACCCTCAAGGACAGAAGGCCTTGTCTAACTGTTGTAAGCCAATATCAGTTTGACACCCCAGTGATGCAGTCGCCTCACCCAACCACCCACAAGGCTTGCTTTGACAAAGTCAAGGTAGAGCTATTGCATTACATTGGAGTCCGCATGCACATTAACATTGTTTTAAATTGTAAGAGCTCTTTTTTCTCATACCATATGATAGATTTGGTACATATTTCCATACCACATGATGAATTTGGTACATACATGCATTTTGTATTTTTTTATTCAGCAATACCTCAGCCCATGCCAATGACCTAAAGTTCAAGGTTAGTACATTTTTAATGTTAAAGTTTATTCACGGCGATGGATTTGGTTCATATATGGTGTGATGATAGATATAGCCATCATATAGGTCCAAAGTTTTATTCAACATTACCTCCACCCATGCCAAGGACCTGGAGGTCAAGGTCACAGGCACCTACCACCCGTCGGGGCTTGGAGAAAGAGATTGGGCTGTATGGTGCTTCTGCACCGAACTTGAGCACTGGCAAACCATTTAGGTCTAAATAGAAGTGAAGCCAATGATCAGGAATTGAAACAATTAACCCACACCTACCATGAGAGACACCAATGGGAAGTCTGCCAAGGAAAAGTGGTGCTCCTTAAACCCTGGTCGTTTCTTTGGGTGGTAGGCTGGAAATGGCATCACGTAAAAGTCTGGCAAAATCGAAAGCAACTTCTCAAAAATGGCCTAAATAGTGTTGATGGGGACGTGAATTTCGTAAAACCTCAACTCGAACAAACATACAAGGTTACAGACGTAGAAATTTTTAATGTTAAAAGTTTTTTAACAGCGAATATTTTCAAAACGATATGATGGATTTGGTTCATACTTGCTATGATGATAGATAAAGGTACAAGGTTTCATTCAGCAATGCCCATGACCTCAAGTTTAAGGTCACAGACTTAGAAATATTTTAAGTTTAATTGAGTAATACCCTTCCCATCTGCTCATGACCTCAAGGCCAGGGGCTTAGCTATTACATGTACATATTAACATTTTTAGAGGTCATTTTTTTTTCAAACCATATGATGGGTCATGCTCATATTTGGAATGAAGATAGCTATTGGTGCAATAGAAGAAATATTGGAAGTTTTATTAAGTAATAATACCCTTCCCATATGCTCATGACCTCAAGGCCAGGGGCTTAGCTATTACTTGTACATATTAAAATTTGTAGAGGTCATTTTTTCCAAACCATATGATGGGTCATGTTCATATTTGGAATGATGATAGCTATTGGTGCAAAGGTTAACTAGAATGCGGTCAATGACTAGCCATCGCATATCCCAAATTATCATATGACGTCGCGTCTGAGAGTGTAATAACGCCATGTAATATTTTCGATAATCCACTAGTGGATTAAATATGCAAATTAGCTAGATACGTCCCGTAACGTTACATGTACGACGTCCTTAACGACGTCGCGTTTACTAATGGCGGAATATTGACATTTCTGTACAAAAATCATAATTAAATGCGTTTAAAAAGTCATATGATAAATAGAATCTTACATTCGTGTTCATCAAATATTGAATTTATTAAACTCGTTGAGGAAAAGGGATAAAATGCTCGGCAAAGGCTCGCATTTTATCCCTTTTCCTCAACTCGTTTAATAAATTCAATAATACATGAGCACTCCTCTATGTGCTTTCTCCATGGGCTAAGTACCAAATAACATATTTTCAAAAGTACATGCCTCTGCAGACCCCCTCTCCCAAGTCAAACCTCTGGGGCATGGCCCAGGGGTCACAGCCAAATTCCATTCAACATGTTTTACAGATTTCATTACTCATTACTTCTGCAAAGTTTGACATTAAGATAAAACAAGAAAGATGTGTTTGTGAAACACGAACATGTCCCCGGCCAAGGCCTTTTACTCAAAGTTGGTCACACATCAAGGTCAAGGTTACAGGTTAATTTTTTTGCATGAATATGAAGCTCTTGTCATAATGAAACTACATACCAAATATGAATGCTCTATCTCAAACGGTTCAAAAGTTATGACCAACGTTAAAGTTGTCCAAGTACAAACAAATAAACCAACAACCAAACAGACAGGGCAAAAATAATATGTCCCGGCTATCGATACCGGGGACATAAAAATGGACTTTGTAATTGAATGTTATTGACATTTGGTTTAAATATTTTAAACAGACTTATAGCAGTAACATCTCCACAATATGAGAAAAGTAGATTTAGTTTTGGGATTAGAACGAAGATCGAAATCACAAGTATTTATATAGTTCTTCTTCCAGAAACAAATGACATGTAAACATAATGGCGAGTTGCATGCAAAGTACATTGAAACAAGTAATATTGTATCGTGGTATTTAGCAATGAGAAAACGACACAAAATAAGTGCTTCTTAGACATGTTTGTGTGAAGAAAAAAAAACAAAAAAAAAAAAAAAACAAATAAAACGGGGAAATGTTGGAATATTGATATAAGTTATGGTACCAAATAGAATTAATATTGAATAAAGCACATTTGAATAATAGAAAAAAAAACAGGTAAAATAAATCAAAAGACAAAAGAAATAGGGAATGGGGATGGGCTAGGGCAGTGTGTTTGTGTGCATTCGACATAGAGTACAAAGGTTTTTTTTTTTTTTTGGTTTGGTTTGAGGTTTAACGTCCCCGTCAACACTGTAAAGGTCATTTTGGAGACGTTGCTTCCAATTTTGTTGGACTTTTACCCGACATTGAGACGAAATGACATCTCAAGCCCAGTCGCCCAATGAAACCAATAGGGTTTATTAGCATGGACGGTCCGCCTCGCACCGCGGTTCCTGGACAGGCTTAGATCCTATAAGCGGTTTACCAGTACTAGTGTGCGGGCCGGATTCAGCTCTGCGTGGAATCATCATGCAGCCCATATATTTCTTCAAGCCCCTATGGGCGAGAGTACAAAGGCATTTGACAACCGGATATTTGTAATATAACAATTGCATGACTGTACCGGTAATCGTGACATATGCAAAACGTTTAGTGTTTAAAATGAACCGGTGAATATTTTCGAAAATTATCACGTTTGTGTCGAATGGTAAAGAGGAATCTCCAGATCAAGAAGATCAATAGTAGGAGTGTGATAGATAGAAATCGCAATTAGAAGTACTGTACGTTTCGATGCTGAATCTTATTGACATTTGACCCCTCCACACGGCCCCAATTTGACCCCAGGGTAAAATTCTTCTTGTATTATATTCTACTAAATTCCTTTCGATTTGATATGCCACATAACTATGCTCCGTTCCGAAAAAACTTAAATACCCCTACCCATCAAGTCCGACCCCTGGGGTATCACAGCCAAAATCCTGTTCACTATGTTTTACATATTTCTTACTTTTTACTTCTGCATAGTTGGTATCAAATTCTATAAAATTGACTTTGTAATTGAATTTTGTTGATATTAGACCGTTTGACCCCTCCCCAGGGCTCCTTGGGCGGGGCCAAAAATAAATGGGCTCTTGCACACCCCACAAATGTAAGCAACCCGCACAGCAAATTTGATTGGATTTACAATTTATGAGGAGATAGCATAACGGACGGAGACGATTTTAACATCCCCTTCGCTTTTTATGCTCTGCCACTCAAAAAGTGGCGGGGTATTATCTTATACCGGGGTATTCCGAAATTTGGAGTGTCTATCCGTCCGTCAGCACCTCATAGTTCCGTGTCAGCTCCATAGCTCTGTTATTTTCACGAAACCTCACAGATATGTAGAGCACCATGAGATGAGGTGCAGAACATATGAACCGTAACTCTGATTTTACTACTTTTGGAGTTATTGCCCTTTGGACATTGAACATAGCCATTTCTGCCATAGTTTCGTGTCTGCTCCATTACTCACGGTAGCTCAGTCGGATGCGCGTCTGACTGGTGATCAGGAGGACGTGGGTTCGATACCTGCCGGGGTTGGCAACATTCTTTCGTGGAGATTGATCATGAAATATTTTCTACTGTCATTCTCTCCCTTCCGCTGATTAAAGAATGACAGTTGTCAGTTTCAGGCGAAAGAATGTGCCTTGTAGCGGCTGACCGGCTCAAAAATGACCCAAAATAGGGTTGACTGGGCCGTTTAACTCCAATACAAACAAACAAACCAATACTCTGATACCATTTGAAATATTTTCTTTAAACTTCATTGATATATAGAGCACCATGAGATGACGTGCAGAACACCTAAACCGCAAATGTGATTTTCCTACTTTTGGAGTTATTGCCCTTTGAACATGGAACATAGCCATTACTATCAGTTTCGTGTCCGCTTCATAACGCCGATACAATTTGAGATATTTTTCACGAAACTTCACAGATATGTAGAGTACCATGAGATAACATGCAGAACATATGAACCGTACCTCTTAATTTCCTGCTTTTGGAGTCATTGCCCCTTGAACATAGCCATTTCTGTCATGTAGTTTGTTTGAAGCAGTATATCTCCTGAACCTATTGATGAATTCTGACCAAGTTTGCATGGTTACATAAACCCTTAATCGGGCTAATTTGATTCAAACTTCATAGGAATGTTACTTTGGTGAGCCTCTACCGTATTAGCTAAAATTGTTCTGCTCTGATGAACAAGACGGCCGCCAGAACTTTCAGAATATATGTGACATCTTGAAATCAGGTGAGTGATTTAGGGCCATCTTGGCCCTCTTGTTTACGCTGCTGTTTTATGTCAGGATCATAGTGATGGATCCAAGTTTCGTTCCCGGATCAGAATCATATCTTTCCACAAGTGACACTCAGACAACTCGTTGTTCTTTACTGAGGCATTTGGTTACCGGCCCCGATAGCTCAGTTGGTAGAGTGTCCGCTCCGGGGAACGGGAGGTCACGGGTTCGATACCGGGCCGCGACATACCAAAGTCGTTAAAAATGGTACTAGCTGCTCCTCGCTTGGCATTCAGATTTACGGTGTAGAGCTAGGACTGGTCGACCCAGTGTCAGGATAATGTGACTGGGTGTGGTATCATGTAATGTGTCTGGGACATGATACTTCAGTGAGGCAGCACTATAAAAGTGAGCATTGAGCTCCCTGTCGCAACCAGACGCCGTCGTGATATGACTGAAAAATTGTTGAAAGTGACGTTAAACCCGAATTCACACACACACACACTGAGGCATTTGGCACCCTTCCTTCATTTTGGTCAAAATAACGCTATCCTCAGAAATCTCCAATCTTCAAGCCATTCCTGAAACTTTCAATCGCCTGTCCTCTCAGTTTTCACTAGTGATGTCATTAGTAGCGTTCATTCTATACGGAGCTTGTCTTCAAACGTTGTCCGACCACGTTTAGAATCAGCCACCCGATTTTTAACAGTTGAATATGAAGGAGCAGTCTTTCCATAAACTTCACACAATTCCACAACTCGTAATTAATGCTCTGTACTCAATTTGTGAAGAAAATTCAGCAACACTGATCCCTGCCATGTTATTTTACCTCGCACGGACTACAGATAATAGTCTGGCCGATAACATTTTGTGTAACCATGCATATGGCAATGATGTATAATATTACAAAAGCGTGCATTTGCCACATGTCAGAAACGGGGCTAGACTAGTTAAATATTGAACGATCCTCGTACTTATGGAATTTGCGTGTTTCATTCTGTTTCCAAGCGTTCTCGAAATTTCATTTCTACAAATCTGAGGGAGTAATGATACCCAGTCCAGTGGTGCCATTCAATTCCATCGGCGTAGGATGTGTGGTTGCCATGGAGATAGAGACCATTAAGATTTGCAGAATGGCAACTTGTATACCACCAACCGCCCTTATAAGAGACGGAGCAACTTTTGGATTTGCCATTATCTTTGGTAGAGAAAGACGCACCACTGTGACCTCCTAGAGCATTATTTGCATCACCACTATAACCATTCGCTGTCAGAATATAATCCCCACTTTTCGGACCAACTTTAAAATTTCTGTATTTTGCATATTTCTGATTCCCCTCAAAGTCAGCAAGTTCAATACGGAGTTCGTGGCAGCAGGCGGCTGTAAGATGGTGTAGATTTTCATTCCCTAGCCAAAATTCTCCCATTAAGTTACCGAATCCGAGTTTATAATCGAGCCAGCCTCTAAAAAAGTCCAGAAATCCGTCTTCCCTCCTCTGAAAAACAGTCCAGCCTCCACCGTCGCTCTCATGGTCACAATATACCTAAAATGTTACAAAGTAAAATGATGCCATTAAGTGTTCTGCAAAATCAACATGTCGTTGTAAAAATGAGCTGCTCTTTCAAATAAAATTAGAGTGAGTGTTTGAGTGTTACGTCCCACCAACAGCTAACGTAATACGGAGACGGTTCCTTGGTTTAAAGGTCAAATACAAAGGTATAGAGAGCCATTATATTAAAAAAAAACAACATTGATTAAAGGAATCAAGCAGCGAAAACTGCATCAAATTATCTTTATTAGTTTCCAAGATATTACAATTTGAAATGTGAAATATTTCATGGAACCAGAGCAGCTTCAGACTGCCTCATTAATATTCATGAGGTATTCTATGATGTCATAGATGCACATTAAATTTTTTAAACTTTTTTACCGTGTGTTTTATAGTCCTTAGGAACTGTATAATCACCTATTTGAAGTATTGAAACTGATCTCAACTGATATGCTAAACCAGTTGTCCCATATTTTCAATTGCCAACCTTAAATTCAAACTTTAAATATTTTTTTTTTAATAATTTAAATTCAAGTTCCTGTATTTGTAAGTGGATGATAAAACATACAGAACCTACTGATCTGTTCAAAAAGCATGTAAAACACACATTAACTAGTCCGAATGAATTTTTGAATTAAATGGTAGTTTTAAACATTTAAAAAATACTTTAATTGTAAATTTAAGCTTGAATTTCGATTTTAAATTTCTCATTTCTATCCTGAATCATGAACAAGATACACAGTAATCAAAGGGCATGAGAAAACTGTATTAGGCAACTGCAAAATGGAGAATATGGATGTTTGAAATTATTTTAAAAAATGTAAAGCCACTGTGACATCTATATTGCATTGTTGGTTAAAATCAAAGAACATTCAGGGGATGTTACTCTTAGAGGAAAACAGGTATGTATCAAATATAAATGAGCATAACTTTGGAGCGAATGGGAATTTTTTCATGCGGTTTTCAATAAAATGATCCTCTTGGTGTCTGTTTTGGCCCTGCTTCATACTAAGAATTTTTTAAAATTTCTTTGCAATTGCTATTTAAAGACTCAACCGAAAGTCTGGAGAAGCCCGAGATCGATCCTGCGATCCCTTGTTTACAAGGTGAGTAGCGTTTCCACTACACCACTGAGGCTTCTTAAATAAAATTAGAAATGAAGACAATGATCAGGAATCGCTGCTACAATATTACTTTTACACCTTCCATTCAAGACAACAAAGGGGAATTGGCGGGAAGTAAAACTCAAACACACACACACACACCAAAAGGGAAATAAACACATATACACTGCTCAAAACAATTAAAGGAGCAAACTTTTAAGCCTGTATAACATTACCGCTTGGCAATTTTCAAACCAAAGGAAATGCACTATTTTAAAGTGACATCTCTTAACAATGTTCATGCAAATGTCAAGAAGCAATGTTCACGTGCAAAGCAAGAATGTGAGCTACAGCATGGATACTCCTATAAAACGGCTGAAATTCGGTATGGGCCGATCAGTTCAAAATCTGCGTTTGGGTCAGAAACATGTCAATTCTCGGTTATGCGTTATTTTGGTCTTCATAGTGACTTCATACGGTGTTAGGCGGTTCTTGGAAGAAGTTTAGGTCGCTCAAGCTGTCGCTTTGCTTGAAAGTTGGTACACCCACGGATCATTGCTGAACGAGAAGTGTTGTTGCCAGGCTATGGAGACGCTACCAGGAGACGGTCGAGTTTACTTGACGAGAAGGGCAAGACCAACACCGCATGACGTCACAAAGGGAAGATCAATATCTTCGAAATCTAGCGCTACGAAATCGGCCGTACACGGCCAGAAGGCTGGAAATCGATTTCCAGCATACAATTGGTCAAAGGATATCCGATCAAACAATACGTAACAGGTTACATGAAGGTAATGAGGGCCAGACGTCCGGCAAGAGGGTCTATTCTCACCAGGCAACATCGTTTAGGGCGATATGAGTTAGCCCAAGAGCATCAGAACTGGCAATTGCAAGACTGGCGTACACTTCTGTTCAAGGATGAAAGCAGATTTCACCTGAGTGCATGTGATCGACGTGTTTTGAGTCTGGAGACGACCCGGAGAACGATACGAGGACTGCAACATTGTGGAAACAGACATATATGGAGGGGGTCAGTGATGATATGGGGTGGAATTTCTTACGAAGGCCGAACGGACTTGGACGTGATAAACGGAGGCACATTGACTGCATTACGGTATCGAGATGAAATTCTAGGTCCTATTGTGAGGCCTTTCACTGGGGCAATCGGTGACAATTTCATTCTGACGCAGGATAATGCGCGGCCCCATACTGCTAGAGTGTGCATGGATTATCTTAATCGTGAGACTATTGAAGTAATGGACTAGCCGGCACGTTCTCCTGACTTCAACCCAATAGAGCATGTATGGGACATTCTTTACAGACGTATCTCGCAGGGCGATCATCCACCAATGACTATTCAAGAACTCACATACATCCTTAGAAATGAGTCGGAACCACTAACTTTACAAACTGTTCAAAATTTGGTTCGTAGCATGCCTCGGAGATACCAGGAGTGTTGTTCTACCCGAGGTGGTCATACACATTACTGACAGGAAAAAGTGACTGATTTGCGCATGTCTTTGACATTGGAAATAATCTGGCGATTTCCAAAACATTTGTGAAAATTCTTCCTTAACAGGTTACATGCCGTGATTTGTGAACTGGTTATATTCATCTTTCTGAATCGTTGTTTCATCATCATTATCCAACATCTTTATACTATGAAGAAATATGTGTTTGCTCCTTTAATTGTTTTGAGCAGTGTATTACGTATACGAAAACAAGCCTTTTCAAAATGAAATTTTGCAGATAAAAATCCTGATATTTTTCATATTTCTGCTCAGAACTTAGATTGTGGGAGCTCGCAAGAACCGCCTCGGTGAGGCGGTTCTAACGAGTTTACACAAATCTGTTTTTGAGCAGAAATAAGGAAAATAGTATATACCCATGTGAAGCCAAGTTTTACGTTAAACCTCAAATCAAACAAACAAACAATTTACTATATAAAAGTTTGGTTTACGAGGTTTGGGAGGTCAAAATTATTGTGTTTTGTGATTTATAATGCAAGGACACCATAATTAAATTCTTACACGTAGAAAGTCACAAGGACAGTTTCTTTCCCCAAATATGGCAAACCGACTGCCAAAAGTATTTACATTTACCTGCACAGCATCCGTTTTGGGGTCGGAGGTCGCGCGTTCTATTCCCCGCCGCGCTGTACCAAAGGCGTGGAAAATGGTATTAGGCGTTCCATTGTCTTGGACTCTTATGATCAGTAATCAAAGGAAGATAAATGAAGGCTAAAGGATACTTTATTGTCGCAAAAAGCTCTACTTATAGAGCGTATGTTAATTGTTTCTAATGTTAAGACGCATATCAAAATGTACAATTAATTATGTAACTAATATTTCTTCTTCCCACAGACAAAAACGCCAAGTATATGCCTCTTCATTTTTCCTGTTTATGTTATAATGAATCTCTAACGTTTTATGTTTAAGAAAAGCACACAAGATTCTTTTCAACAGCATGCCAGGTTTAAATAACGACCAGCGCAACCAGGCCATTGGTATGCTCAGCGTTGTTCAGAAGCCGGGTCTTTAGTTGCATGAGGAGGGAGTAGAGGAGGGCATTCAAAAGTTGGCAGACTTGCAGTACTTGAGACCGACCTCGCAGCTGTATGCCTCGTGTGACCACGTCACGTAAAGAACGCTATTTAAGCAATAGTAACCTAAGCTGAGGACACTATCAAGGTGTATGGACTGCCCAAGGGCCAGAGCCTGGATAGCCAGGTTGATATGGGTCGAGCCGCAGGCACGGACCATATCATTCCGGCGGTCCATTGATAGTGCCCAAAACTTTGATTTCTATTGCTTTTTAGAAGCCTCCGTGGTTATGCTACTCGCCTTGTAAACCAGGGGTCGCAGGATCGATCCCGGGCTTCTCCAGAGGCTTTCGGATTAGTCTTTAAACTGAGGTCCCCTCTCCTTATTCCTTAGTTGTTGATGAGACGTAAAACTCAAACACTCACTCACTCTTTTGCTTTTAGTGCATTGGACAACTACTGTTTTGTTAAACATTTACTGACAGTTAAAAATATAAAATCTGAATATGGCCAGACCATTCTGTCCCAACAGTAAAATCTGCTGTGTGTCTGTTTGTCTCTGGGCATGATGCCAACGAAAGATTATAATTTTCTCAGGATTCCTGCAATTCAACGTTGACAACCAGAAATAAAAATTAAAGCGCCAAAAGGCACTGAAATGACAGATTCTATGGGAAATTCGTGAATATCAAGGCCTTTAACGGCCCCGCCCATCGGGGCTTGAAGAAATATATGGGCTGCATGATGCTTCCACGCAGAGCTGAATCCGACCCGCACACGAGTACTGGTAAACCGCTTAGAGGATCTAAGCCTGCGCAGGCAAAGCGGTGCACACGAGTTGGACCGTCCATGCTTATAAACCCTATTTGTTTCATTGGGCGACAGGGCTTGAGATGTCATTCATCTCAATGTCGGGTAAAAGTCCCACAAAATTGGAAGCAACGTCTCCAAAATGACCTTTACAGTGTTGACGGGGACGTTAAACCTCAAATCAATCAAACAAACATCAAGGCCTTTAGGAAAAAATTTCAAATTTCGCTAATTCAGCAGGCGACGAATTGTTGATATTTTTCTTCTTATTCCTAGCAAATAGGACTTGACATCTCATGAAAATCGTTTTCATAGACAATGGGAATCAATGTCAAATCCCGTTTTCTGGAAAAAAAGAAAATATTTGAAAATATAGTCTGCTGAGTAGTGCCCGACATGCAGCTAGAGCGTTAAAGTTATAAGAACAAAACCTCTTTTAGTTGGGGAAACCAAGGTTACGGTTATTATTCGAGTGTGTTTTTATCAATAGACTATAGTCATCACTCATGTACAGTATTGATCGAGATCAAACGCCGCATATCGCGGCGTCTGCTAACGGTCTACATTATTTGCTTAAAATACTGGTATTTCAGGGTTAAACGAAACAAATCAACCCTTAGATGCCTCTGTTTATATGTTTATATCGTCTGCTTTGTATTCTTGCCAACTTTTCAAACCTATTTATTTGCATGTAGGCAAACAGTGTGGACGCCGATCAAACTGCTCCTAAAGGAGATGTCTTTAGGAGCTGTCTGGTCTGAGCCCATATTGTTTGCAATAATGACTTTTAACGTTACCAGCAGACAACAAAGCAGACAATAACTGCTGTGATTACACCTAAAGCGTTTACCGGATCCAGAAGAAATCAACCGAAGCCCTTTGGCGCACAGGAGCTTGGTGTTAATATGAAATAAAGGCACTGCCTTTTGAGCAAACACACTCATTAACACCCCTTAGATAGTCAATAGTTAACTGGACTTGAGCCTTCCCCCCCCCCCTCGTGCAGGGAGAACCATCTCCCGCGAGTAATGGTCAAATGTGGCCGATCGGAGTATAAGTAGAAAGAAAGAACCCTACCGTAATTACATGATAACTGTGTAGGACCTTGTGTGTATGAAATGTACACCTGCACGTTATCCGCGTGGGCGGGGGTGTTGCAGTATATATATAGAAAGAAAGAGTAGTGGTGTTGAACATCAAAAACACACCAACAGTGGTTGCTTACGGATTAAACCACTTGACTCTGATGCTGGAGACCCCCGGTTCGATTCCCGGCAGCGACAATACAGTTTAGTATCCGAAGAACATGTTCCACTGGCATCATTTGTAGGGATGAATGTCACAAAGTGCACCGTCCTTCGGATCGGGACGATAACTGGAGCCCCACCCCACCTACCCCGTGCAGAAAGAATAATCTCCTCTGCAGGTTAAGATCCTTACCGCAATGTCATGATTACCGCGTAGGCTTTTGTCCTTCAAATCTCAAGTGAGCAATAACCCAAATGTGACCTAATGCAGTAAGGATAGATAGATATATAGAGAGGGGGTATTTGGCAAAGTTCCACATGAATGGCTTGAGCACTATCAAGCTCAGACACGACAAAATATAAACCACTTGCAGTGGATCCAGAGCTTCCTGGCCAACAGGGGTTGCCAACAGGGGTTAACCAGACCTGGTAAAAAAGGCCTGATTACCGCGATTGGCCCAGCTGTATCTGGTGTCCCTCAAGGTGCCATTCTCAGACCATTGTTGTTCTGCCCACGCATAAATGACCTGCCACAGAAAGTCAGCTCTGGAGTTCACCTCTTTGCTAATAACAGCCTTTTATACCACAAGATCTCAAGCATTGCTGATACTGCAGCACTTTAGAGGGATCTTTACAGACTACAGCAATGTCCATAATGGAATACAGCCATGTACTGTCAATCTTAAAAACTTGAAAGTACCTTGACATCCTTTTTTTTATGCAACTGTCAAAAGCCAAACTGCAGCCGGGATTTCTTTGGAAGGAAGATAACTAGCTGGTCTGAAGATGTTAAAGCATGATGTAGTGACTATGAAATGACTTATCCTGGAATATGCCACATCAGTATGGGGCCCACATATAGTATCAGCTCGAGACGGTGCAACGGCGAGCAACTCGGTTTGTCTCGAGGTGACTACCAGCATTACCTCCCGAGTGATACAACACCTTGACCTGCAAACTCGATAGCATTGACATCAAGATGTCAATCATGAACATCATCTATCTCTGGGCATCCATGCTTGCAGGTTCTCCGACCTTAAAGCAGCGAGCAGTAGAGGATACTCCCTGGGGTATATTGACCGGCATCTGCTATCAGCCCACCTTCATCGGCACGGGCATCAGACTTAAGACCAACTTCCAAAGAATATTGTCACTTCAGGGGTCTTTGAGTGCTTCAAGAGGGATCTTCCATAAACTACATAAAACTGTTTTTCAAAGTTTTTAATTTGTTCCGTTGTGAGGCAAAGGTGACCGGAGTACAACATATATTGATTTACAGTTGGGCGAGGCCTGCTGTCCTTGTGGCAGGTAGGGGTAGAAAAGGAGTGTTGTTATCTATTCTATTTGTACACTTTTATTCATTTCCCCTTTCTCCCCTGTCCCTCCCTCTCTTCTTCTCTACTAACTCATCTATCTCTTTAGCCCCTTTCTCTAGGAGATAACACAAACTGACCAACCACAGCTGCTTTGCACATAGCCTTAGTTTGACGATGCTCCAGTGTTGGTCCTGTGTGCAGTTCATGGGCAGAAAATTACATAGGTTGATTCAGTTAATTTGAAGCATGGGCACTTTAAAGTGTCCTGAAGCACTAGCATTATGCTATGGATTTGGGGCTCATCATCACTTTATAAATCTTGGCAAGGTAGAAATCCACAGGTAGCCAGCTGGTAACAAGACGTTTCGCTCCCAAGACGTTCCTACCCTCACCCACCTTAGTCGTTTCGCCTCCCTTTATGGCCCCAGTCGTTTCGTCCACAAACCCTAGTCGTTTCGCCCCCCAAACCATAAATCAAACAATCAATAATTTTTGTGTAACAAGTTCTAGTCACAACTCCCCGAGTAGCCACTTTTAAGGCCCGGTGTAGGCCAGTAACTATGGATCAGCTATCCGCTTGGACTCACGTGAGAGGGCGATGATGCTACTTTAATGTTTGCCTCTTCTCACTTCTGTTAAGTTAAAGATGAATAACATTTCTGCAGTGGAAATTAGTTTTACCTTGGAAAGTGGGCGAAACGTTAGTGGGACGAAACAACCAGGGGCGGGGGAGGGGCGACCAGGGAGGAAACTTCTTTTGGGCGAAACGACTAGGGGGGAAACGGTCTGGGGCGAAACGACGGGTTCAGCCAGATAGCTCTTTGTGTCCCCAACTATTCACAGGGCTTTATTTTATGTCCCTGAGCAATAGTTTGTGAAAAGTTTTAATTGCTTGGCCAGACGAGAAGCGCTTTCCTAACTGAACGAGATTCCAGGCGAGATTTGGGTGCATAAGTATGTTGTTCCAGTCTCTCTACAGTAAAGCAAACACTTCGTGTGTTTGCTAATATGAAATAAAGGCACTGCCTTTTGAGCAAACACACTCATTACGTCGTTAATAGCTATTGGTCTCTGATACTAGAGACCCCGGTTCGATTCCCGGCAGCGAAAATAAAGTTTGGTATCCAAATATAGGAGCGCGGTAGCTCTGTGGTTAGTGTACTAGAGCCCCCCCCCCCCCCCACCCCCCACCCCCCGGTACAATTCCAGGCAGCGGTAATAAAATCGAGGTGTCCGAACACGCTCCACTGGCATCATCTGCAGGGATGAATGCCACAAAGTGCTTAGGATCGGGACGTTAGCTGGACCCCCCTTCCCCCCCCCCCCTCCCCCCCCCCCCTTGTGCAGGGAGAACCATCCGCTCAGCAAGCAAATGATCCCTGCCGTAATTACATGATTACTGTGTAGGCTTTCGTCCTGAAAACCTTGCGTGTATGTAATTTACACCTGTAGGTATACGTATTAAATCCTCGTTGGGGTTGTTGCAGTATATATAGAAAAAAGATTAGTGGGGTAGAACATCAAAAATACCCGCTTTGATTCAAGGCAGCGACAATAAAGTTTGGTATCCGAACATGTTCCAATGGCATCATTTGTATGGATGAATTCCACAAAGTGCACGGTCCTTTTGATCGGGATATTAACTGGAGCCCCCCCCCCCCCCCCGCCCCCCCCCCCCGCCCCCACCTGCCGGGGAAGAATGAAATTCATCCTTACCGTAATGCCATGATTACCGCGTAGGCGTTTGTCCTGGGTAGTAAGGATAGGGGTAAAGCATGATGCCAGGTAGAGACCATGATAAGGCTTATCCTGGATTATGCCACATCACCACGGGACCCGCATATAGCATCAATCAGCTCGAGACGGTGCAACAGTGAGCAGCTCGGTTTGTCAGAGGTGACTACCACACAACCAGCATTACCTCCCGAGTGATACAACACCTTGGCCGGCAAACTCACCAGCATTGACATCAAGATGTCAATCCTGGGCACGATCTTTCTCTGGGCTAAGTGGACAACCATGCTTGCAGGTTCTCCGACCCGAAAGCAGCGAACAGTAGAGGATACTCCCTGGAGTATATGGACCGACATCTGCTATCAGCTCTCCTTCATCGGTACGGGCATCAGAATTAATGGCCAACTTCCAAAGAATATTGTCACTTCAGGGATCCTTGTGGGCTTCAAGAGGGATCTTCCCTTAACTACATAATAACTGTTTTTCAAAGTTTTTAATTTGTTCTGTTGTGAGGCAAAGGTGTCGGGAGTCAAACTGATATTGACTTACAATTGGGCAAGGCCTGCAGGTAGGGGTACAGAGGGAGTGTTGTTACTTCTTCTACTTGTATACTTTTGTTCATTTCCCCCTTTTCTCCCCTGTCCCTCCCTCTCTTCTCTGCCTCTTCTATCTCTTTAGTCCCTTTTCTCTGGGAGATAACACAAAATGACCGACCAGGGTTGACGTGTCGTTAAACCCAAAATAATTGTTTTAGCTTCATCGCCGCTTTGCACATAGCCTTAGTATGATGATGCTCCAGTGTTGGTCCTGTGTGCACTTCATGGGCAGAAAATTACATAGGGTGACTCAGTTAATTTCCAGCATGGACACTTTAAAGTATCCTGGAGCACTAGCGAAATGTTTGAATTTGGGGCTCATATCACTTTGTAAATCTTTGGAAGGTAGAAATCAACAGGTAGCCAGATAGCTCATTGTGCCTCTTACTATGCCCAGGGCTTTATTTTATGTCCCTGAGTAATAGTTTGTGAAAAGTTTTAATTGCTTGACCAGACGAGAAGCACTTTCCACCCTATCGAGAAGCTCCGGTAAATGCTTCGGTGAATGCTCCGGTAACTCGTTGGTCCAAACGCGGTGCTGGGTTTTACCGGCTAACCTTTCCGGCTCAGTGCGGTACGTTCAGTTAATTTAAACGCGTGACGCAGTTTCGAAACTTTCCCGCGATCAAACTTCAGCGTTTGATGGAACAGTCTTCGAAAAGAGCCTCTTAAAATTATTTCGACGCTTTTCGTGTTTCGGTTATAATGAGACTTGACTCATTTTGGTTTTGAGAAGCATTTTTTGGATGTGAATACAATTCTCATGAACTCTGTAAAGATGGCGGATTATCGCGAGAATTTGAACGAGATTCCAGGCGAGATTTGGGTGCCTAAGTATGTTGTTCCAGCCTCTCTACAGTAAAGCAAACACTTCGTGTGTTTGCTAAAAAACTTAAAGGGCTTGTACCTACGTTTCTATATAATAACAATAAAAAAAAAACCTTTGTCTGCAATGGGCCCGGCCAGAGACAGAGATTTAATGTGACCCTCTTGAACCTCACTTTATATGGTAAAACTGGGGCGGTTCTAACGTGTACCCACAATCTACCTTTTGAGCAGAAATAAGAAAAATATCACATTTTTTTACCTTAAAAATTTTCGTTTGTCGGCGGAAAAATTAACATTGTATTTGTATAGTCGTGTTTTCGTAACGATTCAAATGAGCTGCACACAATATAAATTTGTAATTGTATCGATTCCTGATCCTTGCCTTCACTTCTATTCTTAAGGATGAAAAAAAAAATCCTTAAATTATCCTGAAATATGGATATCTAGAGTTACCTGGGAATACTTGTTTGTTTGGTTTGAGTTTAACGTTCCCGCCAACACTATGTAAGACATTTTGGAAAAGTTGCTTCCAATTTAGTGGGACGTTTACCCGACATTGCGATGTAACCTGCCATCCACTGAAACCAATAGGGTTTACATCCATTGGCGGTTTCTCACGACTATTGCCTGGACAGGCTTAACGGTTTACCAGTACTCACGTGCGGTTGGTTTCAGCTCTGCGTCGAAGCACTTTGCAGCACAGTCTATGTCTCTCAGCCCCTATGGGCAGGCGATATGGGAAGACTTCTATAGGGACTTACTATTACGATACTCGTAACACATCTATGTAGCAAAGAGTACATGTATATGGTTACTATTCAGATGAATATTTGTGATATTTTTCTTATTTATACTCCAAACATAGGTTGTGGGTGCTCGTTAGAACCGCCTCAATGAGGCGGTTCTAACGAGTACCAACAACCTATGTCTTGGAGCAGAAAAATTAAAAATAATGTATACCCCTGTAAACCCCAGTTTTAATGTCTTGGAGCAGAAATATGAAAAATAATGTATACCCCTGTAAACCCTAGTTTTACTACATAAAAACTTGGTTTAAAGGAGTGAAAAGTTATATAGGCGTGTTGGAAAGGACCATTGTAAAAAAGTCATGGGTGTTGGAGCCATTTAAGTTTCATGGTCCAAAAATAGACTGTGGGTGCTCATCTAGGTGGTTCTAACGGGGACCCACAATCTATATTTTTGAGCAAAAATAAGGAAAATAATGTATACCCATGTAAAACGCACTTTTTTCAATATAAAGTAGGGTTAACAGGGGCATCATAACATGGACTTGTTAACATGATGTGGATGGCCCAGCAGATATACGGCATGTAGGCAACGTTGAATGACGCATTGGCCTTTATACGACGTTTTAAAGTCATGTGGCCAGTGGGAACATTCTTACCTTTATTCCTTCAGTCCACGTTTCCGGATACACTTTATAGAGCCCAGAAGCCGTGTGACCTCTTCGAAGCAGCTCAGAACACGATTTTGGAGCAGAAACGCTTTGCATATGATTCTCTAACGAAGCTTTGATGTCAGTAATTGTATCCGTTTGGTGAGATATGTTCTGAATTTGGCTTAGTAGAAGTCTGTTGTCATTTAAAATTTCATTATTAGTAATTTCGATACGATCGAGCACACTTTTGACTGTTTGAAGTTCTTGTCTAACCTTGTCTGTGTCGCACTTAAGAGAATCCATCCGATCGTCCATTTCAGCCATATGTCGACGAGTTCTGACGTTCAATGTTTTCTCATTTTTGAAAGCTTTCACGAACGTTTGGTAGAAATGAGAGAAAGATTCAAAAGAACGGTCCTTCATAACTCCGGTTTCTGTTCTTGAATATTGACTCTTTTCTGGGATTTCGACTGTTTCTCCATTCTCGAGATCTGTCAAAGCCGCCTCCAGCTTCTCGATTTTTTCACGTAATTCAAATACGTCGACTCGTCTGTGCTTTCCTTCTGTGAGCAATTTTAATTCCAGATCATCCAGTCTCTGGGCTTGACGCTGAATGTCATAGGCCTCACCAGCACATGACCACAGACACAAAGATAGTAAAAGTATGTATACTCTCAGAAGCCGCATGACTTTCGTTGTAACGATATGAATCCAAATGAGTTATAAAAACCGCTTTGGTACTTATATTAACCCATTAAATGCCAATCACGACAATTGTCGTCTGATTTGTCGCCCAAAGTCATGTTTGCAAACAGTGTGGCCCCAGATCAGACTGCTCCTTCAGGAGGTCTGATCTGGCTCCACACTGTTTGCCCGTATGCAAAAATATTTTTAAAAAGTTTGCAAGAAGATTCAGCAGACGATATAAGCAGACGACTTTTTGAGATGTAGCTAGTTTTCTCGGCGTCTTAAGGGTTAAGGGGGAAATATACGTATATCATAATTTCCGGCTTTTATTACACATCCATGTGTACGGAACCCGGGAAGGGACATGATTTTTTATTTTTATTATGTTGTGCGAACAAGATAATATCTTGAGCGGACAAGATATTATCTTGTTCGGACAACATATTATCTTGTGCGGACAAGATATTATCTTGTGCGGACAAGATATTATCTTGTTCGCACAACATATTATCTTGTGCGAACAAGATAATATCTTGTCCGCACAAGATAATATCTTGTCCGCACAACATATTATCTTGTTTGCACAACATAGATCTTAGGAAGTTGTGCGAACAAGATATTATCTTGTGCGGACAAGATATTATCTTGTTCGGACAACATATTATCTTGTGCGCACAAGATATTATCTTGTGCGGACAAGATAATATCTTGTGCGGACAAGATAATATCTTGTGCGCACAAGATAATATGTTGTCCGAACAAGATCTATGTTGTGCAGACAAGATATTATCTTGTGCGGACAAGATAATATCTTGTTCGCACAACTTAATATCTTGTGCGGACAAGATAATATCTTGTCTGCACAACATAATATGTTGTCCGCACAAGATAATATCTTGTGCGCACAAGATAATATGTTGTCCGAACAAGATAATATCTTGTCCGCACAAGATATTATCTTGTGCGCACAACTTATAAAATAAAAAAAAATCATGTCCCTTCCCGGGTTCCGTACATGTGACATAGTGCGCTTTTTCATATCTATCAAAAGGATTTTTTTTCTGACGAAACATTATGCTATCTCCAAACATAGACAGCGGGTGCTCGTTAGAACCGCCTCATTGAGGCGGGAGGCGGTTCTTACAAGTATTCACAACCATAAGTTTTTGAGCACAAATAAAAATGATGCAAGTCCCTGTATGCTCGTTTTTCTCTATATAAATAGGGGTTTACAGGGGTGTTCATTACACGAACTTGTTAACGCGGTAACATTTTCAGATTTGACATAATTCATGTTTCCTTTCTCGTAGACTGCCCCCTCCTCTGAAAACGAGGTCTGCTCATCATGTTAAAAAGTCCGTGTAATAAACACCGTGTAAATCCCACTTTATATAGAGAAAATTGGGTCAACAGGAGTATTTTCTTCAAGACTTAGGTTGTGGGTACTCGTTAGAACCGCCTCATTGCTCATTGAGGCGGTTCTAACGAGCGCCCACAACCTAGGTTTGTAGTATATATAAATCTCACATTTTTTATCAGAAAAATAACCGAATGTACTATGTCACACGGACGGATTATCGTAATAATAGCGGGAAATTACGTAAGTCTGTGAAATTGGCTTGGAGTTTGGGGTTTGGGTTTCGATTTATTCTGTATTAGTACCGTTATGCGAATCCCAACCCACAATAAACACAATTGGTAAAATCGAATTCCAAACTCCAAACTCCAGGCCAAGCTCACCCACTCCGGAAAATTGCAGCCCAGGAGCACATTCCGTTGGGTATAAATTGTTTTACCATATAAGTTGCCTTCCCTGAAACTGTGAGTGAGTGAGTGTTTCAGTTTTACGTCCCACCAACAGCTAAGGTCATACGGAGACGGGACCTCGGTTTAAAGACTCATCCGAAAGTCTGGAGAAGCCCGGGATCGAACCTGCGACCCCTGGTTTACAAGGCGAGTAGCGTAACCACTCGACCACGGAGGCTTCCTGCCCTGAAACTGTGTCAATCACCTTAAATACTCTTATAAATTAATTACCACAAGCTTATACGTATTTTATTTCATACGTAAAACCATATCCTGAAATTATGGCGTCTGAACAATATGCGAAGAAAAAAAAAACAAAAAAAAAAAAAAAAAACACACACCAAAAAAAATAACACGCACACAAAAGAAAAAAACAACCTAATGTCCCTTTCAGCCCTTCAGACCTTTGTTTGTTTGATCTGAGGATTAACGTCCCCGTCAACACTTAAAGGCATTTATTCTGTAACACTAGAACACACCGTGTGTCCATAATTGTTTTATTGCCCCCTGTGATATACTGACTATAGCAGATCAAAGGCGGCCCTTAATAGGGTGATTAGTAGCTCTTGTTGAATCCCCTGACTGAGACACTTAAGGGGAAAATCAATAATGTACACCAGTCAAAAGTAAGTAATTTATTGATTTTCCCCAAGGCGGCCCCTTACCTGTTGAAGACAGAGGTCTTCTCTTCAGTGAGCACTGAGGGCTACATAATATTATGTAATGAAATGATAGTCCTCAATAATCAAGAATAAATGCCTTTAAAGGTCATTTTGGAGACGTTGCTTACAATTTTGTGGGACTTTTACCCGACATTGAGATGAAAGGACATCTCAAGCCCTGCCGCCCAATGAAACCAATAGGGTTTATAAGCGTGGACGGACCGACTCGCACCATATTGCATGGGCAGGCTTTTATCCTCTAAGTGCTTTACCAGTACTCATGTGCGGGTCGGTTTCAGCTCTGCGTGGAAGCATCATGCAGCCCATCTATTTCTTCAAGCCCCGATTGGCGGGGGCTACACAGATGGATATCCAAATGAGAGGTTCATAACGATCCGTCTCCTCAGGAGCCAGGACACTGTTGACTATTTTGCTAAAATACAGTAGGGTTTACAATGGTGATTATTAAACGGATTTTTTTGGGTTGAGTGTGTACAAGATTTTTCTTGGCCAGACTAGCTAGTTTCGGCCAAATAGGCCTCGTCAGTGACCCTATTTTTTTTAAACCAATGATCCAAAAGGACTGTGTTGTTTTGGACAGACAGACTGAGCGTAGGACGGGAATAATAATAGTTCGTCTGTCATTACTGACAATGACCAATCTTAATCATATTTGAGAAATGTTACTGGCTGCTGCTTCGCCGCTCGTCCATCGCCACAGAGCTTTTCAGTTCCATGCATATGTGTGCCTGCAGTGACTGTGTGTATGTGATTAAGATGACATGCGCTGTGAATTGGATTATGGTGAGGGAGAGGCGCGCAGAATCAATCTCACTCTCTCGTCCTGACCTAACTGGATCCAGAGGCAAGATAGTGTTGAGACATCTGCAACTAAGCCCAAATGCAGTGGATGCATGACCATGACTTCTTCAGTGCCTTGTCATGCTCTTCATGCTCCACGACACGCTGCTGCATCGCCGTTTGGACGAAATGATTTCTTCCGCCCCAGCTGCCGAAATGATCAAAATGGTACGAAATGACTTGGGTATGAAATGACATGGGTACGAAATTACTGGAGACCAGTGGGGAAATCTTGAAAGGGTCTTAACACGAAAAAATGTACGTGCATTAAGCAAAGAGTGTAGACCCATATCAGACGCCGTGTCCGATCAACAGACGTCACGCTGTCTGCTGAACAAGATTATGCACTGCCTTTTGCAAACAGAGTAGATGTAGAGCATATTGCTTCTGTTTACCATTTCGTTAATTTGTAGAAGTTATCCGATTGGTTGAAAGAAAATGGGTGTGTCTAAATGCAATTAATCATTGGGTCAAGAGTTAATAAAACAGAGCTCTCAGATCAAGGAAATCCGTGGTTTTAACCTGGATAGAAATTCTGTTCTACCCTGGCAAGCTTCATAAGTTTTGTGCGTGAAAAATAAAACGTCAGCCCTAAAATTCGGTGAAATTACAGGGGAAGTTGTAACAAGTTTTTGATACATATGTGGTCTAAACCAGGGGTCATGGGTACAATCCCGGCTTTCTCCAGGCTTTAAGATGAGTCGTAAAACCGAAATCCTGTCACCGTATAACCGTTGATGGAACCTACAATTTAAACACACACGGATTGCGGGTGTTCCTTAGAATCGCCTAATTGGGAAGGTCTCAAAGGGTACCCACAGTATATTTTAAGCAGGAATAAGAAAATAAAGTATACTCTCTGTAAATCCTCTCTTCCTCGCCCATCTAGAGGGGCTGCATGATGCTTCCATGCAGAGCTCAAACCGACTACACACGAGTACTGGTAAAGGATCTAAGCCTGCCCTGACAAAGTGCGAGTCAGACTTTCCATGCATATAAACCCTATTGGTCCATTGGGCGACAGGGCTTGAGATGACATTTCATCTCAGTGTCGGGTAAAAGTCCAACAAAATTGGAAGCAACGTCTCCAAAATTACCGATATGTGTTGACGGGGATGTTGAACCTCAAATCAAACAAATCTTTTCTATATAAATCAGGACTTAAGCGTATTATAATTATGTACTTGTCTGAACCAAAACCCTCACAGTGCACTACTAAATGAAAAGCGTGTCTGGTTTAAATTATTTCAAAGAGATTAACACTGGCCCAGTAGTTTGATAGCAAAACCTACACCTAATTAAATTACATGTATGTCAGCTTCAGGGTCGCTCCAGTTATAAAATATCTAAATTACTTTTAAATGTATTCATGCGCGCAAAAAGTCCGAGAAATAATCAGCCAACATTTCATAGGCATTTCATATTCATGGAAAATTGGTCTGCTAGTTGTAAACAACCGAAGTTCAATTATTGTCTTGAGAAGTAAATGCCTAAAATTATATAAGCCGACTACTTTCAAATAGCCTACACATCTCACTTTGGCAACCCGGGGTGTCAATGTATCATCTGTTGATGACTCATGAATAAAGTTGTAATTAGCCGGAAGAAGTGCGCGCGCAATACGGAAGAAAAATACGACAGCTACTATATAGATTTGAATGGAACGGCATCGTACGACAACTTAAGTCTGCGAAATCACGAAAATGATTTCACCGACCAGTACAGTTTTTGGTGGTGCTGTGCAAAAACAAAAATGGAATCTATCATGGAGTTCTGTTGTAGATGGACGTTTCCAACCCTCGGGATGACCGTGCTGAGCTGAAATTCGGCAAAAGCTCGGTCGTCCCGCGGGGGTGGAAACGCCCAAACAAAATACGTTTGCTACAACAGAACACCGTATCAGATTTTTATAAGCCGCGACCTTCAAAAAGAACGATGACCGAGTCAAACGAACAGCCAGAGGTATCTAGGCTTGATACGTGTATCAATGTAGGCTTATTACCAGTAAAGATTTATTGATATGTGGACTCCATTTCTTCTAATTAAGGTTTAAGGTTCATATAAATGTATTGCTTAGCACCTTAGGCCTGACCCCAGAACTCGTGAAATGAACACGAGAGACTGCTGCTAGTTTTCCCCATTTCATACCTCATCACGTGAACAAGTCCGTGAAATGAATACCCCTCTAAACCCCACTTTATATATAGAAAACTGGGGTTTACGGTGGTATACATGGTTTTGCTTACTTCTGCCCCAAGACATAGGTTGTGGGTACTCGTTAGAACCGCCTCAATGAGGTGGTTCTAACGAGCACCAACAACCTAAGTTTGCAGTAAAAATAAGAAAAATATCGTGGATTTTCATCAGAAAAGTAGCCATTTTGGAGATGTGAAAAAATGTACTGTGTTTCACGGCTGTGTTATGGTTATGTGGATCCCGCGAACTCAATCAACACAGTGGAGACAGATCACACTGCGTGTACACTCAAGGTCGTCACTGGGTGCAAATGCTCGAGATCATCGGTAATTAGCCCTTTTTTTACCAAATGGAATCTTCCTCCTTATATATAGCGGGAGTCCATTTCAGAATTTAGGGGTGTCAGGTTGTGTTTTCATGAAAATTTATTTGGAAAATGACTGAACTTTTAGCAAACAGTGGAGGCCCTGATCAGACGCCGCATTCTGCGGCGTCTGATGACGCCGCATTCTGCGGCATCTGATCTGGGCCTGCACTGTTTGCCCTGGTACCCGTTTTGGGGTTTCTGGTACTAAATGGGTTAATTACTTTGTCTTGTTTTGTTTGTTTGAATTGATGTTTTACGTCCCTGTCAACACTATTTAGGTAATTTTGGAGACGTTGCTTCCAGTTTTGTGGGACTTTTACCGGACATTCAGATGGAGGAACATCTCAAGTCCTTCCCTTCCGTCCAAATAAACCAATATCTAGGCATTATATGCAGGATTCGCACCACTTTGCCTGGGCAGGCTAGACCTTCTATTTGGTTACCGGTACTTATGTTCGGACAGTTTCAGCTCTGCGTGGAAGCATCATGCAGCCCAATCTATTTCTCCAAGCCCCGATGGGCGGGACCCGCAATTTTGTAAGATTATTCTGTCTTCGTACACCATGTTGCAGACACCAGACATGTCCGTGCATATTTTTGCCCATATTCATCATTTTATATCTGAATGACAATCAGGGGCCAGTTGTTCAAAGCATCGTTAGCTTAACGAGCTCGTTAGTGGTCATATTGTTAACTGTTCTAGCAAGTTTAATAATTTATTTTTTTTTGGTATTTTTGCTGAAAAAATGTGAGCAGCTTTTGCATCTGCAATAGCTGCTCACATTTTTTCAGCAACAATATTAGCGTATTTTCCATAATAAATGAACAAAGTTTTAACGATACGTTAACTAATGACGTCGTTAGTTTTGAACAACTGGGCCAAGATCTAGGGATTTAAAGTTAAGTCATAATTAAACTCTATGTATAAAATAATCAAACAATCATTGTTTCAACGTAATTCTCCCGAAGTTAAGAACATGACTAATAATGCATTAAGATTCTAATAAAAATCAGTCTGGGTGTCTCAAAAAGGAAGATAACTCCTAGTGTATGACGTCATCAGCAAGTTTAAGGATTAATGTTCATGTACATCAAAAGCCCCCGCCCATAGGGGCTTGAAGAAATATATGGCTGCATGATGCTTCCACGCAGAGCTGAATCCGGGCCGCACACTAGTACTGGTAAACCGTTTAGGGGATCTAAGCCTGTCCAGGAACCGCGGTGCGAGGCGGACCGTCCATGCTAATAAACCCTATTGGTTTCATTGGGCGACAGGGCTTGAGATGTCATTTCATCTCAATGTCGGGTAAAAGTCCCACAAAATTGGAAGCAACGTCTCCAAAATGACCTTTTCAGTGTTGACGGGGACGTTAAACCTCAAATCAAACAAACAAAATCATGTACATCAACATATCTCCTTGCAGTGAAGACAATGGAATATCATGCCTTATATACAAGACAGTCTGACCGGTTTAGTATTTCTTTGGACTGAGATTGAAAACAATAGCAGATGGTAATTTCTTTTATTTCTGCACTGAAACAAAATTTTGTCAATGTCAAAAGTCAATGTCAAAACAAGACAGTGTAAATCCTTGAAAATTCATCTGTATATATGGAAAAGTGGAGTTTGCAGGGGTATGTAATATATTTCTTTACTTTCGCTCAGAGACGTAGATTGTAGGTGCTCGCTAGGACCGCGTCGGTTCTATCGAGCACCCACAGTCTATGGAAATAAGAAAATAAAATAATTATAATAATTAAAAAAAAAACATTCATCTGTACAATGCTCGTTCAAGTTATTAGAAAGATGCCATTATAGCACACAAACGATGTATAATAACCAAAGAATCTGAGGTGGATTGTTTGAAATAAACGAATGCAACTAAATTAGGAATATTTACATTCCCAGTGTAAAGTCTAATGTAAACCTATAGAAAACAATTGCGTTCATACTTCCATGAACGCATCGAATATCATGATTTTCAGTGACGTTAAGTGACGTCATTCTAAACCATTGTTCTCTACGGGCGTTGATGATGTCAACGCTATTCCACTCTTTGTAGAAAAACAGCGTGTAAATGTTTTTGAGCTTTAATAGTTTGCCCCACAAGCATATTTTCGCCCAGTGATGGGGGGGGGGGGGGGGGGGGGGGGGCAAATAATGTATATATAAAAAATAAACTTTCTGCTTTTCAAGAAAGTATGAACGACAGTGGGTCGCTAGCAAAGTTTACATGAACCCCTTTGGGGTTAATTTACTTTGCACGCGACCCACTGCGTTCATACTTCCATGAACTGCAGAAAAATGAATTTCATTTCTTAAATGATTTACTGGAAAGGTTCAATTTTTGAGAAAGAAATGAGTTTTATCATATGGAGTCGCGTCTGAGAGTGTAATAACGCCATGTAATATTGTCGATAATCCACTGGTGGATTGAATATGCAAATTTGCTAGATACGTCTGGTAACGTTACATGTACGACGTCCTTAACGGCGTCGCGTTTACCAATGGCGGAATATTGACATTTTTCGTAAACAATCGTGAATAAAATGCGTTGTAAAAGTCATATGATAAATAGAATCTTGCATTCGTGCTCATGTATTATTGAATTTATTAAACTCGCATTTTATCCCTTTTCCTCAACTCGTTTAATAAATTCAATTAAGAAATGAAATTTATTTTTCTGCAGTTCATGGAAGTATGAACGCATTGGGTCGCGTGCAAAGTAAATGAACCCCGAAGGGTTCATGTAAACTTTGCGCGCGACCCACTGTCGTTCAAACTTTCATGAAAAGCAGAAAAATTAAGTTTATTTTTTATATTTACATTATTTGCCCCTCATCAATGGGCGAAAAAATGCTTGTAGGGCAAACTTTTAAAGCTGAAAAAACATTTACACGCTATTTTTCTACAAAGAGCGGAGCAGCGTTGACGTCATCAACGCCCGTAAAGAACAATGGTTTAGAATGACGTCACTCAACGTCAACGAAAATCATGTCATTCGATGCGTTCATGGGCGTATGGACGCAATTGTTTTCTATAGGTTTACATTAGACTTTACACTGGAAATGTAAATATTAATATATGAACACTCATGTAAGATCCTCTATTTATTTTACTTTTTTCTCACGGCTATGGTTCTCATAAAGTGTCAGACACGAATTTCAGATTACATCATATGTCCCTTCAGTGAACATGGGGCCGTCTGGGTGTCTGAAATACACCAGTGCATCACGTAAACACGCCTATATATTTCGACTCCCTTGAACCCGACTTTTATATAGTAAAACTGGGGTATTTCCGGGGGTAAACCTTATTTTTCATATTTCTGCTCTAAAATATAGATTGTGGGTACTCGTTAGAACCGCCTCGATGAGGCGGATGAGGCGGTTCTAACGAGTGCCCACAATCTATATTTTGAGCAGAAATAAGAAAAATATCACCATTTTTCATCATAAATTTTTCATGTTTTCGGCGATAAAGGTGGCGTGTTTGCGTAATGGTGTCATAGATGTAGCGTATCCTTTCACGCCATTTACATTTTCGGATGAAAGTTTGTAACAATGTTCTTATTCCTGTTACAAATATAGATTGTGGGTGCTCGGTTGAACTGTCTCGATTTTGAACAAGGGTCAATAAAAATTCTAAACCGTTGTCATCACGTAAACACGCCTATATAATTCTGACCCAATTGAACCCCACTTTTATATAGTAAAACTGTGGTTTACAGGCCCTGGGGTAAACCTTATTTTCCTTATTTCTGCTTTAAAATATAGACTGTGGGTACTCGTTAGAACCGACCCTATGAGACGGATGTAACGTGAACCCACAATCTATATTATGAGCAAAAAAAAAAAAAAAAAAAAAAAAAGAGAAAACTATCACAATTTTTCATCTAAATATTTTCGTTTTTTTTTTTTTTTTTTTTTTTTTGCGGCAGTAAAATTTACAATGTATTGGTACGTTTGTGCTATGAAACCTCACTTTTCTCTGCACCAAGTGGGTTGACAAGGTATGGATTGTCACGTACCTGTTCATCAAGATAACAAGTGAAATGGAGACCCCGCTAAACCCCACTTCACAGTGAGAAAACTGGGGTTTACGAGGGTATACAATATTTTTCCTATTTCTGCTCCAAGACAAAGGTTGTGGATACCCATATCCTATGCTTGCAGTATAAATTAGAAAAATATCATGGATTAGAAAAATATCATGAGTTTTAACCAGAAAAGTAGTGATTTTGTGTGAAAAAATGCCCTATGTCGCACGGGTGTCTTACCGTAATGTATATCCGTGAAAAAAATGAAGACCATCTATTTTGGGCAGGCGACATTTTATTGCAATAACCTACCTGTGTGCAAACATGGCGTGTTTCCTGTCTCCAGAACCAGCATTTTTTCAGATGAAAATATTCGATATTTTTCTTATTTCTTTTCAAATATAGCTTGTGGTTGCTCTTTAGAGCCGCCTTTCTGAGGCGATTCTAATACAATGAAATTCCACTTTTAAGACACCTAAATTCAGATTAATTCTGTTTTTTAAAGCTTATGTAGTAGGCTACAATTATTCTTTCTTTGTGTTTTCTGCATATACTGTTCTCTGGTCAGAGACCACCTTTAGGACTGTTCGAAAGTGGTCTTTTTAAGACCACTTTCGATTAGTCCCAAAGGTGGTCTTATCATAGGAATTTTGCTGTATATGTGTCTGAGGAGAAATAAGAATAATATTGATTACACCCGTAAACCACATTTTTCTCATATAGTGAGGTTTGGAGGAGTACTCTTTACATGGACTTACAAACCTGATGGCACATGGCAATTTATAGTCTGGTAGTTTGGAATAAATAAATGAATACAAATTGGACATTTCAAGCTTTTATCATAAGACTTCGTTGAAAAACAGTGGGTAACGTCGTGTAATAAAAATCGTATGACCACACGTGTAATAACACTTTTGGGGGATTAAGTAACTTCATACGACGTCCATGTCAAGCATGCATTTTTTTGTGAAAAAAATGTTAAATTTAAAGACGAGAAAATCCAATTTAAAGCTGTCATATCATAAACAGAATCTTATACTCGTGGTCATTTCATATGAAATTTATGAAACTCGCCGAAGGCTCGTTTCATAAATATCATATAAAATGACCACTCATGTAAGATCCTCTATCAACCAAATAAATAAATAAATAAATAAATAAATTCGACTGGGACATTTCCAGCTGCTTAGGAGAATCCATGTAAAAGACAACATTGCACACTTCATACCACTAGACCCATTATACATGTAAATTACTTCATCCATGCAATGTCGCCCATTCAGAGTCAAGTGGCCACTCGGATAATTTCTCCTGATCTCATGCAGGTTGAGTATTCTGGGTTTTAGAGAAGTTTTCAAGATGAAAAGAGCTGTAAGTTTGCTCGGGGTTTCGCCAACGTAAATGTGTATACATTATAATAATTAGGAGAAGTAGAAGAAGAAGAGGAATGATAAAAACAACTAGAAATGCATTCACAGAACAGGGATAACCCCGCCTGAAAATACGTTGATCTTAGTATTTGACCTTTGAACGCTAAGTATGATCTTGACCTTACAGGTACGGACCTTGGACTTGCGTGCAACAAATTGTCTCATGATGGTCAACATTTCTGCCAAGTAATTTCCAATTCCATCTCGGAACAACATTAAAGGTACATGTATTGAGCGGACACAAGAAAAAGACAATTTTCTTTACCTTTGACCTTTATGACTTTGACATTGGAGGAACCAACTTGGGTCTTGCGATGTTAAACATTCTACCAAGTAATTTCCAAATCCATTCAGAATAACAGGACACAAGAAAAAGACATTTTCCCTTACCTTTAACCTCTTAAGTATGACCTTGAATTTGGAGGTACCAACCCGGGTCTTGCGCGCAACACACCGTCTCATGATGGTTCACATTTCTGCCCAGAAATAAGAAAGATATTGACCGCGTTTAAGTTTCGTAAACTTTTTTGACCTCTGACCTCTAAGTATGACCTTAAATTTGGAGATACAGACCTGAGTGTTGCGCGTGACATATCGTCTAATGATTGTTAACATTTCTGCCAAGTAATGTCAAAATCCATTCAGAAATAAGAAAGTTATTGACCTTCTTTAAATTTGGGAACATTTTTGGACCTTTGACCTCTAAGTACCACCTTGACCTTGGAGGCACGGGCATGTGTTTAGCGCGCGACTCATGATGGTTGACATTTCTGCCAAGTACTTTCAAAATCCATCCAGAAATGAATAAGAAAGTTATTGACCTTTTCTTAAGTTTCGGACGTATAGTCGGACGAATGGACGAATGCACTGGGCCAACACTATATGCCCATCCACCATTCATCGAATAGTGGGAGCATAAAAACTGACAAACCTACAGTGACATATTGTATAGGAAAAATCCTGACAGCAAAGTCTTCAACTGCTTTCTGAAAGTACGAGTTTTGGGTATCCACCACAAGATACTAAGCGCAGTAACTTTACGTTGCTGATGTCAACGGGAAAAATACTGATTTGTATGAAATCCAGAAACGGTTATTTATAAATGCGATATACTTATCGTTTCGATGACAAAGTGTTGTGTAAAGACGGTCATCTAGAAAATATTTGACTAGATTCAAGTGCATTCTTTGTCAAACAGTGCAGGTCAGAGGCTGCACCGGTCTAGGTAGCTTAGTCAGATGCGCGTCTGCCTGGTGATCAGGAAAACGCGGGTTCGATACCTTCTGGGGTCGACAACATTCTTTTGTGGAGATTGATAATGTGATCTTTTCTACGGTCATTCTCTCCCTTCTGCTGATTCAAGAAGGGCAGTTGTCAGTTTCTGACGAAAGAATGTGCACTGAACTGGTTAACCCCTTACGTGTAAGCCTGCCCAGGAAAAGTGCGGATAGGTAAACTGACCGGCTCAAAAATGACCTAAAATAGTGTTGACTGGGCTGTTAAACTCCAATACAAACAAACAAACAAGATCAGAGGCGGCAAAATGGGGCGTCTTACCAGGGTCTACACTGATTACTTATAGTTCATGAATTAAAAGGTTAAACGAAACAGTCCCCATTCATGACTATTTCCCATCCTACATTCAGAGACAATCGACCCACCAGTGCTTTCAGTACTTTGACTATTCTTCCTTTCTGTCAAGCGTCCGACTAGTGATCAAGAGGACGCGGGTTCGATACCTTCCGGGGTCGGCAACATTCTTTCGTATAGATTGGTCATGAAATCTTTTCTACGGTCATTGTCTCCCTCCCGCTGATTCAAGAAGGTCTGGCGAAAGAAGGTGCACTGTACTGCTTAACCGCTTACGTGTAAGCCTGCCCAGGAAACGTGTGGAAAGGTAAACTGATCGGCTCAAAAATGACCTAAATAGTGTTGACTGGGCTGTTAAACTCCTAACAAACAAAAAATTCCTTTCTTTCTCAATAATGCGCGTCTTTACTATCTATCTGGTAAGTCAATCAATGAAAACTGTTCTTAATTCTGTATTGTTGTAAACACGCGACATACATGTATTCTTAATGTGTATTGCGATATAGGTAGCAGTCAAAAATGAAATAAAATGATTTCATCTCTAATCCAAACATAGATTGTAGGTGCTTGTTTGAACTGCCTCATTTAGGCGGCTCTAACGAGCACCCATAACCTATGTTTTTTGAGCAAAAATAAGGAAAATAATGTACATGTGTCATAATGATAATACACCCGTGTAACATAGTACATGCTTTCGTTTTCATATAACTAATGAAACCTTTTATTTCATTTTTGACTGCTACCTTTTCCGACGAAAATTTCCTTATTTATACTCCGAACATAGGTTGTGATTGCTCGTTAGAACCGCCTCATTGAGGCGGCTCCAACGAGTACCTAAAACCTTTGTCTTAGAGCAGAAACAAGTTGGCTGCTTTCAAAAAGCATCCAATAGGTTTGGTCTTGTCAGTCTACATTCTCATTTGAGCAAGTTGATACCATTATCCCACTTAATGCATTTTTTGAATACAAAAAAATAAACTTTAATACAAAACGTGTATATAAAATTTCGAAGTCTGTGACCTTGGTATCAGGAGGGGTAGGTAGTGATGCGTATTCTGTGGTAAATTTTTTAACGCCATGACAAGTATAAACTAAATGTAACTTACATATGGTTTGCACATGTATAGCATAAAACTTAACCAAACGAAAATGTAAACCGAATTTTTCAAAGGGTCATAACTCTGTTAATATTTGGTGGCATATCTTCACATCTTAGCCTTACTACATACACATTTTAGGCTTGATCGGAGGAAAACTGTATAGTAGGATTTATACGGAAACGAAAAAACGTTTACGAAAGGACGGACGGACACCAACCCCGTAACTTAATACGACGGTTTTTTTTTTTTTTTTTTGTTATTGTTGTTTTTCAAACGGGCATTTGAAAAGATTTTTCCTAAGTCATCAGGCCTTCTGTAGGGCCTTGGTTATCTATTTCATTTGTTGTTAACGTCCCTGTAAACACTGTATGAGTCTTTTTGAGACATTGCTTCCAATGTTGTGGGACTTTTACTCAGTACTGAGATAAAACGGGCAGATAAAACTCCTTCTCAAGCCCTGTCACCCTATGAAACTAAATGGTTGAAATGCATGAACGGTCCGACTAGAGCCACTTTTCCTGGGCAGGCTTAGACTTTCTAGGCGATTTAACACTACTCATGTGCGGCCGGTATCAGCTCTGCGTGGAAGCATCATGCAGCCCAATCTATTTCTTCAATCCTCGATGGACGGGGGCCGATCAGACCTTGGGGCAATATATTGGACAGCATGAGCTGAAACCGACCGAACTTTGAACCGCCTAGGAAGATCTAAGCCTGCCCAGACAAAGTGCTGCGAATCAGACTGTATCTTAAACCTCGGCAGTTTCTTTGAGCGGTACCTCCGCAAAAACCTGAAATTTGCTGAACAGAACTCAGATAAGATCATATTGCTTTGACACAGAGAAGGATTGGGATGAAGGTATCCATCTCCTTTTATTTGCTGTAAGAGAATCTGTGCAAGAATCTCTTGGCTTCAGTCCATTTGAATTAGTATTTGGCCATACTGTTCGTGGTCCTTTGAAACTTCTCAAAGAGAATTTCTCTCCAATGATGACACCTCCCTGAATTTACTTCAGTATGTGTCCGATTTCAAAACTAGACTTTCAAAAGCTTGTGAGGCTGCTCGGACCAATCTTCAGTCAGCCCAAAGGAAAATGAAACAGCTATATGACATAGGGACAAAAGAAAGGAATTTTAAACCAGGTGATAAGGTACTAGCTCTTTTGCCTATTCCAGGAAAATCGTTGCCAGGTATTATGGTCCATACACTGTAGACAAAAAGATCAGTGACGTAAATTACATAATAAACACTCCTGGGAGGCGCAAGCTAAAGCAGCTATGTCATATTAACATGCTCAAGGAATACATAGATAGGGACAATACATCTTTAACATCAGTCAATCTAGTTAGCTCTGTTCCACTTAATTCATGTGACAATGACTGTGAGGATATTAATTCAGTGAAGTCGGATCCCACATCATCAAAACTTCAGAATTCTGACATTCTACGGAATCTTGACCAGAAACTGTCACATCTAGAGCCAAATCAGCGGAATGAACTGAAACAGCTGATTTTTGAATATGAACACTTATTTCCTGACATTCCTACACGGACAGACAAAATATTTCATGATGTGGACATAAATGGTTCTAAACCTGTAAAACAACACCCATACAGGATGTATCCTGTGAAACAAAAATATCTTAAAGAAGAAGTTCAGTATCTATTAGACAATGACTTTATTGAACCAAGCCAAAGTGAATGGAGTTCGCCTTGTATTCTAGTACCAAAACCTGATGGGACATATCGTATGTGTACAGATTTTAGGAAAGTTAATTCCTTAAGTAAAACAGATAGCTTTCCTATTCCAAGAATGGATGACTGCATTGATAACATCGGGAATGCCAAATACATAACGAAATTCGACCTTCTGAAAGGATTTTGGCAAATTCCACTCACAGATAGAGCAAAGGAGGTTTTGGCATTCACAACACCAGACGGATTATTTAACTATAAAGTCATGCCATTTGGAACGAAAAACTATCCGGCAACATTTCAGCGCTTAATAAACATAGTAATTGCGGGGCTGGAAGGCTGCAGTGCTTATATCGATGATGCTATCATATACAACGACCAGTGGAATCAACATCTTGGGACTATTCGAGCATTCTTTGATAGACTGAGTAATGCCAAATTGACAACCAATCTTGCTAAAAGTGAATTCTGCCATGCAAGTTTGACATTTCTAGGTCATGTTGTAGGTCAAGGTCATGTGAAACCCATTGATGCTAAAGTTGAGGCTATCTCAAATTTTCCCGTACCCACGTGCAAAAGACAGCTGATGCGATTTCTTGGTATGGCTGGTTATTACAGAAAATTCTGTAATAATTTCTCTGTCATTGCTGAGCCTTTGACAAATATGCCCAGCAAAAGAACAAAATTCCATTGGAATGCAATATGCCAAAATGCTTTTGATAAACTTAAAGCCATACTCAAGAGTGAACCAGTTCTCTTAGCACCAAACTTTGAAAAGGAGTTTAAGCTAGCTGTAGATGCTAGTGACGTAGGTGCAGGTAGTGTTTTGTTGCAGGAAGATGAAAATGGTGTGGATCATCCAGTTTGCTACTTTTCCAAAAAGTTTAATAAGCATCAGAGAAATTACTCTACCATAGAGAAAGAGTGCTTGTCTCTGATTCTTGCTCTGCAACATTTCGAAGTTTATCTTACCCCTACTACTGCGCCGATTGTTGTTTTCAGTGATCACAATCCACTGACTTTCATACACAAAATGAAAAACAAAAATCAGCGGTTGCTCAGGTGGAGTCTCATGCTACAAGAGTATAATTTAGACATAAGACATATTAGAGGGAGATATAACATTATCCCTGATGCCCTTTCAAGAGCTTGAGCAGTGTCAGGAATTGTGTTTTTCTTTCATACTGAAGTGGATTGTAGATACATGTAATTGTATATGCTATGTTCAATATTTTATTAATCTTAAAGCAAAAGAAAGCTTTATTACATAAATCTTTCTTTTCCTCGAAGAGGGGGAGTGTTATGCATAAGAATTTATTTTTCTGATTCCCACTTGCACCCCACTGTGACCTGATAGTGCTATAAATATCTTGTTAATCTTCTTATAGAAGATTCTAGAAAACTGAGTCACAGATTAATTTCATTTTTGTAAACAACATGTTTACAAGGAAAAGTACATCAGAACCTTCCAGAAAGTTCTGGGTTGCATTATTTTTAGAAAATTACCTCATCTTATTCCACAGCCCTCTGGAATGTTCTAGAGAAATCTTAGGGTCTATAAAAGAGCTTGATTTTTCTCATTGAGTCAGACTTTGGAGTTTGATGTTTGGGCTTATAAGGAAAGTTATTTCTAAATTCTGTGTTGGATTGTTATAGGATATTACTTTTTATTTTGGACTGTGAATTCTGTGGGATCAAGGAAAATAGATTCATTCAGGATATTTCATTCAGAGCTAAGTACATTTAATTTTCTTACTTCTGCAGGTTAAAGTTAACTTGTAAATAAATTTTGTTAATTTTTTCCGAAAGGCTTGTTTGCTTTTTCTTTCTGCTACGCCTGGCTCGTAACACTATCCTTTTGTATATCTTTCTGGATCAAAATTTAATTGTAAAAGAAACTGTAGTAAAACGTCAAGTATTGAGTGGAAATAAAGAACACCACTCTCGGCTTATCAGATACAATAGCTCCCATCGAATGCGCCAAAAAGTCTTTTAACAACTCAGTCTGTAACTGGTGGCAGGTCACTTAGTAGTCATGAAGTTTTTGAAAAGAAACTATTGCTATCTGTGCTGGGCTCAAGAACAATAAACAGCGACCCATCAACGTTATGACTTTGTTTCGCTCCCTAAATATTTTATATATTTGGAAGAGTTAGAACCTTCGATCTTGACACTGACGTTAATTCTAGTAGCACAGACAAGAAAATGTTTTTTACACACCCAGCGATCTTTTTTTATGTTTGGTTTTACGATCCTTTCAAGATTATTTCACTCACATCAAGCCGCTCGTTAATCGGAGGTGAGTGAAAACTAGAGTACCCGATGAAAAACCTCCTGACCTTCCGTTGCAGAACTTCTCATTATGTGACCTGAGCCATGCTCAAACATACACCGTTGAGAGACCTAATGATTAAGAGTCAGCACTCTTATCCACTAGGCCACGGAGGCCCGTTACTCCCAGCGATCTTTATAAATGAGGAAAAATAACGTTCTCTGTCTTTCCAACATTTACATATACTTATTATTAGAGCGTACCGAAAGATGTTCAGAATATATAAATCTGTTCCTATCTGTGTGAAGTAAACTTTGCAAGTTTTGTTTATTTGCATTTAACGGCCCACTCAACACTGATTTGGGTCTTTTGTTGAGCATGTCAGTGTACCTATCCACGCTTTTCCTGAGCAGGCTTATCCGTAAGCGCTTTACCAGTTCAGTGCACATTCTGTCGCCCAAAACTGACCCCTGCCCTTCCTGAATCAGCGGAAGGGAGAGAATGACCATAGAAAAGATTTCATAATCTCAGCGAAAGAATGTTGCCGACCCCGGTAGGTATCGAACCCGAGTCTTCCTTATCGCCAGTCAGACTGCATCCGACTGAGCTACTACAGCCAGCCACACTTAGTGAGTAGTAGTAGTTATGTTCTGTTGTTTTTCGTTTCCATGGCCCCATGGACTTACTCCATAATGGCATTGCAAGACGTAAAATTTGCGAAAATGACTGCTACTCCTGCAAAAGTAGTTTCTCTTTGGATATGTCTAAGGGGTATACTCTTAAAGGAAAGAATTTGCTCCTGGGGAGCAAATTCTCCCCTTTTAGAGTAGACCCCTTGAGAAGCAAATTCTTCCCCTTTTAGAGTAGACCCCTTTTTCAGTTGGACAGAGCCAACAGAGTAGCAACCATAAGGTCCTTAAAATTGTATTTCCATAACGAAATCATGCCTATAGAATTGTGATCCCCTTTAATATGTTTTATAAAAGGGTTATCCTTTGGAAGCAAAGAATACACCACAGAACTAAAAAATATGGTGTGCACATGTTTTCTGAGCCAGACTAGCTAGTTTCGGCCAATTAGGCCTCATCAGTGACCCTAAGATATTTTCCAAATTCCACAATGGAATCAATGATCCCAAAGGACAAGAAAATATAATCTACACTATGCTGTAGGGCAGGGAGACTTTTTACCGCCGCCACACATTCCCACACACCAGTTGTAGTGAAGTTAAATACGGTAGGTGACCAATTAATTGGAACACCCTAGCAGTTCGAACACCCAAAATTATTTCGAATTTGTGGCTGAAAACTTTCTCATTTAATTCGAACCTTCAAATTTTTCCGAAATCAGAATTTTTAATACTTCGAACACAAAAAAAAATGCCAAAAAATACATCAGAACAAGCATTTCGGACCGTTCCCGGGTTTTCATTACAACATTGTACTGGTCGTATATGAGCTAGCGCACAAAAAAGAAAACTTAGCATGAAATGTGTGCGACTTCCGAAGACTCGGATTAACATGCACTCTGTAAGGCAAATGGTTTTCGCTTCTCTCACTTTGGATAGCCCTGTGGTAGTGGAAGGTTCATACCCTCACCGAATACTGATCAGACTGCGATAAACGCAGGCTGCAAGTGCTTAGATCAACCTTGATGAGCCACAGAAATTTCGCTTATTTATGTTGTAAAAATCCCATCGTCTGCATCAGGCTCATGCGATCAGCGAAGACTCTAATCGGATTGCATGAATGAGTACGCTAAGATGTGTCTTCGCTGGTTTCTCAACGACCTGCAAACACTGAACATGCGCACCCACTACCGGTATGCAAGGCAAAGGGTTTCACTTAGCCTTGTGACTTTGTAAGATTTAAGGATTCAGTAAAGACTGATCACATTGCATCGATGTTCAGGCTGATCCTAGTCGGTGATGTAGCATTGTGGCCTTCAAAGGCTTGGATCACCATGCATATGCAAGTGTTTTCGCTTTGTTCTCAGACTCTTTGGAGCGTAGCTTCAGCTTTCATTATTATTTGTGTGACAGTGTTACCCTTTTTCCATGTGCTGTGGCATTGATTCAATGCCTCTTTGATACCAGAAGCGCCCCTTTAATATTAATTGAGTTTCCCGCCTTTTTCCACAGAACGTCTTTGAGCACGTGCGAGTGAAATTCATGGTTGTTGCATGCAAAAAGGTAGTTTAATTCAGGTTACCTGGTTGGGCTACCCTGGTTTTCTGAGGAGCAAGTGAAGATGCCCATTTATTTCACGGTGACAAGGTTTTATTGGAAGTAATTTCGGGGAACATAATTAAGAAAATAAGTCATATTCGGTGTGGGGGGAAGACTCAGGTTTGCCTGCACATTCATGCAGTCTGAATAGTCTTCGTTGTTCGTATGTGCCTACCATGGACTCTGTGCTAATCAAAGAACAACAGGTGAAAACTATTGCCACATTGGCTAGATGCGCAGGCTAATCTGGTCCTTCGTTTGAAACCCTTTTTTTCGCCGTGCGCCGGCTTAAAACGACGGCGTGTACATTTTACCGGCCCAATCTGCTTGCGACGTTACAAAACACATCCTAAGCTACCAAGTGCAAGGATCAGTCTGTTCAGATCTCCTGTCTCGAGTAAAATACTTATTGCGCATGTGCGTACAGAAAAGACTGATAAGTCTGCACAGTTGTGCAATCGGGATTGTGTCTTCAATGTTCAAAAGGTTTGAAATGTTTCATCGCGCATAAAGTGAAGATCAAATTTGTGTATGATGTCCGCATTTTCTTTTTCTTGTTACTTGCCTATCTAAATACCATACCGCACAGTCTAATCAGTCTTCAACGGACTACTTCGATGGGCATTGAATTGCTACATGCCCCCGGCTCACGCTGATTTGAGACTGCTTATTAGTAAACAGAGAACACACAAACAAGGCTGCGCAGTCTCGCCTGAGGCTTCACTATGCGCTTAAACAATATAGGTGGGGGTGGGGGTGTGAAGTATCTATGCGCGTAGCTCCACTGGGTAGCTGCACGTGCGGGTTTCAACATCCCCTCCCATATATACATGTAGCTGGACTTTGTCTGCTGCGGTGTAGCCGGAACAAAAAAAAATATTACAGACTATAAGGAAATTCTTTGAAAAATCCTCTTTTTCCTAGATATGGGCTACTCTTCAGAAAATAATTTGCTCCAAACAAATCAATTTCTGTTATTCCTGAGATCACAAATTGACTCGCCCATTTTAAAGGGAATAGTGATAGTTCAATAGGTGTAAATGTCATTAATGACAATGTGTATCGCCTGCACACACTGACTTATTTATAGATCAAACTTTTCTGCACTGCATAAGTGATATTTATAACTTCTAATCACGTGCGGATTGACAGGGTCACGGGAAAAAAAACGTAGTTGTATAAAATATTGAACACAGCCTGATCCAATGTATGGAATTCTTTCAGATCAAACTGTTCTAACACTGATAAATTTCCAATGTGATATTCTATAATAATTCCAACACCCGGATCAGTATTTATTTTTTTACTGTTCAAATTAATTGGTCATTTACAGTATGTTCTATAAAAGGGTTATCCTTTGGAAGCAAGGAATACACCACAGAACTGAAAAATATGGAGTGTACATGTTTTCTGGGCCAGACTAGCTAGTTTCGGCCAATTAGGCCTCATCAGTTACCCTCAGATATTGTCAAAATTCCACAATGGAATCAATGATCCCAAAGGACAAGAAACTATAATCTACACTTTTATATAGTAAAGCTCGGGTTTGCAGGGGTATACATTAATTTCCGTATTCATGCTCTGAGACACTAGATTGTGGGTACTCGATAGAATCGCCTCGTCGAGGCGTTTCTGTCGACTCCCCGCAATCTATGTTTTGAGCAAAAAAGGCAAATATTCCAATTTTTCTTTTTAAAATTTCTTTTTCTTTGGCCAAAAAATGACAATGTATTTGAATAGGTGTGTTTCGAAATACGGTAAAACTGGTAGACTAACTGCCACACCTGCCAGGTGTATCCATTTCCCTTTAGATATTTTTAATGTTGGAGTTGAAACGCTTGCTTTTCGGTCTGTTTCGCTATTCAGACAGGCTGTTTCCTGTAAGTGCAGTATAGTATTGCATCATCGTTTAAGCTGATTGGTTGATCGCGTCACGTGCCCCTCCATGGAACAGCTACAATCTGGTCATTATACCCGGTTTGCCCGCCTCATGGCGACCAAACCAATAAGCAAAAAAACTAGAGCTGTCAGTGAAACTGACTAGGGCCCCGGCAGCGCTATCAGAAATTTGTGGACGGACAGACGGACGGACGGACAGAGTGATTACTATAGGGAACCCACACTTTCAGTGCGGGGCCCTAATAATATACAGTGAAATTTCGCTATTAAGATCACCTAAAATTAAGACTATTTCTGCATTAAAAAGCTTATTTGAATGCCACACTTTGTTTTTCTTTGTGTTTTCTGCCCGCAGTGTCCTCTGGTCAGAGGCCACCTTTTGGACTGTCACTTTTGAACAGTCCCAAAGGTGGTCTTTATATAGGAAGTTTAATGTATACCCCTTGAAATCCCTATTTCTACATATAAAGTGGGGTTTTAGAGAGGTATTCTTTTCACGGACTTTTTAACATGATGATCTTTTTTCTTTTCTCTTTATATAGTGTGGTTTTCACAGGTGTTAATTACATGACCTTGTTAGCCTTATCAGAAGTAGCAATATTACAAAAACATTATTGACAGTACATTGGTGCTAACACTTGCACTCATGGATGAAAGAGTGAAATGATTATACATGTACATGTATCTACAGTAAAATTCCGCTATTAAGATCACCTAAAATTAAGACTAAATCTGCTTTTAAAAACCTATTGAGAAGGTTTGAAGTATTCGTTCTTTGTGCTTTCTACACCCTCTGTCTCCTAATGAGAGACCCTCTTTGGGACTGGTCAAAAGTGGTCTTAAAGACCACTTTTTAACAGTCCTAAAGGTGATTTTAATATAGGCATTTTACTGTATTTCTTCTTTTGACAATGGCGAAAGCTTGAGAGAATTTGGAGGACATAGCAACGTCATTGTCGACTTCGAGTGTGTTAGAATCGATATTTGTTCCTTTCAAACTAGGATTTACGTCCCCGTCAACTTTGGAGACGTTGCTTCCGATTTTGTGGGACATTTACCCGTCACTGGGATGAAATGTCTTCTCAAGCCCTGCTGCCCAAACAAACCGAAAAGCACGACAATTTTCAGCTAATAAATAAAACTTCTGATTCTTTTTTAATCCATTCGGTACATTATTTCATTGTCTTCCATTATTAAATTCCCATTCCATCACGACGACATGCGTATATTATTTTGACCCCCTTGAACCCCACTTTAATAAAAAAAACTGGGGTCCTTATTTTTCTTTTTTTTCTGCTCTAAAATATAGATTGTGGGTACTCATTAGAACCGCCTGAGGCGGTTCTAACGAGCACCCACAATCTATGTTTTGAGCAGATATAAGAAAAATATCATAATTTTTGATCTTGAAATTTTCGTTGTTTTTGGGGTAATGTTTGCAATGTTTTTGTGAAGGCGTGTTTTCATAATGCTAATTTGATGTTCACGTTTTCCTCTTGAGCACTGTCATCAACGCAATGGATGCAGGTGGGCACATTTGATTACCGTCGCATGTAAACATTTACTTTTCACAACATCCGCTGCAAAAGAATGCTTTGGAAAACATTGCAACAATGTACGAAATATCGTGAAAAATCTTTGCCGTCAATAAATCTTGACGTGGAATATTAAACCATATTCCCCACCAGAGAGCGATACTTGTCGGACTCGGCAAACATTGCTGTCAGGCCTAGATGTGATACCATGTTTCCCGTCAAGAATCATAATCACTTAAACTATATGCATCTGCAGAGATTAGATTTACACTATGTAAGTAATGACCGGTGCCGCCTGTGTGAAAATGGTGGAATATATTAGATGCCGCCATTAATTTGTTTGTCTGAATAATTATGAACTTCTTTTATTTGCAACAACAGTCGGCGAAATGCTCGGCAATACTGTCTGACCTGAGTTAGAGTTCACAGAACCATTGGTATGCCTTGAACTTGACGGATGGGTTGACCCTGATGAGATCTCGGATACCTGTTCATCAACAGCTAGCTCATCCTTATTGTCTACTCGTGCACGAACAATTTTATTGATCCTACCTGGACGAGTCAAATGTTGCCTGATGGGAGACGTCCTCCCGTCCGGCTCTGGCGACGATGCTTCATCGCCCTGTCTCTGCAAGATCTGACCTACATTTGCCATATTTACCCGTCTCTGATACTGTCGCTTGATATTTGACACGTAATATGCAGTTGGTGATTTCTGTCCTGGTTGAGGAGATCGAGATACAGGTTCTTCCCTGTAGAGACTATTTCTCCTCGCTCTCACTGGTGATCCTGGTTGGTGGCGCTGATATTGCCTTATTGTAACGTCATTACCAACATTGTCATTTACAGGTTTAGAATCATATTTAGAATCATTTTTATCAACCGATTCATCATTTTCTACTTGTTGCTTAATTAACTTGTTTATTGTTATTTTCGGCCTTTGTATTTTACTAGGAAATGAATGAGCACGTTTTCTAAAGGGCTCCTCTTGACTGTTTACCGATTCTGATACTGTGTTGTCAACTTCTTCTGTTCCTAAAGACGTGGCTGATTTTTCTGCTTGTTTTGGTTTGTTTTCACCACGTTCTATTGCACTATAAAGATTATTTCTTCTGTTAGAATACTGAATATATTTTTTGGCAGAGTTAGGAACATAATGTGAAACTGGAGTGATTCCTTGTCCCTCTCGCTGTACTTTCACGGGCGATTTAACTCTGGGAATCTGTATGTTTTCATTATTGTTTCTAACACTCATGAGGTCGGTGAAATTTTCCGCGTCTGAAAGTAAAGCCAAATATTAGCATCAAAGAGGGATCATTGAACCCGTGTTAGTATTATTCTGAAAAGAAAGTTTCGGCTATTTGCACGGGCACGCTCTACGGCGTAAGCATCTATTTCACCAGGTGTCACTGAGCCAATTTTAATTTCGCTTGTTTGTGTTGAAATTTTACGTTCCCGACAACATTGTTTAGGTTGCGCTGCATGATGCTTCCACGCAGAGCTGAAACCGACTGGGTATTGGCAAAACCGATTATCATGCTCAGGCAAAGTGGTACGTGTTGGACAGTCCCTGTATATAAACCCTATTGATTTGTTTGGGCGGTAGGGCCTGAGATGTCATTTCATCACAATGTCGGATGAAAGTGCCACACAATTGGAAGGAATGTCTCCAAAATAATGTTGACGGGACATAAAACCTCAGTTCAAACAAACAAACAACAAACAAACAACAATCTCTAGGGACTAAAGAATGTGTTCGTCATGGTAAGTTTTATTTCTTCTGTTAAATACCACTGATTAAAACAAAGACCATTAAAGTTCGTTCAAGATGTAGGTCGTTAGAGCCATTGTGGATTACACACAGCGCCATGATCAGAAGGCCTAAATGGGACGATGAAGGTATTTTTATCTCTTTTTTTTTAAAGTAGTTTTTGGTTATCCGGTAATCGTAGTGATTCTAATGAGTGTATACAACATACACATGTATTGAAAAAAACAAAAAAAAAAAAAAAAAAAAAAACACTCCTAAATCATCTTTTAAAATTCTGGTCTCGAGATAAGGAAAAACATCCAGGGACAAAATAACGTGTTCGACTCAGCCACTGTAACAAAACATATGCGTGCAAGCCGAGCCATTGAACTTTATTTTTGATGTGGTCTTCCAATGAAAATCTCTAAGGTTTTCTGACATAAGTTAAAAAACTATACAAAAATGTTATAGAACTTCGGATTAGTTTTAAGAATCTTTCTTAAACAAGTATAAAGGGCGAACGTCCTTTCTTGGAATATGGTTGTTGCGCCTGGGACCACCAACGAGTGGTCTTTCAAAAACAAATTGAAAAATAGAAGTAAAGACAATGATCAGGAATCGATACAATTAACCCACAGCTCCCATCAGAAACACCAAAGGGAAAGAAACAAAAAACACGAATAAACCGCGACAGAAGAACCACCTTGGAACGGTCAGCGAAACGAATTCCACTGGGAGGTTGGGGGTGGGGGGAGCTTAAATCGATTTTACGTGGCCACAATCCTCGCCCTTACTTCCATCGCGATTTAGACAAATAAAATCGTTCAGAGTAATGCGGCTAGATTTGTAACTAGCAATTCTGCTATGTTTCCATTCGGTGCTGTTCAATTTTTAAGTTTTCATTTTAACACTCCTGCGTGTCCAAATTATTTAGTTCAATAAAGGTAAATGAGCTGCCATCTGTTTAGGAAAGAGCTGGTAACTCGGCTTGTCGCCTGTGATTTTGTTGTTTCAGATGTGTTTGTCTAGCTTTCTCTTATATGTCCGGGCTAGGCCTTAGGTTCTGATTCAATCTGTTCCATTCCTGAAATAGTTTTACTCATTTAAATTGAAACTGGAAGTATGACTCGGTAGAAAAGGAGAAGAGAAGGTTTATACTATTGTACAAATGTCTGAACGACCAACAGATGACTTTATTCCACCAGTTAGGCGCTGCATAAATCATCACTCATTGGGTTTTCAGACCCCCTACTGCAAGAATTGACATCTACAAAGGATCCTTCGTCCCTCGGACCATTAGAGATTGGAATCCCTGCCAGATTCGACCATTTCCTCAGCTAGAGGTGCCGAGGACAGCGTAGTTAAGTTTAACCCTTTGGTGAGAGCTAGGAGCTAACTTACCATATCACAGGACGTGTTACCAGTTACAAATCTGATTCCGATCCTGGCATTGACCATGGCATACATCCGTCTTAAATAACGATGACTAAGGGGCATATTTGTTTTTGACATATAAAATACCATCTTGAATTACACATTGGTAAACAACCACAAAAAAATCTTTATGCTAATAGTTGTTATTGTTTTTTTTCACAAAGAAAAAAAAGAAGAAAAAAAAATGATAATTTTGGTAGTTAAACTTAACAGACAGGACTGCAGATCACCATTTGTGAATATACTCGTATACATGTAAAAGGACCCAGTGAATCTTTCTTATAGTTATTTGTTTCCTATAATAATCATAGTGAAACTTCAATAACCCGAACACCGTTGGCTCGTTTTACCGTGTCTGTTTCAATTCGCATCACGAAAACACGCCTTCAAGGCGGCTCTTCTGTGGCGATTTATTTATGTTGTTGTTTGTTACTTGCTGTGTGTATCACTTGTGTCTTTTGGTTTTGGATGGCCATATGACCATTTTGTGGGAGAGTGGCTGTCCATGTGGCCTTCCTTTGTTTAGGTTTCCATTATGGTCTGGTCGCTTGGTGTTTGTATTTCTTTCCCTTTGGTGTCTTTTATGGCTGGAGTAAGTTAATTGTATCAATTCCTGATCTTTGTTTTACTTCTACTTTTTATAATTTTGACCCCCTTGAACCCCACTTTTAAAACTGGGGTTTCCGGGGTATACCTTATTTTTCTTATTTCTGCTCTAAAATATAGATTGTGGGTACTCGCAAGAACCGCCCAACGTCCACTCACAACCTACGTTTGGTTCATTAATAAGAAACATATCACGATTTTTTATCAGAAAAGTAACCAGTTTGGAAATATGAAATAATGCACTTTGCAAACGGGAGTGTTATCGTTATGAATTACCCTTGATTCGAACAATGTTAATGGCCCAAAAGGTGTTCGAGTCATTGAAGTTCAACTCCAATAATTATTATATTTATACCATTTTTAGGAACTGTGGCTCCATTTTCCTTCCGCCGCCATGGTCGCGTGTTGATTTCTGCAAGAGTGAACCAGAAATACTGTTACATTAATAAACACAACAGCATGCGGTTAAATATGTTCTATAAAAGGGTTACCCTTTGGAAACAAAGAGTACACCGCAGAAATGAAAAGTATGGAGTGTACAAGTATTTCTGGGCCAACTCCACTTCTGGTGATAATTCCGTATTTTCAAGTTGAACCATTACTTGATCAGAAAAATCGACAAATAGTGTAGACCCTGATTGAACGCCACAGAACGCGTTTATTTTGATAATCTTTATGGTCATTATGTTTAGCATTGGTTAAGAAGCAAAATACGGAACATGAAAGAGCAAAAGGAGCCGTCGCCGACGATTCGGTCTGTCCATGCACGATTGGACATCTTTATTTTCGACCGAACATTCAGTCTTCTTCTTCTTCTTCTTCTTCTTCTTCTTCTTCTTCGTCGATGTTCTTTTACTACACGACCGGCTAACAAAAAGGTCATAATTCATAAATTGCAATAAATTTGTAGATTTAAGAATGATCTGCAGTTTAATTCAACAACAGCATTTTATCAGATAAAAGGGAAAAAGTCAGATCATGATTTTATCTTACCACTGTCCGGTACCTCGCTGTCTTCGTTGTTTATTTTCGCCGGCGACGCAGTAATATTTCGGTTATTTGCTATATCGACAGTCTGTACTTCAGTTGGAATGCGTGTTGTTTTAACAGACATCGTTCTCGCTGATTGTCGCTTGCTAGCCACCTATGGGTAGAAAAGAAAAACACGTGTTAAGCTCATCAGTAATTTTTAGTAACCGTTCCAAGTCAGTGCTTTTGCTGTGGTTCCTTCCTATTTTACATAGGTGATTCTGATTCTTCCCTTTTTAGTTGTTCATTTTCAGTTACGTTTGTCCTGCCTATTTAATGTTTGTTATGTTGGTGATTCTGATTCTTTCCCGCATTATGCATGTTGTTCCTTTTTAGTTTTGTTTGGATTATCCGAGACACCACCTGTTTGGGAAAGAACTGCTGACTCAGTTTACCAGTGGTCTGGTTTGTTTAATGTCGGCACTGCATGTTTCGACTTCTTTCCCTAGTGATTGTGGGGAGGATATGGGATCTGATTGTATCAGTTTCTGATCGTTTCTGTTTTCAATTTTCTTGACCCAAAGTTTCTTGTTAGGGATTGAGAAGTCTGAGTTAGACAGCCTTCATGCGGACTGAACAAAGTATTTGTCTGAGCCACGACAGAACCAAGGGCGAGAATGGTGGCCACGTAAAATCGATTAAACCCCCAGTGAAATACTTTTTACTGACCGTTACAAGGCGTTTTTTTCTATCCTGGTTTATTTCCTGGATTCGACCCTCCGTGATCTAACTGGTGGTTTTCTTCTTCTCTAACGTCGGATTGCTGTTGAGTCCTCAACCCTGATTCATGACAGTATTAATCTACACATGGTCACTGTTGAGCTAGAAAGCCTCCATGCGGATCAATTTGTTATTTTATTATGTGTAACATTGCATTGGAACTGAGGGCGAGGGTTGAAATTTGATAAATTCCGGAGTTGAAGCCCCCCCCCCCCCCACACACACACAATTAAGTAGTATTACTTCTAACCGTCCGAAGGCGGTCGTTCTTTTGCAATGTCTTACTGGTTAATCGGCTCTGTGCCGTTGGTTCATGTTTCGTCTGGTTTTGTGTATGCCTCCGTGTCACTTACATTCTTTATGTGACTTTAGATGGCTTCGTCCTTTGAATGTGACCTTTCCTGAGTGACCTTTTCTTACTTGTTTTTATTGTTAAAGTTCGGTAAAAACTTGTCCACTCGATAGTTTTCAGTTCTCTGTTGTAGTTCTTGCATCCAAAGGATTAACTTCCGTAGAACTTTTTTGCATGTATCCATTACAAAAACACGCCTATACAAATGCATTGTAGACTTTACTGCCGAAAAAACGAACATTTTAAAATGAAAAATCTTGATATTTTTCTGATGTCTGCTCAAAATATAGATTGTAGGTACTCGTTAGAACCGCCTCATCGAGGCGGTTCTAACGCGTACTCACAATCTATATTTTAGAGCAGAAATAAGAAAAATAAGGTTAACCCCTATAAACCCCAGTCTTGCCATATATTAGTGGGGTTCATGGGAGTCCAATTTATATAGGCGTGTTTTCGTGATGTATTGCTTATATGTTTTTATTTTGGACAGCAGTTTGGCTATGTTTTGAGAAAGTAACTCTGCTTGTGATGTTTTCAGTAGGGTTTAGTTATTTAATGTTCATGTTTCTTTCCCTTTGGTGTCTCTGATGTTGGGTGTTGGGTAATTGTATCGTTTCCTGATCTTTGCCGTTACATTTCTATTTTGTATAATAACTGTTTTGAGTCATAGGCTGATTTTGTTTCTTAGCTTTGTTTTGTTTGATTTGAGGTTTAACGTCCCCGTCAACACTGTAAAGGTCATTTTGGAGACGTTGCTTCCAATTTTGTGGGACTTTTACCCGACATTGAGATGAAATAACATCTCATGCCCTGTCGCCCAATGAAACCAATAGGGTTTATTAGCATGGACGGTCCGCCTCGCACCGCGGTTCCTGGACAGGCTTAGATCCTATAAGCGGTTTACCAGTACTAGTGTGCGGGCTGGATTCAGCTCTGCGTGGAAGCATCATGCAGCCCATATATTTCTTCAAGCCCCTATGGGCGGGGGCGGATTTCTTAGCTTTGCACATATGCTAAAAAACCCTCCTCTTTTGTCACTGTTCAAATAAAAGATACATTCGGCAACGTATTTAAAGCTCTTTGATCGCATTCGAATTCAAACATTTTCAACAAAATTAAGGGTGTTATTAGGCAAACTGACCGGGTCGTTATGACGTTAATAGTGATGACTGGACCGCCAAACCCCAAATCAACCAACATTATTGCATCATACTCCAGGTACAAAGAATGTGTAGAATTTGATATTTTTTGTTTTCGAATACACTTTTGTCTTTTTCATTATTGCTTAAACAATTAGAATTAAAATATGTATTCTACTTTATCAAAATGATTTTTGAGCTTTTAAATGTTCGCTCATTCGCACTAGTAGTTACTGGAAAATGGATTTATACCTGCATCACTGGCGCTTGCTGTGTCCTGTTGAGCATTCTGTTGTCTGCAGCAATTTTCCCGCTTGCTTTCAAATTTCCGATGTACTTGCGAAGTTTCCGGTAAAAGAGATGATACATAGCTGTGGCGCTGCTGGGAACGTTTCCGGTAACAAATCGAATGATCTCTCCTAATCGGAAACCTTGATTTTCACTCATATGCTTCAAAATACTGTTATCTAGAGAATCCGTTTTCAGTTTATTTGGACAAGGAGCCCTGCTCATTGGGTTACTTGGACCTGAAACGAAAGATGTATCCACGTATCATGCAAGCGTTGGCATTACTGCAGATCTCAATTATCTAAATTTAGCCAGGATAGTGGGGTTTACAGAAGCATACATTATTTTCCTTAATTTTGCTCAAAAGCTCAGATTATTGGTACTCATAAGAAGCACCTTAATGAGGCGGTTCTAACGACCAAATACATTTATGTTTGGACTAGAAATTAGAAAGAAAAAAAAAATGTTGCAAATATTCAACTGAAAAAAGATGACATGCTAGTTCTGGAAATATGGCTGATTCTGTTTTAGTCCACGGATGTTTTATCGTAACGGAACTCTACTCCAAAATGAAAAATTCCCCAGTACATGCACATGACGTAATTGTGACGTCACATCAATGTCGCTACAACGTCATGACGTTATGCAACGTCAAATTCACGTCGGTGCAACGTTGCACTGGCGTTGATTTGACGTTGCCCTAAACAATGAGTATCCTCCAAACATCTCATAATGTTTGATTGAAGTAAATATTACTGGATATGTACATGTATTTTGACTTTCAAATCAGAATGAATGTACTGCGATGCTTATTTGTTTTTCAAGTTTTCTACTTTTCTTCACCACAGTGAACATATCGTTGGAAGATTCTTTCAGAATATATGAATGTTTTCAGGAGCCGTCGGTCATGGTGATGCATACCGGTGCACCAACCTACAAAAATATTGTACTCTCATGTACTGAAACAGTCGCAAATACTCGGAAACAGTGTCCTTTTATTGTTTTTTTTTATACAATAACTATATCGTTCTGCGACTCCAGCAAATTGAATTGCCGGTGCAGTCAGACTGTCCAACAGCGCAAGCAGTAACTTTCTCCATTTTGCAACAATAACTGTATATCAGACCATAGTGGTAGGCAACTTCTGACTGGTCAGAATATTGAGTAACATTTTTTATCATATGACGTCGCGTCTGAGAGTGTAATAACGCCATGTAATATTTTCGATAATCCACAATTGGATTAAATATGCAAATTAGCTAGATACGTTCCGTAACGTTACTTATTATGTACCCAGAAAAGTCCCGTTTACTTTGTACAGAAGTTACCGGTCAATATTTTTCCATATTGCCCGTAGTCAAGTTCATATTGCCCGTAGATAAGCAGTCACGTTCAAAATAGAACTACTTTCAAATTTGTCCACTTCGATACTAAAAATTGGCAGCCATGTTGTCGTGCGTATCGACTGAAATAACCTAAAACAAAATGAATATAGGCTGTGACAGGGTGCATAAAGCGCATTTTATGCTAGCAAATATGACCTACCTGCAATCTGTTCAGATATTCAATAATTTCTTATAGGAAATCAAGAGTATTTTGAGAGAAACAAAACTGACACTTCGGTAAACATGGCGTCCTGCGTTGGGAAACATTAATGTTTTTAATGACGTCAAGTCAACCGACGTTAACGTCGTCTTCACTTTGGCGCCATTGGGCGTGGTTTTTCATAGTGTAGGAAGACACTTAACAATGGGCATTATTTTCCAATTCAAAGCACTTAAAGATGTCTAATCTTATTTTACGTTCAAATTTCCATGTCAGTCAATCCTGAATTCTGGCACAGAGTCCAAGTTTGGGTATATAATAAAAAGGTTATTGACTTTATATTGTGAACTATTCGGCACTCGTTCATATGGCGAAGACGCACTCGCAAGCTCGTGCGTCCTTCGCCATATGAACGAGTGCCGAATAGTTCACAATATAAAGTCAATAACCTATAAATATACGACGTCCTTAACGACGTCGCGTTTACTAATGGCGGAATATTGATATTTTTGTTAACAAACGTGAATAAAATTTGCTTTAAATGTCACATGATAAATAGAATCTTGCTTTCGTGCTCATGTATTATTATATTCATTAAACTCGTTGAGGAAAAGGAATAAAATGCTCGGCAAGCCCCGCATTTTATCCCTTTTCCTCAACTCGTTTAATAAATTCAATAATACATGAGCACTTATGTAAGATCCTCTATGTCCTAACAAGCCACGTTCTTTGACTGTATCATTTCCTTTCAAACGAACCGATTATAATTTGCTTAAGTGTTGTTAGTGCAGCTTAATGCTTGAAGAGTATTGTTGACACATTTTCCACGTTATGCTTCTTAAAGAGCATTGCTGACCACTTTTTTATACATATATCGGTTGCTGTTTATTTTGTACAGTTTCTGCGCAGCGGTTCTGTGGCGTTGTAGTAATTACAGAGTTATACCGTTCAGTTATACGGGAGAAAGGAAATAAACACAAAGAGAGCCAGTATGATTAGGGTATATGTTTGAGGGTAAACTGAAATTTGCAGATATTGTTGGGATATTGTTGATGTACTGGATAATTTTTGGGCAAGACTGCCATTATTGGTATTCTTTGGGGGTGGGGCTGGGTGATGAACACTTGATGCTGGGGGCGCCTATGTAGCAGGCACCAATTTAGAGTATCCCCAAGGGGAATGTACTCTCTCGAATCTCAGTGAGGCTGTCCCAATGAGCACCTAAGAACTACTTATGAACAATAGATCAGATTATGCAAATTTCACTATTCCATACGAAAAATGCCAGTTTAGAATCGCGAAAAGGAGCATCACCCCATTTGGATGTGCCGTATGGAATGGAATCAGAATTAGCCTACGATATAGAAGTGAAAGCAATTATCAGGAATCGATACAATTACCTCACACCTCCCATCCGAGACATTAAAGGGAAAGAAAAACAAACATAAAACAACTCCACCATAATGAAAACGTCACATGCGCAAAGCCAAAAGGACAGCTACTGTCCCACAAGATCGCTAAATGGCTATCCAAAGTAAAACGATATAAGCAATACATACATGCAAAGACGAACTATAACGAACTGCTTTGGAACGGTCAGTAAAATGTTTTTGTACCCGAGTGCTTAAATCAATCAGTGCAGTGTTAACTCTTAAAGTGTCAATCATGACTTGGGCAGACAACATTTTTCAAAATGTGTTTACCTTTCATGTTACTTTTTATGGCGTCCTTTTAATTATTCAGGAAATATCTTATACAATATACTGTATATCGGTGTAATGTTAATTCTTTAGGTGTCAATTATGACTGCGGCAGACCATCACGAAAATTTGACCCCCTATAACCCCATTTTCATAGTAATAGTAAAACTTGAGTTTGCAGGGGTATACATTATTTCTTATTTCTTCTTAAAAACATAGATTGTGCATACTCGTTAGAATCGCCTCGCCGAGGTGGTTCTGACGAGTATCCATAATCTATGTCTTGAGCAGAAATTAGAAAAATATCAAATTTTTTCATCTGAAAATGTTCATTTTTTGGTGGTAAAATTTACAATGTATATGTATAGGCGTGTTTTCGTAATGGAACAAAACTGGTTTTAATGTAAGAACTTTCTCATCTGAGTTCATCTCGGCCTCGCCCATATGGGCTTGAAGAAATATATGGGCTGCATGATGCTTCCAGGCAGGGCTGAATCCGGCCCGCACACTAGTACTGGTAAACCGCTTAGAGGATCTAAGCCTGTCCAGGAACCGCGGTGCGAGGCGGATGCTAATAAAGCCTATTGATTTCATTGGGCGACAGGGCTTGAGATGTCATTTCATCTCAATGTCGGGTAAAAGTCTCACAAAATTGGAAGCAACGTCTCCAAAATGACCTTTACAGTGTTGACGGGGGCGTTAAACCTCAAATCAAACACACAAACAAAATCTGACTTGATCTTGATTGAGTCTTATAGGCGCGGTTTCGTGATTGGCTAAAAATGTTTTTCATGGCGTTATTTATTTAAATAAATAGATAAAATAAATGCATACAAAGATCGGAGTCAAGAGAGATTTCACGTATCATATTTGACTTTAATCCTTATTTAATATCACTGGACAAGAGACTGCGCTAATATATAATGGTGGTAATAACCGACCAGATTAAGAAATACATTAAGTTGTCCTTAATTATCGAACAGTACACGTGTGATTAGCCACGCCAATGTGATGCAATAGTTTCCAATATTTTTCTTTATGAAGTGGGAATTTAGGGCACAAAAATAGATTATTGGTGTTCTTTGCAACACCCTGATTCGGACGGTCTTACCAGTACCCCAGCTATGTTTTTGATCAAGAAAAAGGAATATAATATATACTCTTGTAAACTCCGAACTTACCAATTAACAAGGATGTTCATGACACAGGCATCTTAACATATAGACCCACTATCCCACGTGTCAAATAAAACAAAAATAAAAAAACAACAACAGCAACAACAAAAAAAAAACCCTATTACTAATAATACTACTCATAATAATGATATTGATAATTGTAATTATTATTATCATTATTATTATTATTATTATAAAGCAATTCTACATAATGTAGCTCATCAATATGTTAAATATGTTCGTTCATAATAGTTGCCTCGAAATGAAAGGTATGGTTGTTACTTCAAGTTCTTTTTCACATTTAGATAGCCTTAATTTGAGCTCCTTTGAATACCTACAGGTAGATCTATTTAGCAAAGTGTCATATCTGCAGATGTATGATTAATGATTCCCTGAGGTCAGCGACTCGAGAAAAAATATTGGATATTCTGTACCTTGATCCCAGTGGTGTACAGGGAGATAACTCGAATAATCGCCCAGACAGGTTTTAACGGAAATTCACGACTTATTCCGATCGCCGCCTATGAAGGAAAAAGTTCGGTATGGTTACGTGGTTCTGTCATGGTTTAGACAAATAATTTGTTCAGTTATAAGACTGAATTAAAGTGTTAAATTGCCACCAGTAACGCTCTTCTGGATTTCTCGAAACAGGCTAACAATTAAAATCCTACTTCCGTGTCTGAGGTATATCCCCTGCATGGACTTTATTTATTGGGGTAATATATTCATGAGTAACAAACACTTCAATTACGTTAAGTTGTTTATTTCATTTTGCGTAAGTGTTTTATCCCATGCACTCCTGAGTTCTGAAATTGGACTTATCCATCACTGAATCTGGACACATTCATTTTGTCAATTAGGAGTTTTAGTTAAAATCACCCCACAAAGGCAAACAGCGTAGAACAAGATGAGACGGCTTGTAATCTCTGGATCATCACTGTACAAAGCTGAAAGGGTTAGGGTATTGATTCATTCAAGGGACATGAACTTGTGAAGAGGAAAAGTCACGTTTACTTATTTAATATTTATATGTTTAAATATGACATAAAAGGGCCGTCCATGAAGTGACGCAAGGTGGCCGTCCATCCAGGTACTAAAGGCGATACCCGTTGTTTATCCTCGTGAATAAGCCGACCACTCTACAAGAGGCGTTTCTAACAAATACATGCATCCATAGACTAGCTATTAGTCTGATAATTGATTTTTTTTAAAATGTATTATATATATAAACTTTCCACATCTTGTCCATGGCTAGACTATTTACATTGTGATCTTTAGCCATCTTGGGTCTATGTTATTAGAAAATGGTAGCCAACCTATAGACTATACCCAACCTATAGTATTCCTACGAATTATTTAAAAGATTGCAAGTCTAGTGTATCTATAACATCGTTTCTTTGAGTATTATATTACAAGAATCTTTTGTGACTAATGATTCAATACAGGCGTTTCAAAACCCCAAGGATGCCCACGCCGGTGAGAACCGAGGCTAAGAATTCATTCCATTAACATTTTTGAATCTTCCTCCTTATATATGGCAGGAGCCCATGTCGAAATCCTTAATTCTTCATTTGGAAAACAGGTGAACATTTTGCAAATACAGTAAAACTCCGATGGCTCGAACACCGATGACTCGTTTACCATGGCTGAGTCGAACCCATTATTGAGCCCCTGAAGAAATCCTGTACGTAAGAAATAGTGGGATAATTTAATAGATTTTCGCCTTTTTTACTTGCAATTGTATGCTGTGTGTACTCATTAGAATCGCCTCGATGAGGCGATTCTAATGAGTACACACAGCATACATTTTCATTAAAGAACACCAAAAGATGTCAAAAAGGATCTCCTTATGCCTCCTGGCAGTAACTCTCAGTGGCTCGAACTACCCCTGTCTCGAACAGATTTTCGAGGTCCCAAAGGTGTTCGAGCCATTGAAGTTCTACTGTAGTGTAGATCCTGATCAGACGCCGAATTCTGCGGCGGCTGCTCTGGGCCTGCACTGTTAGCCAGGGTAGCCGATTTTGGGTTTCCGGTACAAAATGGGGTAAAATTGTCTGTATAACGGGTGTTGCCATAACGACGAATGTTAAGGGCATTAGGGTCAAAATTTGGCAAGTTCCGGAGTTAGGGCCCCAGTAGTGTTTTCTCTGACCCTCCAAATGCGGCTTTTCCTTTCGGTTTGGTATTATATGTTAATTTGCTTTGAATTGTTATTTTAATGGTCGCCTTCTTGTCAATCGACCAAACGTTACTAAGCACAGCATATTTACGTTGCTGGTGTCCACGTGATTATTACTGAATTGTAACGTTTTTTTTAACCATGTTTTTTGTCGTGGTAACGTCAGATTGTTGATTTAAAAACATTGTCTTGGCCCATGTTTGAGGATATTGGCAAACAATGTGGAGCAAGATCAGATGCCACAACACGCTACACTGTAAATGCAGAAACACGAGAATTGATTGTTTTGTTGGTTACACGACAGACAATGTTTTTATTTTTCTACCATTTCATATTGGACAACTTTGCAATCCCCTTTGGTTGCATGACAGTGGGCCAGATCTTCTAAACCATTTTAGGATTGTGTCGGATCGCATCATAGGTCATTTTATGTGCGGTGGATCCTGTTGTTTCGTGCCCTGGGTTAGACACTCCGTGAAAGAAAATCGCACACCCGCTTCAAAACCTCATTTTTATTGAGAAGTGAGGTTTACAGGGTTATATATTTTTTCTCCAAATTTTAGCTCACAAAATAAATTGTGCGTGCTAGTTAGAACCGCCTCATTGTTATTTATTCTGTAAAAAGAAGCTGGGCGGAATAGCGTGACGCGAAACGCCATCGTTTTATTACATCAAATTCTCGCATCGAAACGTTTATATCATCACGAAAACACGCTTATATAATGTTGACCCCCTTGAACCCCACTTTTATATAGTAAAACTGAGGTTTACAGGGGTAACCTTGTTGTTCTTATTTCTGCTGTAAAATATAGATTGTGATCAACTTTTGAGCAGAAATAAGAAAAATATCACAATTTTTCATCTTAAAATTTTCAATTTGCGACGGTAACATTTACAATGTATTTGTATAGGCATGTTTTCATTACGTTAATTTCTCGCATCGATGCGTTACAAAAGGATTTGAATTCGTATAATACTGTTTATAACATTGAACAAAGGCGAACGTTTGGGCGAATTCGAAGGCAATACGAAAACACGCCTATTCAAATATATTGTAATTTTTATCACACACACACACACACACACACACACACACACACACACACACACACACAAATAAAGATTGTACACGTTAGGACCTCCTCATTCTGGCGGTTCTCACGAGTACCAACAAGAAATAAGAAACCAAGGCTTACCCCTATAAACCTAGGCATGTTTTCCTGATTGACACAACGAAAGAACAATGGACTTTCAGCGGAGATCAGATCCAGTATGTTATTTGGTGAGTAATAAATCACAGTTTTGAGGCCAGCTGTAAAGCAGATCAAATCTCAAGCGCGTACCAGCGCCCGTGATTTGATCCATTTTACATCTGACCTCCACACTGTGATTTGATACTCAACAATTCATTGCTAGGTATGAGATAAGGCTTAATTTTTAATTCAAGGGGGATAACATGAAAACTAAGTGGCCATCACACTCTCTCTTTTTTTTTGTTTTGGTTTTACGGCCCTTTCAAGTTTATTTCACTCATATCGAGCCGATCGTTAATCAGAGGTGGGCGAAAACCGGAGTACCCAGAGAAAAACCACCTGACCTTTCGTTGCAGAACTTGGCGTCTCACATGTGACCCGAGCGAGGCTCGAACCACAGCGGTGAAAGACCTAATGATCAAGAGTCAGCGCTCTTAACCACTAGGCCACGGAGGCCCGTTCACCACTCTCTTAGATCTCTTAGATAAGGCGGAAATTCCATTTGACCTTAACCCTTCTCTTGCTGAATATTCATTTTAGCCACACCCATCTCTGACTATGAACCAATCAGATTACTTGATGTAATTTATTCCTACACATTCATAAACTCAATGTCAAACAGTGTAGATCCTAATCAGATGGCTTCTTCTGGATCTATACTGTTTGCAAAGATAGGGGTTGTCGTGAATAGCAAGATAAGGGTTAAGATGCCAAGGAACACGGAAAACTCTATATGTAAATGTCGTCTCATTATATCGTCTTCTTGAACACTTTTAAAGATAATTTTGTAAACAGTGTTGACCCTGATCAGACTGCTCATAGAGAAGCATATCTAGGTCCATACTGTTTGCAACAATGATTTTAAAAGTAACCGGCAGACAACAAAGCAGATGACAATTGTTCTGTTCGACATTTTAAGGGTTTAGTGATGCAGGAAAATTTCAATTCTAGAAACTGCACGTGACGCGAGCTCACCAACTGTCTTAATTAGCCTCCTTTACAACTAAAATCATCATAAATACTACTGCAATTATGTCAGTGATTAGATCTGAATTATTGATGAAGAAGGTAAGTATAATGTCAAAACAAAGAATTGATTATACTTGGCTCACTGATTCTGCAGATATTCTCTTTGAATGGGCCATATTCCCGCTGTATAATCTAAGATACAGTAGAACTTCGATGGCTCGAACACCGATGGCTCGTTTACCATGGATGTGTCGAACCCATTCTTGAGCCCCTAGCGAAATCCTCTACATAAGAAATAGTGGGGTGTAATTAAGGAGATTTTAGTCCTTTATCTCGCAAATGTATGCTGTGTGTTCTCATTAGAATCGCCTCGATGAGGCGATTCTAATGAGTACACACAACATACATTTTCATTATAGGACACCGAAATGATGACTAAAAGTATCTCGTTATGCCTCCTGACAGTAACCTCAGTGGCTCGAACTTCCCCTGTCTCGAACAGATTTTCGAGGTCCCAAAGGTGTTCGAGCCATTGAAGTTCGACTGTAGTGTGTTCTACAATATTTGGTTCAAAGATTTAAATGAATTGAGGAGCACGGTTACTTGAGTCCAAGTCTGCGAACTAGGGGTAGCCTCAATGTGCTTATAGCGCCCGGTTACCTTACAAACAATGTCTGTGCTGTGGTTACTTGAGGACTCGGCCGTTGAGCTTCGGGTTGTTGTAAATTAGATGGAACAATACTAGAGAATAGGAGTCGGAGGGGGGGGGAGGGGTAGATGTGGTCCATGACATCACGAAAACACGCCTATATAATTTTGACCCCCTTGAACCCCACTTTTATACAGTAAAACTAGGGTTTCCAGGGGTTTACCTTATTTTTCTTATTTCTGCCCTCTGAATAAGTCATCTGACCACGACCTACATGTATGCTAACACATTGTTAAAGGGCTTGACTTTTTTAGGGTTTTCTGGGAAAAATGGCCCTTTTGAGCTGCCCGATAAAAAATGAATCCATATAAGTAAACCATTGCTAAAATTCGTTTTTCAAATATGACAAAAATAACATGAAACAAATAAACACCCAATAAATTTGATAAAAACTACAAAGCCTTATTTTTAATTTGATATAAGGATTTTGAAAATATACCACATAATGATGGAGAAAATGTAATTTTTAAAGATGGCCACAAGGTGAAGTCTGTCCTTAAATGGCGTCTTTTATATCCCCAGAACAAAAACTTTGCAGACGAAAATGTGCGATTTTTTCGTATTTCTAGTCCAAACAGAGATTGTAGGTTCTTGTTAGAACCTCTAGCGAGTACCCACAGTCTATATTTCTTGGCAAAATAATACAAATAACGTATACCCATGCAGCCCACAATTTTCATTGTGGTTTCCAGGGGCGCTAATTGCATAGACGTGCTAACATGGTGAAAAATAGAGTGTGTTTTTATTGTAACTAGTGTGATCATATAACACAGATCAATAGGTAATGCTGGGTTCATTGTACATTATCTACTTCTGAAGAAATCCTGTCAATATTTAATGAAGGTCAGCAAGAAATCTTCTTTGGAACCCACAAACAATTGTTTGGTTGAGGTTAGGCATTTTCTCGTGTTCAACATATTAAATTATGAGGCCTTCCACTAACATGCAGGCAAAAGTTAAGAGTCGGTAGGCTGATATTGTCTTTAGGAGGGCTACATTTTAACCTACAGATCCTGTATCTACCAAAATGTAAGGGAAACTATACCTTTATCTCCCCGACCCTTCATCGGGGGCTACTGTGGACATGAAGTTTAACTATTTCTACCAAGCATAGTTTCAGAACCGTTGCTATAGAAACACAACCAATAATAACCATATTTGGGGATGTGAGAATAGAATCAAATTGCACAGGCATGGCTTTTCATGGAGTAACCCTTTGATTTTATCTGAATAATATCTTCGGTTTTATCTATGATAAGCAATCTCCCAAGCAGGCATATTCTTCCGCTCACTGGACATAGCACATGCGCCCTGTTGAATTAGTACAGATTCTATGAGACTTTGCAATATCGCCTAGTTTACTTCTGTCTGAATCAAACGGAAAGACCATTCTGGCCTTGGTGTAACTCATAAACTGTAGTGTACCTTTAATAATTGATAAAACTGCATCTAATGGTGATCTAGTGATGATGAATTCATTTAACACTGATCTCGGTATGTTTGTCATCAAGTTTACGAGTCCGTGCAATGAAAGTTCTTATACAGAGGAAATCTAGGTACATTTTCGATATAAAAAATTTGGAACAACATAAATGTGAAACGACAAACTATATGCATGGTAGTTAACCTAAACAAGGTTGATAACTTTGCTTCCCTCTTTAATTACACGCCGGCGGGTCATCCCTCAGATTCTATGACGGCTCCGGTATTTCCGTTATTTCATGCTGTCGAGTTCTCTTTGTTTTTACAGCTCTTTGGTCGTTTGATTTTAATGTTCTCGGAGATGCATCGCTGATGAATTAGAAAGCATTCACTTCTATTTTGCATGCGGTCTGAACATCTCATTTGTCTCGTCCGCGGCAGAACAAAGGGCGGGGATTGTGGCCACGTAAAATCTAATAAAGTCCCCCAAGTGAAGTAGTTTTACTGACCATTCTAAGGCGGTTCTTCTGTCGCGGGTTATTTTTGTTATAGGTATTTTGCATGTATGTATTGCTTATATCTTTTTATTTTGGATAGCCGTTTGGCCATTTCATCACGTGAACAAGTCCGTGAAATGAAGACCCCTCTAAACCCCACTTTATATAGAGAAAACTGGGGTTTAGAGGGTATTCATTATTTTTCTTATTTGTGTTCCAAGACATAGGTTGTGGGTACTCGTTAGAACCGCCTCATTGAGGCGGTTCTAACGAGCACCGACATCCTATGTTTTGAGTATTTATAAGAAAAATATGAAGGATTTTCATCAGAAAAGTAGCCATTTTGGAGATGTGAAAAATGCACTATGTCGTACGGGCGAGTTATCGTAATGTTGTGGGAAAGTAACTGTCCTTTTGGCTTTCTTCCTGTGATGTTTTCATTAGGGTTTAGTTATTTCATGTTCGTGTTTCTTTCCCTTTGGCGCCTCTTATGGGAGGTGTTGGGTAGTTAAATCGAGTCCTGATCATTGCCTTCACTTATATTAAACAGCAATATAAAATAATCAATCAACTCTTGCTTCAAACCTTCGATTGGGGGCTTTCATTAGAAAGAGACGGTTCTTATGAGCACCCACAATCTACGTTTGGCTCACAAGTTACAGCCTGAAAATTTTTCGTTTTAAGGCCATGAATAGTCTACATATGGGTACAGTCGTTGTAACATCATTAAAACATGCCTATATAAAGTTGACCCCCCTGAACCCCACTTTTATATAGTGAAACTGTGGTTTACAAGGGTAAATCTTATTTTACTTATTTTTGGTCTAAAATATAGATTGTGGGTACTCGTTAGAACCGCCTCGATGAGACGGTTCTTACGAGTACCCACAATCTATATTTTGAGCAGAATTAACAATAAATATCACAATATTTCATCTTAAAAGTGTCGTTCTTTGGCGGTAAAATTTACAATGTATTTGTATAGGCGTGTTTTCGGAATGATGTCGAAACTCACCATTGGCAACCCAAGGATGTTTCATTACGTCGTCTAGTCGTATTCGCCTGTCAGGATCGGGGTTCAGAAACTTTTTAATAAGGTCCCGGCACTCTGAAAATTAATCAGTGTGTTTGAAGTTATCACAGTTATATCAAAATGTAATAGTTTATCACCCAAACCATTTCAAAAACTCGAAAATAATCCAAACGATCATACGACATGAAAGTGGTGCCGGCCTCGATAGGGCAGTCGGATGCACGCGTCTGACTGGTGATCAGGAGGACGCGGGTTCGATACCTGCCGGGGTCGGCAACATTCTTTCGCGGAGATTGAACATGAAAATCTTTTCTACAGTCAATTTCTCCCTTCTGCTGATTCAAGAAGGACAGTTGTCAGTTTCAAAACTGTACTGGTTAACCGCTTAGGTATAAGCGTGTTTGTTTGTTTTATTTGAGGTTTAACGTCCCCGTCAAAACTGTATAGGTCATTTTGGAGACGTTGCTTCCAATTTTGTGGGACTTTTACCCGACATTGAGATGGAATGACATCTCAAGCTCTGTCGCCTAATGGACCAATAGGGTTAATAAGCATGGACGGCCCGCCTCTAACCACTTTGCCTGGGCAGACTTAGATCCTCTAAGCTGTTTCACAGTACTCGTGTGCGGTCGGTTTCAGCTCTGCGTGGAAACATCATGCAGCCCATCAATTTCTTCAAGCCCCGATGGGCGAGGGCCGAACGTATAAGCCTGTCCAGGAAAAGTGTGGCTAGGTAAACTGACCGGCTCAAAAATGACCTAATAGTGTTGACTGGGCCGTTAAACTCTAATACAAACAAACAAACTCGCCCCGCCCATCGGGGCTTAAAGAAATATTTGGTTTAATTGTTTGCGATATTTTTCTTATTTCTGATGTGGTTTCTCGTAGGAACCGCCTCGATGAGCTTACGAGTACCCACAATCTATATTTTAGTGCAGAAAAAAGAAAAATAATGTTTTTACCCCTGTAAACCCCAGTTTTACTATATTAAAGCGGGGTTCAAGGGGGTCAAAATTATGTAGGCATGTTTTCGTGATGATGGTCGATATTTCCGTATATCGTAGTTCTAGTGTTGATGCTTGTAAGAGCCGCCTCAATCAGGTGGTTCTAACGAATACCCTAAATCAATGTTTTTGAGTAAAAAAAAAAAAAAGAAAAAGAAAATGTGAATACCCGGTAAAACCCCACTTTTCGCTATATAAAGTGGGGTTTAGAGTGGTGTTCAGTGGCTGGTAAATAATTTTCAAGAAACACATTTGTTTAGATGTACAGATCTTAACGAAGAAAAGAAGCTTAGTTCGAACCGGGGTTGCTCGAATGAATGTCCACTGTTCTAACCACTGAGCCAAAAGAGTCTTCTCCCTGACGTGGTTGTCAGAGATTGGTTATAAACCTATAAGCAATGCGTAATCTACCCGAGTTGAGGGGCTTGTAGTCTCCGTCCTATAGGAAGTCATCATTTATGATTATGCTTAGCCAAAGTCAGATCCCCTTGCTACATAAAATTCGCAACACAAGAATGCAGCATGGTAGAAAATTCCCAGCCTAATATTGGATTCGAACCCTGTTCGCCCGCGTGAAAGATGATTGGAGGTTAAAGTTTTGGGTCGTAACACATAAGATACCTCTTGTGACTCCGTCAGGTAATGGATTCATCTGAGAATTGATCATCTTGTTGTGCAAGGCCTTGATGTTGAACGGCTCCACAGTAAATGGCAAGTTCCCGGTCAGCATAGCATACATGTTTATACCACTAGAAAACAAAACCACTGTTTTAAGGGGAATGGGAACACCTGGCAGATTTTTCTGCCATTTTTCAAAGGGAGTAAATTTTCGGGACTTCCTGTTCGCTTTTCTATAAACCATGTTCCACTGAAAAAGGGGTCTCTAAAAGGAAAGAATGTGCTCCTCAGGAGCAAATTCTTTCCTTTAAGGGTTGACCCCTATTGACATGGGATACAAAATATTTTTGCAGGAATGGCCTCCCCTGAAGGTGTATCCATTCCCCTTAAGAAAATTTTGGAACACTCGAATTGCAATTGTTTAATCATTTGAGCCAAGCTTTCCTGGTGTATGAATGTCATTGGGTGTCACCAGTAATAATTCTGATTCCAAATATCGGTCATCGGTATACAGTGTAGATCCAGATCAGACAGCGCAGAACGAGGCGTATGATGAGAGTCTTGCTAAAGGTACAAGATTTGTTTTTGCAAAACGAAAAACAAAAAAAAAAAAAAAAAAAAAAAGAAATAAGAAACTAGAAATTGTGTTTGTGAAACACTATGCCAAAACCATATGCTTGTCCCTAAATGGGACAGTAAACAGTACCGCATGATCATTTGCATTAAAAATAAACCTGTCAAATATTAACAGGTTTAAAACAAAAGTTAATCAGGTCATCTATGCCTTAGTAGCAAACAGACTGCCAAATATCATGAGCCTAGCTCAAGTGGTTCTCCAGTTATTTTGTTCACAAGTTTTCCCTATAGCCAAAATGTATAAGTCAGAAAAGGGGCATAACTCCATTAAAATATTTTCAGAATTTCGTCAACAGTTAATCAGGTCATCTACACATTAGACCCAAACTGTATGCCAAATATTATGAGCCTAGCTCAAGGGGTTCTCCAGATATTTTGTTCACAAGGTTTCCCTATAGCCACAATGCATGAGTCCAAAAAGGGGCATAACTCCATTAAATATTTTCGGAATTTCGTCAAAAGTTACTCAGGTCATCTATACATTAGACCCAAACTGTATGCCAAAAACACAAAAAGGGGTATAACTCCATTAAATATTTTCGGAATTTCGTCAAAAGTTAATCAGGTCATTTACACATTAGACTCAAACTGTATGCCAAATATCATGAGTTTGGCTCAAGCGGTTCTCCAGGTATTTTGTTCACAAGGTTTCCCCATAGCCACAATGCTTAAGTCGAAAAAGGCGCATATCTCCGTTAAAAGGTTTCGGAATTCGGTCAAAAGTTACTCAGGTCATCTACACATTAGACCCAAACGGTATGCCAAAAATCATGAGCCTAGCTCAAGCGGTTCTCCAGATATTTTGTTCACAAGGTTTCCCTATAGCCACAATGCATAAGTCAAAAAGGGGCATAACTCCGTTAAATATTTCCGGAATTTCCTAAAATAATAATCAGGTAATCTACACATTAGACCCAAACTGTATGCCAAATTTCATGAGCCTAGTAGCTTAAGCGGTTCTCCAGATATTTTGTTCACAATGTTTCCCTATAGCCATAATGCATGTCAAAAAGGGGCATAACTCCGCAAGGACAAGTTCGACGGAAAAGAAAGAAATACGGGTCTGCTTATTTTTCATGCACATGCCATATATGAAATTTCAAGATCCTAGCTAAAGCCATTCTGTAGTTGACCTAGGTACTTATATCGTAACGGACGGATGGACGGACTGACGGACGGACAGGGCAGAGCCTTTCTCAGGTCATCTACACATTAGACCCAAACTGTATGCCAACTATCATGAGCCTAGCTCAAGCGGTTCTCCAGATATTTTGCTCACAAGGTTTCCCTATAGCCACAATGCATAAGTCCAAAAAGGGGCATTACTCCATTAAATATTTTCGGAATTTCGTCAAAAGTTAATTATGTTATCTACACATTAGACCCACACTATATGCCAAATATCATGAGCCTAGCTCAAGCGGTTCTCCAGATATTTTGTTCACAAGGTTTCCACATAGCCACAATGCTTAAGTCGAAAAAGGCGCATAACTCCGTTAAAAGGTTTCGGAATTTGGTAAAAATTTACTCAGGTCATCTACACTTTTTACCCAAACCGTATCATGAACCTAGCTCAAGCGGTTCTCCAGATATTTTGTTCACAAGGTTTCCCTATAGCCACAATGCATAAGTCAAAAAGGGGCATATCTCTGCAAGCACAAGTCCGACGGAGAAGAAATAAATGCGGGTCCACTTATTTTTCATGCTCATGCCATATATGAAAGTTCAAGATCCTAGCTCAAGCCATTCTGTTGTTTACTTATGTACTTAAAGCGTAACGAACGGACGGACTGACGGACGGACAGGGCAGAAGCAATATGCCCCTCCAACTTCTTCGAAGGCATAAAAAAACGGAATCCATTATATTGTATTTGGTTTAAACATACGAGGACTGTTCCAAAATTAATGCCACTTTCATTGTTTCTCCTTTTTCTGCAAATGTTAAATTTTATTTGACTTACTCTGCTTCAAAGTATTCTCCATCTACTTGAATACATATTTTTTTTTGCCGATCAATCCAGTTTTGGAAAATAGAAGTGGAGGCAATGATACTCACAGCTCCCATCAGTGACACCAAAGAAGCACAAACATGAAACAACTAGACCCCAATGGAAAAGCCAAAAGGACAGTTACTTTCCCACAAACTGATGGCCAATTGGCTATCCAAAACAAAATAACATAAGCGATACACACACCCAAAGACAAACCATAACAAAAATAAACCGCGACAAAAGAACCGCTTTGGGACGGTCAATGAAACGGATTCCACTGGGGGGCTTAAATCGATTTTACGCAGCTGCAATGCTCGCCTTTACTTCCGTCGCGATTTAGACAAATACTTTATTCAGTCCACAGGAAGGCTTCCTAACTCATCAGTACAACATCTCCGAGAACACAAAAACCAAACAACCACATAGATGTAACAACGGTGAGGACTCGATAGCAAGAAACCACTGAAATGCTGGAACAAAAGAAAACCAGCAGTTAGACTCCGATGGGCCCGACCAGAAGCAGTTTTCATACTATTCAACGGGGATACCCATCAGATACTGATAAACCGCAGATCCAAGCCTTAGGGCATTTCTCGAAATGTATCTCTTTCTAGATGGAAGATATCTGAGTTTGTTTGGAAACCGAACATAGTCGCATAGGGCCAGGTCTGGCAAAAATGGAGGATGCGTTAGGACAGTGACCTTCTGACTCTGGGCCAAACACTTGGCCACAGTGCGTGCCTTATGAGTGGGTGCATTATCATGCAAGAGTTTAAGTCCCGTTTCGTAGTACTTCTTCAATTTTCTAAAGACACCATTTTAAAGAACTTTGCTGTGACTGTTGTGCGGAGCCGTAAAACGTAATTTGCGACCGTAAAACCTCCGATTTACCTCCCCAAATGACAATTTTCAAAACAGTAATCCCCATTCTAATGTACTTATTCGCGTGTTTTGTTAAAAAATTGTACTATTCTGCGCAAAGCGGCAAGCGCTGTGAGCTGCGTAAAACCAAATGCCAACCAATGAAAAGCGACGTTACATAATGACGTCGTATTTCCGACAGTATATCGCAGAATATACTGTCGCAAATTTTTGACGTTATCCAATCACACGTCGTGTTACAAACGCAAGTGCATTAGAATATCAAACTAGAGCTGTCAGTGAAACTGACTAGGGCCCCGGCAGCGCTATCAGAAATTTGTGGACGGACAGACAGACAGACGGACGGACAGAGTGATTACTATAGGGCACCCACACTTTTAGTGCGGGGCCCTAATAAACTTAAATGCAAGCAATTTATAGAAATAGATGCCCAGGAAAAGCCAAAATCAAAGATTACAGCCTACCAAGGACTAAGGCTGACACGATTAATCGTGTAATCGATTAATCGATCGATAAATTCAACAAAAATGATTATCGTTTCTTATTTGCTTTTAATCGATTACTTGATAGGTACAATTTACTACCCAAAGTTATGCCTAAAATAGCTGGATGAGTGGCAAACAGTGCAGACCCTGATGAGACGCCGCATCATGCGGCGTCTCATCTGGGTCTACACTGTTTGCTCAGGCCTGTCTGTTCAAAGATACATATGGTAAAGTGCAACATATGGTAAGAATCATGCTCAGACAGAAAGCAAGACCAGTAAAATAATGACAAAAACCTTTGCGAATACTAATCGATTATTGATCGCAATGACAGGACTGATAATCGATTATCTTTTCAGCTCCGATTAGCCAGCCCTACCAAGGACACCAAGAGGAAGAGTAACTTACAATAAGGAAAAAAGTCAAATCATAAACAGCACAGCAACCAGTTCCCGGTGATCAAGGAGCAAAAAGCATAAATCATTACGATAAACCGCCGTACGACAAAGTGCATTCATTCATACCCCCGAAATGGCTATTTTTTCCGATGAAAACTTGTGATATTTTTCTTATTTAAACTCTTAACATAGGTTGTAGGTCCTCGTTAGAACCGTCTCATTGAGGCGGTTCTAACGAGTACCCACAGCCTTTGTCTAAATAAGAAAAATAATGTATAATGAAATAAGAATAATAATGTTTACGCCTGTAAACCTCCGTTTTCTCTATATAAAGTGGGGGTTTAGATGGGTGTCTATTTCACGTACGTGTTAACGTGATGAAATATCATAAACGCATACAACATGAAGAGCCTCATAGCTCTCTTTACCGTTTGTGTTCTTTTGGCAATCATTTCGGTGGCCCTGATTCGGTTGGAACACTTCCGCTTTGGTTCAAAATAATAAACACAGGTCTCATCCCAAATGACTAAATTGTCGAAAGCCTTTTCGTGATATTTGAATACATGATAAGAAGTTTTTTGCTTGCATTTGGCAATATCGTTCCGCTTTTGTTTATCTGTCAAATCTTGCGTTTATTTTCTTAAGTTGAAAATGCTCCTTTAAAATACCATAAACTCGTGCTAGCGATAAAATCAACGACTGTGAATCGGGAATATTTTTGAAGGATATTTCGGATTTTTTTTATGTTACTTTTAGTTGTTGCTGTTGCAGGGCAACATGTCTGAGCATCATTTTTAGGTTACTGCTACTCGTTCCTTAAGCTACTCGTATCTTACCCACCTGCAAATTGTCCTGTAAGACATTTGGTCCTTCTTATAATCCAAAAGACATTTATTTAAATATGCCTCATATTCTTTACTTATAACAATACATAGTGTGTGTGGGCATAAATTATACTTACATACTCCATGTATCAACTTGAGGTCCGTACTTTCTCCGACCAAGCAGTTCCGGCGCAGCGTAGGCGGGACTACCACACTGTGTCACACAGTATTCCTGAGCCTTGGGGCCTTCTTTTGTTTGGACTACTTTAATACAGTTACTTAAACCAAAATCTGTTCAAAAGAGATATATATTTATCGTGATTTATAAAATCGCTGGCTTTTCAGATGTGTTATATGTACATGTATAAGTAACAGAAGAAATGTTCCAACCAACTGCTTGTAAGTTTCAGTGTGTTTTTCGAATTCCAAGACAAATATTTGGCAAATCACTCTCATTTCTGCTTAAAGTCATGAATAAGTAAATGGGCTCACCCATAGATTAAAATTTTGTATACGAGTAGATCTATACAAGCTGCATCGAAAGGGTAGAGCATCGAGTTCGTTTTGGGGACATAGCAGTGCGAAAATAAGAATAGAAATCTACGGGAATCTGATGAAAATTTTCATTTTTTTAAGCTGAATTTAAAATAGCATATTTACTGTTCCATAGAATTTTCCTAAAACTTGTATATTGAGCCATTAACATAGAAATATAGAAAGAGGTGAAAAGGCATTGGCTATCGAGTTAGTTTGTAGAAGCATTAAGAAATATAATGTTTGCAAAAGTTGGACGTATTTTGACGTTATTTATAAGCGACGTTTCAGAAATCCTAGAAACTGTAACATTAAAAGCGACACGAATACCATTAGAAAACATGTTTGCAATGTGACTTTACTTTGATGACGCTAGTAAGGACATTTTCCCTGCGAATATATGGGAGATTTTTCTTTTTGTACCACAAAAATATATGTTGAAGTCCAGTAAAAAATATTTTATAAAATACCCACCAGCTATGGGTTTAGCAGAAATAAGGGAAATAATCGACAGACGAATGTGAACATAACTTTGTGTTATGTTTGGTAGGGTCTTCCATAGACTTGATCAAATCATGTGAACCGACCCAAAAATCTAGTACAAATAAATAAATAAATAAAAAAAATTCAGAGCAATAATTCTGCATTTAAGACAAGATATTTACAATTAACTAGGATTGCACACGAAAAGTAAGAAGACGCTACCGGTCAACGCTCGTAGAATTTAGTGGCGACGTCATTTGCGTATTTCTTGACCTTAAGAGGAACCGATACACCATCGGGGGAGGCAACGTTTTCAAAATAATAATCACACCTACAATTTGTTTTTCTACAAAAACACAGATGTCTCCTCCTTTTGGACGACGTTACACCGACGTATATTGTGACGTTGCCTAAACATCATGGCGTTGTATCGACGTTGATGTGACGTCACAATTACGTCTTGTGCCTGCTGGGTTGGTGTTCGCAAGAACAGCCTTATTGACTAGAACACTTTTTTCATAGAAAATCAGAAACAGGGAAATCAACACTCCTCAAAGCACTAACACCACTGTTTTTATTTTTTCATTTGTTTGATTTGAGATTTAACGTCCCCATCAACACTGTAAAGGTAATTTTTGAGACGCTGCTTCCAATTTGGCGGGACTTTTACCCGACATCGAGATGACATCTCAAACTCTGCCGCCAAATGAAACCAATAAGGTTATTAAGCATGGCCGGTCCGACTCGCACCACATTGCCTAGACAGGCTTAGATCCTCTAAGCGGTTTACCAGTACTCGTGTGTTGGTCGGTTTCAGCTCTGCGTGGAAGCATCATGCAGCCCATCTATTTTTTTTTAAGCCCCGATGGGCGGGGGCTGATCTAACAGCACTATTGGATGGATTGTCACAGAATTCAGGGCGGAAAATGGCCCTGAACAGGGACTTCGACTGTTTCGTTTAACCCTTAAATTCCTGTATTTTATGCAAACAGTGTAGACCCTGATCAGACGCCGCGTAATGCGGCGTCTGATCTGGGACTACACTGTTTGCCAAACCGAACAGATGATTCCAGTCCAGATTCTATAGATAACCCTATAACGCAAGACTGATCTCGCAGCGATATAAAAGAAGAGCGGACTAGTTCCAAAAAAATAACTGTTACCTGGATTTTCTACAAATCAGTGGTAGTCACTCTGGACATAAACAGCGAAAAACTACTGTAGCTAGTAACTTTACGGCCCCCGTCCATCGGGGCTTGAAGAAATAAATTTGCCGCGCAGAGCCGAAACCGGCCGCACATGAGTACTGGTAAACTGCTTAGAGGTGCTAAGCCTGCCCAGGAAAAGTGGTGTGAGTCGGACCGTCCATGCATATAAACCCTGTTGGTTTCTTTTTGCAGCAGGGTTTGAGATGTCATTTCATCTCAATGACCTATACAGTGTTGATGGGGACATTCAACCTCAAATCAAACAAATTAGTAACTTTGGATCGACTGACAAACACAAACAATCGATCCAAAAAGGCGGAATTATGCATTCATTAACCGTAAGTATAAAATATGTTAGCAATCCTTACCAATGATTTTTATGTCATGGAATTCGTCCAAAAGAAGATTTTCTATCTTGAGATCTCTGAAACAGAATAATAGCAGCTATGATGTACACGTTGCAGTTAAATGAGTAGGTGATCTTACAACAGTGGTCATTTCATATGAAACTTAGGAAACAAGCCTCGTGCGAGTTTCATATATTTCGTATTAAATGACCACGAGTGTAACATTCTGTTTATAATGTGACGATTTTATATCGCAATTAATCGCCGAAGAAGTTCAAAAGAAAACAGGCTTCATGACGTCAAGTGCAAATAACTATGTGTTATTTCATGTGTGGTCACATGCCGTTTATGACATGATGTTATCCAAAAATTAATAGCGACGTTAGATGACGAAATATATAGGCATATGTATATATTGAATATGTGTATATGGTCGCAATGTACAGGCGGCAATGTAAGACTTTTCCATGCAGGCCCATGACGTAATTGTTACGTCACATCAACGTCGCTACGTCATGACGTTTATGCAACGTCACATCCGCGTCGTTGCAGCGACACCGACGTTGATTTGACGTTGCCCTAGCGACGTTTGCCTGGTGGGAAGCAATGACCATGGGCATAAATAAGGACAGAATTTGGATGCTAGTGAGCACCACCTCCCCTGCTAGCATTCTACATAAATCTACAGCGGGCCGTTAGCGGCCCGTCAGCTACCCTGACGGGCCGCTAACGGCCCGCTGTAGATTTATGTAGAATGCTTACTGGGTCATTTAGGAAACTCTAACAAGAATGCACTAGCTACGTTTTTCGATAGACGAAGTCATGTCGAGATGTTCAGTGAACGTACTCAATGAGGTGGTTCTAACGAGTACCCACAACCGATGTCTTGAAGTAAGAAAAATACTGTATACCCCTGTAAGTCCCAGTTTTCTCTATATGAAGTGGTGTTTAGAGGAGTGTTCATTACACGGACTTGTTTACATGATGTAACTAAAATCATTACGATAACACATCCGTGCAACATAGTGCTTTTTTCCACATCTCCAAAATGGCTTTTCTGTCAAGACGAAAATCCGTGTTGTTTTTTCTTTCTACTTTATACTGCAATCATGGGTTGTTGGCGGTTCTAACGAGTACCCACAACCTATGTCTTGGAGCAGAAATAAGAAAAACAATGTATATTTTATTAAATAAAGTGGGGTTTAGGGGGGATGTTCATTTCATGGACTTATTCGCATACTGCTGAGATAACTCCACTTCCAATTCAATGCGTGTCTGATTTTATTATTTGCAATCTTTACAAACAGCATGAGGTTTAGGCAAACAGTGTAGGCCCGGCGTCTGATCAGGGCCTGCACTGTTTGCAAAAATCCCATCTTGCATTTTGGATGTCAGACCAATGTGGGTTTAAATATATTTGTTCGATCGCGTAGTCTTTTGAAGTATACTTCACCTTTATGACACATTTAGAAATATATTTCTTTTTTATTCATAAGTCTTAAAAGCTGGTGTTAAGTGTTTAAACTATGAATTATATTACAAACTTGTAAACCCAATATCCTTTTACCTGACATTTTTATTGTTTTCCATGCAAAATACAGTATGAAACGGTGCAGACATTTTATACACTGAGGGGCATTGAAAACGCTACACAGAATGCTAAAGTTATTTTTATTTCTGTTTAATGTCCAGCTGTATACAAGCGGATTATTTTTGTCATCAGTCACGTCCCAAATTCTGTCATATCTTAATGGTGCCACGTGGGGATGGAGCCATGCTCACATTTTCAGATGTAAAACTTTCCTTGGATAATATGCCTTCCCATCACGAAAACACGCCTATATAATTTTGACCCCCTTGAACCCCACTTTTATATAGTAAAACTGGGGTTTACAGGGGTAAACCTTATTTTTCTTATTTCTGCTCTAAAATATAGATTGTGGGGACTCGCTTGAACCGCCTCATCGAGGCGGTTCTAACGAGTATCTACGATCTATATTTTTAGCAGAAATAAGAAAAATATCACATTTTTCATCATAAATTATCGATTTTTCGGCGGTAAAATAGTCAATGTATTTATATAGGCGTGTTTTCGTAATGCAATCACAACTGAAAGTGGCTTAAGTACAAATGCAACATGATTGACAACAGGGTTCTCTTATTTTTTTTTAGAAGCCACCCTGGTCGAGTGGTTACGCTACTCACCTTGTAAACCAGGGGTCGCAGGTTCGATCCCGGGCTTCTCCAGACTTTCGAATGAGTCTTTAAACCGAGGTCCCGTCTCCGTATGACCTTAGCTGTTGGTGGGACGTAAAACTGAAACACTCACTCACTCTCTTAATTTTTATCGGATGTTTTGTTTTCCATAGCAAAGCTTTAAAAAGACATTCTGCAGAGGCGGTTCTAACGAGTTCCCACAATCTATGTTTTGAGCAGAAACAAGAAAAATATCAAAAATTTTTTATCTGAAAATTTTCTGTTTTTGGTGGTTTAAAATTTCTTTATATATTTGAATAGGCGTGTTTACGTGATGGTCAAGGATAGAAGCCATTTCATTTAAGGGTTAATTTCAGTGCAGTGAAGTAATGACACAGAACAAGCATTTCCCTAAACTAGAAAAGCGTCCACAAGACACTGATGCATCCCCACCCCCTGAAAATATGTTTTAGTTTTTGACGAACCCAAGCACCTTTGACCTTTAAGTATGACCTCTGACCTTGGAGGTACCGACCTGGGTCTTGCGCATGACACGTCGTCTCATGATGGTTGACATTTCTACCAAGTAATTTCATAAAAGCCATCCAGAATAAGAAAGTTATTGACCCTGTTTAAGTTTCTGACCCTTTTTGACCTTTGAGGTACGGACCTTGGGTTTGCGCGAGACAGATTATCGCATGATGATTAACATTTCTGCCAAGTAATTTTAAAATCCACCCAGAAATAAAAAAAAAGTATTGACCGCGTTTAAGTTTTGGACCCTTTTTGGACATGTGACCTCTAAGTACGACCTTGACCTTGGAAGTACGGACCTGGGTTTTGAGCGCAACACATCTCATGAAGGTTAACATTTCTGCCAAGTAATTTTAAAATCCACCCATTTTTTACCTTTGACCTCTAAGTGCGACCTTGACCTTAGAGGTACAGACCTGCTTTCTGCGTGCCGCACATCGTCCCATAAAGGTTGATTTCTGCAAAGTAATTTCAAAATCCACCCAGAAAAAAAGGAAAATATTAACCGTGTTTAAGTTTCTGGTTTTTTTTTGTGTTCTAAGTACGACCTTGGCCCCACAGGTACGCATCTGGTTTTTATGCGCAACAAATCGTTACATAATGGTTGACATTTATTCAAAGTAATTTCAAAATCGACCAAGAAATAAGAAAGATATTGATATTTAAGTTTCGGACACCTTTTTGACCTTTTGTCTCTAAGTTCGACCTTGACCTTGGAGGTACGGACCTGGGTTTTGCGCGCGACACATTTACTTTTACCCGACACTGTCTAGTAATTTAAAAATCCGTCCAGAAATAATAAAAGTTTTGACTGTGTTTAATTTTCGGACCCTATTTTAACCTTTGACCTCTAATTACAACCTTGACCTTAGAGGTACGGGCTGAGTTTTGCGCTCGAAACATGTCTCATGATGGATAACATTTCTGCCAAGTAATTTAAAAATCCATCTAGAAATAAGAAAGGTATCGACCGTGTTTAAGTTTCGGACGGACGACAGAACGAATGGACGAACGAACGGAGAGGGGCAACGCTATATGCCCTTCCACCATTCTTCGAAAGGCGAGGGCATAAAAAATCTACATGTACCGTATCTACACACAGCATAAAAGACTTCGAATGAACTAGATGAACTGATAAAACAAAGGGCTCGGATTCTGTTTCATATTCTGTGACGTCAGTTCTCGGTACCTAAATAGGTGACATGCATAATTTAAATTTAAATTATAATGGGGACATTTTGAGAACTGTTGTGACGTGTTATTTCGCTTGTATTTGTTACCTAATGGCATTGCCTCAATAGATCTGGACTTTTGCGAACAAGATGGACCCAGATGAGACGTCGCAGGGTCTACAAAGTTTGCATGTAAATAAAAATTTTGTGCGTTTGGAAAACGGGCCAAATGCTTTATTTCATGCATCTAAAAATTGTATTTGTTCTGATAAAACTTTGATTTTAGATGGTCGTCCATGTACCAAACGAATATCAACAGCCTAATTTTTAACAGACCTTACAACGTTAACAAGTCTGTGTAATGGATACCGTTCATTTTGTTTGTTTGTTTGATTTGAGGTTTAACGTCCCCGTCAACACTGTCACTGTCATTTTGGAGACGTAGCTTCCAATTTTGTGGGACTTTTACCCGACACTGAGATGAAATGATACCTCAAGCCCTGCCGCCCAATGAAACAAATAGGGTTTATATGCATGGACGGGCCGACTCGCACCGCTTTCTTGGGCAAGCTTAGATCCTCTAAACGGTTTACCAGTTCTCGTGTGCGGGTCGATGGGCATCATGCAGCCCATCAATATCTTCAAGCCCCAATGAGCAGGGGCCGAAAGGATACCGTTAAAAAACCTCACATTTCAAAGTGAAAAGTTGGGTTTTCAGAGTTAAACATTATTTTCATTGATGGTTCGTGGTATAGTTATATATGAGGTTTCCACTTCTTTACTAAAAAAAGCCGTAGATTATGGTTATTTGTTAGGAGGCGGTTCTATCGAGTCCCTTCAATCTTTTTCTGTGGACAGAAAATAAGAAATGATAGGGCCAAGATGGCCCTGAATCACTCACCTGATTTTAGATGTCACATAGCTTTTGAAAGTCTTGTGGGTCACTGACAGCCTCATATTTCCATGAAGTATAACTTTTGCACTTAGACAGATGGTCACCTTGGCTACAGTCTTGTGAAGTGTTAAACGTTTAGGAGAGGTTGTCGTTTATAAAAAAATCTACATTAAAGCCAGTCATTTTCCACAATGAAAGCCCATCATCCCATCAAACATGCCTATATGATTTTGATACTCTTGAACCCCACCATTATAATATAGCATTACGATAACACACCCGTGCGACATAGTGCATTTTTAACATCTCCAAAATGGCTAGGTTTTTGATGAAAATCCGTGATATTTTTCTTATAAATACTGCAAACAAAGGTTGTGGGTGCTCGTTAGAACCGCCTCCTTGAGGCGGTTCTAACGAGTACCCACAACCTATGTCTTGGAGCACAAATAAGAAAAATAATGTACACCCCTGTAAACCCCAGTTTTCTCTATATAAAGTGGGGTATAGGGGGGTCTTCATTTCACGGACTTGTTCACGTGATGGTAAAACTGGGGTTTACAGGGGTAAACTTTATTTTTCTTACAACTGATGAGGCGGTTCTAACGTGTACATGTACCCACAATCAATGTTTTGAGCAAAAATAAGAAAAATATCAGATTACTTATCTGGAAATTTTCCTTTTTGGGTGGTAAAATCTTCCAATACATTTGTATAGGCGTGTTTTCATAATGGGCGTGCTTTTATTGACCTCATGTATAATTATACCAATCTCAATGGGTTTTGGAGTTATGGCGATCACAAGGTGTATTGTCAGTGGATATTACTTAAATACCATGGCATCAAGAGTAGTGGTTCTTGTTCATGTCACGCCTTCCTGACCTCAAATATGACTATACCAAGAACCATCAATATATCTCAAAGGGTATTCGAGCTATGGCGATCACAATGTTGCTGATCGCTATATCCCCCGAACCTATTCGGTCGGGGGATAAAATGGTCGTTTTGAGAACCACGGGGTCATAACTCTGCCATTGTTGGTCCAGTCTGACCCATTTTCAAACACGTCCCAGATTTTATGCATGTCATTGTTATCATCTGCAAATTTCATTAAGATCAGACAAAAAATGAAGAAGC